>VZRN01001856.1:0-12758 GCA_013397935.1 Dasyornis broadbenti | reverse complement strand
TTTTTTTTTTTTTTTTGTTTGTGTTTTGGTTTTTTTTGTTTTGTTTTGTTTTGTTTTGTTTTGTTTTGTTTTGTTTTGTTTTTTTTAAGGTATATATATAGAATTGAAATTGTGGAAAACACAGACCAAAATAAGACAGTGGCAGTTAAGTTTCCAACCCTAAAACCTTGAAATTTTTATAGTCACCCCACACATTCCCTTTTGAGCTAAGAATCACAACATTAATCTATGCAGGGGATTCCCATAGATGGTTTGTGGGAAGATGAATGGGCCTTCACTGCAAAAATTATACTTCTGTTTTCTGGTCTGTCTAGGAGGACCCAGTTATTCTTTTCTATTTAATCAGCATATTCACTTAAAATGTGCCAGCTGTTTTTGAATTCATAACTAATAGGCAATATACCAGTTTCATCAAATCCAAAATGAAATGTGCAATTTAGAAAGCCAAATAGAGCAATGAAATATGTGATTATTTAATAGAAAATGGCACTTTAAGATCCTCAATTCTGTTCATCTGTCATTGAATTTTGTTTGTAACATACAGTCCAAAGTAATTGTTTGCTAAATACACTGTACATGTAGAAAACCATTTAATAAATGCAGCTTTGCCGATAGTGCTTCTGTAACTTAAGTGCATAATAATAAAAGCAGAGCCCAAAACCAGGAAGTCAAAACCACTGTAGACACTTGAGAACTATTGCATTGCCCCTTAGGAGATTGCAGGGCTGCCTTAACTGGCCAAAACAACAGAGAAGAGAATGGGTAAGAAAACCTCATAGTCAAGTTTCCTAGGATCTGTACAGAGAGATTTCCTTACACTATGGTTTAGAACTGTAATTGCAATACACAGTAGGAGTGAAAAATGGCCACCCTGGTCTTAGTACCAAATACTCATGAGGATCTGCATTTTAAAATCAGCATTGATTCAAAATTTTCAAAGTTCTATTGTCTCCTTTCTTCCTTCACATCCTAGATTTGAGCTGTTTGTACTGACTATATCCTATCTCTCTGATCAGGTTAATAAATTTGACAAACTGAGCTTATATTTCAGGAGGATCTTCCTAAGGCTACCCTTCCTTTTCTGAAGCCTTTTCTTTATAGTCTCTGGTTGCAGAAGACCCAGGACTACTTTTCTGTCACTTGTCATTCCATATGAGGCAATATATAGACATATTTAAGGGTGTTGTTATCTAGGGCCTATATCAGTCAAAAGAATTTTAACTGTGAGCTGAAGCTATCCTGACACCTATATTCTTAATAGAGAGAACTCTTAGGCCATAAGCCATGCAAGGGTAAAAAGTAGAAACAAATAAAAGATGAAGAGATGAGGCAAAGTCAGTATGAGTAAATTTAAAGCAAAGAAGTAAATGCATTAGAGACTTAGGGAAAAAAACAAACCCGGAGACATGCCAAGATTAAAAAGCTAATAAGAAAGGCAAATGAGGAAATGTCAGCTCTGCAAGATGAAGGGTCATGCCATTGCAAGGAGCTCTGGACTGACACTTCTCCACATGACAAGTGCCTGACCTGCCAAGATTCTGTGTGTGATTGTTTGAGTAATAAATATATTAAAGCTCAGCCTAACAGCATGTTCCTCTTGCATCATTACTGAGAGCATTAGCAAAAGTTATTTGCTATGTTATCATGGTAAACTCTCAGGCTTATCATCCTGCTTCCAAAACTCCAAGCCTTGCCCAAAGTGCCCACATAAAAGTCACCCACAGACATGAGGCTTATAGTGTGAGAGAAGGGTAATCCGCTCTCCTTAAATATTTGCATACTAATAATTAATAACTGCATTGCATACTTGTGTTTTGCTTTCCGCAGTCTATAATGAAAATGGGGCAATGGGATGACTTAGAAGCAATTTAATGGTAAAGTATCTCATCTGCAAGATTTGCTACCCTACTTCTTCTCCCAGAGAGAAACTTGGGAATCTTCTTATAAAAAGATGGAGAAACTGGCTCTTTAAAAAAGGGAATTATTAGCATAGGTTCACTACAAAGGAGTACTGTCAGAAGAATAAGAGAGTGAATTGATGAGGACATCAGGACAGAAGCCAGTCTGAAGTAATAAAGCCTATAATCCAGAAAGTCTTTTGAAAGCATTTTTTATGCAAAGTTAAGCAGAACAGGCCTAGTTTCTGGCCTAAAAGTCAGAGCAATAATGTGTGTATGAAGGAGACTGCTGAACTGAAAGACATTTGTAAATAGTGCTAAATCTCATTTTTAATGGGGAGATGTGATCTCTACCAAAATGGAGTAGTACGCCTGGTTTTACTTAAGAGTTTTAAAATATTAACTGTCTGAATAGAGGAAGAGGTTTATATGCTGATTCTATGCTAAAGGAACATCATCAATCTTATTCAATTATATAAATATTAACACTTTGCTGTAATTGTACCATAAACCACAAAAGTTACCTGCTAAAGGTTAAAAGCATTAGACAGATGGGTAAGATTCTTCTCCTTTCTTTTCAGACTAGTGTAATACATTTTACCCTTTCAAAGACAGAGGCCTGACTGCAGCTGTGGCTGCCTAGCACCTTCAGGATTTGTGCTTCTGAGCTCCTGAAACTTGTGACAAGTTAAGGAACACTTGAGGAATAGGGGTTTAGTTTAAATCTCTTAAAACTAAAGTAAATAGTTGAAAGTTCTTTTGGTTTACAAATTCTTACATGCATAAGGTTTGTTCTCTGATAATTGTTAGACAGGTTACAACTAAATCTTCCAGGTTATGAAGGAGATTAGAGAGCCAGACAATGCACTGTGTTACAGTACTGATGTTTCAGGAAATGCCATAATGCAGAGATGTCTCTGTGAGCTTCTTGTTTGCTCACAGTGGTTCTTCCAAATAGAATTGTCAGTCATTTATTACCCATGTGAACCTCTCCTCTATCCATGCAAAGTCCATGTGCACTGTGTCACTGGAGATGGACTGCTCTTCCCAAGAGCTCAGGATGCTGCATTGAGCAAATTTCCATTGTTCTCTTTTTCTTTCTAGAGAGAGAAGATCCATGGAGGTCATACAACTAGGAATAGCCTTGAAGAAGTGAGGAAGGATAGCAAGTACTTCACTTCCCTCTTCTCGCCACTGCTACATTGTCTCAGCTTTGAAGGGATTGGGAGAGTTGCAGCCAGGAGAAGAGGTCAGAGAGGATCCATCTATGTAGGCAGCAGGGCCATGGCAACAAGAAAAGAAAACCAAGGATTGTTACACTCAGACAATTCCAGGATAAGTAAAAATTGTTGGCAAGTCTAAATGGGTACAGAGAATTTAGTAAAATACTTGGTTAAATTAATTACTTATTCTGAATCCAATCATTCAAAAATGTAGAAGTTAATTATAATTTTTTTTTCAGGAGGATGCCAACCTTGGGTAGTATTAGAGCAACAAGCAGGATACCAACAAACAGAATACAAATAATTTTATAAATGGATATAGTGGACATTTTACTGTAATATTTTTGCAGCCTTAGACACTATACAACTGACAGCTTAGATGATCTCTACTCTCCAAAGTTGCCTGAAATTGTGTGCAAGGGAAGAGTAGCCAAAAGTGAACTGGTTCACTTTGACATAAACTCAGTGGTCTCAGTCAAGTTTTAAGTGAGACGTTGCCCATGGCCCAGAAAGTCACAGTTCCCAGGAAAATACTGGACATCACACAGGGGCACCCAAGGCCTGTTTGGAGATGAAGATTCCAGTTCTCTCTGATGACAGATGTAAATCATTCAAGTTTTTAAAATAGGAATAGGATGCTTTGTAAGAATGAAAAATGTACTTGTTGAGGAAGGATGAAATGATGAAGGGTAATTGTTGTCTAGGTAATCAAGGACATAGCTCTGCCAGCTGAGCCACTGAAAGTGAAATGACAACACAATCTTTCACTAATTTAAAGTCTGATTCCATTGTGGAGTAATTAATTTTTCAGTTCACAAACAAAAGGTTGACACTCAGATCCCAGCAGAGAAGGGAGCATGATTTAATCTTGCCTTGCAAAATTTTTCTCACGTGTTCAACCAAGGGAGTTTGTTTCTTCACAGACGTGCAACTATCATTAGTTTTAATTATCAGTATAAATGGAAAACAAGCATAGATGGTGCTTGGGATAGACCATTTCCCTGTTGGATTTGCATGGCTGCTTTAATCTCATCTATTATTACATACTGGAGCACAGCACTGAGTTTGCAGAGTGGATTTCCAAAGCATGGATCCTGAGGAGTAGGATACAAGGATACTTGGGTAGTATTGAGCTCTGGCCTGACTGAACACAGACCAGCATCCTGCAAGAGGGGAACAACGGCAAGACAGCATAAAAGAGAAAACCTTCATTCTTGTACATGGGCAGCTGATGCTGACAGGACAAGGCAAACCAGGGAGAGCAATAAGGTGGCTTGTGGAGTCATCTGTTCCCAGGTGTTAGGAATGTGGTTAATGAAACAGGAAGAATTTGAAATCATAGTATGTGGATGAAACTTCAAGTACTACAGGAACATGACAGGGCAATCTGTAGGACTGGCAGGTTAGTACTGAGTATAATCAGAATGACACACAAGGAAAACAGGGAGAAAGGGCTTCAAAACATACACAGAAGTGGTTGCTCTCAGTTCACATGGGAGAGAAGAGTTGCAAGAAGTTGTGAAGGAGGAAAAAGGGAGGAGTATTTCCCAGGAGCAGCCTATTACATATTTAGCTGGGAGCAGAGAATTAATTCAGACATATTTGGGGGAACAGATTAAAACATATGAAGCATGGCATTGATACGGACAGGTAACCAGAAGTTAGCACATTATATTTTCTAGGATGGTATCATAAAGCAAGAAAAATTCATAACTTTGCTGGGATGCATGTTTATATACACATATGTATATGTCCAAGTAGTAAATTTTCTGCCAACCAAAGGAGCATTTAGTGCCACCAACCTCTGCAAAAGGCATCTGCAGTTCATCAAAAGGCTTCACTTGAGGATGCCCTAGGTCCCAAATCACCTAACAGTGGCGTGCACTGCAGTGTTTCACAAAGAAGGGCAGCAGCAGCCCTGGTGCCACTGCCCTACACCAAGTGCAGGGTAGAAGCTTTCTAGAACACATTTCTCTGCTGCAAGACTGAACATAAACACAATTGCCAAAAAGAACACTTATTCCACATTAGCTTAACCATGAGGCCGAAACAGCTTTTGGAATCCACTCAAGCTCGAAGTTAAATGGAAACAAAACATTGTGTGGAAATACAGTACTAGGAGAAATAGCTATTTATTTCCCTCCTCATTCATACTGTGGAGGACTAGCTGGAAAGTCTGAACATGTGTAAAGTATCACAAAGGACAACTGCTAAGTAAAGGATAGAATGAAATGAGGAAAGGGAGGATCAATGGACTTAAACAAAAATAAGTTCAAAAAGTGTTGGGAAGATTTTTGTTAGGAATATAATTCAAAGGATAAAAGTGTATTGTTGAGAGTTGGCAGTAGTGAGAGAGACTCTATTAAAGACACAGAGATGAAGCATCCCAATATAAATGAAAGATAAGAAACGCTGTAAGAGAATACTACAACTGTATCAGAAGATCATTACAGATTTGAATATCAAAAAGGCACTACAAAAAAAAAAAAAAGGCAGAAACAATATATATAGCTGCAGATGACTATAAAGGAATAGTCCAAGCATGAAAATATACAATTAAAAATAAAAACAAAAGAGTACTGCGCAAGATAAACTAGCAAAACACAGAATGAAATAAGCAAAACGTGAGAGGCATGGAGAGGGAAAGGGGAATACAAATCCCAAGCCTGATGGAAAAGGAAGCAACCAACAACTGCAGTGAAGAAGTCTGGGTTGATACTGCCTTTGGTTCCATCTTCAGGTAAAAGGTGAGGAATATTTAGATGGATTAGATATACTTATATAAGTGATATATGATGAAATCCACCGGTATTTACAGAACAGTCTTAAAGCAGTCAGCGTTAAAAAGTGATAAAGAGTGGAAAGATCCTGAGGGACTGAAGGAGGAAAAGGAAAACTTAGGAGAACCTAAGAAAACTGTAAAACAAACAGAATATCTTTTATTAAAAGAATAATTCTGAAACAAATTTCTAAATACTTGTTTAGAAATCTAAATTTTGTAAAGTGCTGAGTAACATTCCAATGGAGTAGTCCAAAGCAAAGTTTGTGAAACCCTTACTTTTCCTGGTTTTCTGTTTGTTTTATTTTACTTTACCAGAATGTCTCACCAAACAGCTTAGGAAAAAACTGTGACATATGAATCCTATTGTCAGTAGAATTTCTGACACTGTCCTGTATGCCATTGCTATGAACACATGAAGAATACATGATCCTAGTGCGGATGAGTGTTACTGAAAAGAAGCCCCCAACAACCACAACAAAACCGAATCTGCAGAATAACAGTTCTCTTAACATTATAAAAGTGAGGCAGACCAGGGGAGACATTTATAGGGTGATTCTTGCAAGTAATATCCTAAATTTGGCCCTGTGCATTAGTCTCATAGAATAAAAAACAGTATTTGTGGAGGGCATCAGACTAGAGGGATGACAGGACTGGAATACAAAGTGATCTTTGTACAGTGGATAAATATCTGAAACCAGCAAGACACCTTGGAGACAAGAAGAAAAAACTGCATTTGGGAAAGAGAAACCAAATGCTTGAATAAAAGCTGGGAATAACTGACCATGCTGCTAAAAAGGAGCACCAGTGTTATGGGCCACAAAGCAAATATGTGATGTTTTTGCAAAAAACAATCAATCAATAAAATTATACATTTCATATTGACACATTTGAGATATATAAAACACGGAGAGCTATTTGTAATGCTGATGTGCATTTCAGTGCATAAATGGCTGCTTATATGAAAAGATCAGAACAATGTGGTTTAGCTTCCAGAGAAGATCTAAGGGAGACATAAGGGAAACACCTGGAAGGTGAGTGATAGTCAGGAATTGGTTATCGGAAGAGAAGGCAAAACAGCCTTTATTGAATGCTTTTGATAAATCAACAAGACAAACATCTTGTGAGAAGTGGTCATGGCATAGCAGGGTCCTGACTATCTGTGGAAGTATGGAGACAATTATTTCCCGGGGGCCGTTCAAGCCTTCTATATCTGTGATTCTAGATTCATCTGAGAACAGGGCCCTCACTAGAATTTCTTTGAAAGACAAAATGTCTGAATTTAGGCTCCTTTGGAAAAATGAATTTTAAAAGTACTTTATGTAGGCCTTGGTTAAACAGTCATCTGAGGAATAATTTGGGAGTTTTACCTTTCAACAGGTCAGGATTGTAGCCAAAGGTATCTGTGCTGCTTTTGTTCGTTTGAACTCAGGAGCTTGTAACCCAGAGATGTGTGTAGAATGAAAGGAGGAATGAGCCCACAATATTCTGGATTTGACTGTTTTTGGAAAAGCAATAATATCTGCTGTGAGCCAGGGGATGGTTCAGGTGAGCAGAAGCAAAGTAATATAGATGCTCTTGAGGAAAGGACACTGCAACATTCAAAAAGTCTCAGGACGTGCTTGCTCGGAAGTGCTTGCTCAGTAGTACAGTGTTTCTTTTCACTGGAACCCACCTATAGGCTTAGTTTTCTGCCACATAGCTTTATTAATCTAGACAATAAAAATTGATTCTAATCGTTCTTTCCTCAGTTTAAAACTGGGTCTGTTCTGAGGAGCTGGTCCTTAGCATCTTTTCTTTTTAGACCTCTGTGGTTCCAGCTCTTGGTAGAAATGTCAGAGTATGATGGGAAGATACATTATCATTAGTATTTCATCTTCCCGAAGGATGTTTTCCATTGTTGTTATTATCACATAAGTTAGAACTTCAATGCCACGCAGGACTAATTGTGCCATAAAAAATTATTCTAATACTCTTTAAAAATATTGATTTAAAGGAACAATAAAATCTGATTTTTGTTTGCTGCTGCAAAGTATCATTTGGTTCATTCTAAATATCAAGCAACAGAAAGTTAAAAACCCTCATGTAATGAATGAAGCAAAAGATACAAAGACACAGTCATAAAACTTTGCATCAGGGAGAGCAATGATCACTGTCCACACCTCAGAGAAGAATATTGATTTACTGGTCAGTAAACTTTGGTGGGGTTTTTTTGGTTTGTTTTTGCTGTTGGTGATTTTTGGGTGTTTTTGTTGTTTTTTTTTTTTAACACTTGGAAAAACACCTGATTTCACTAACAAGTTTCTAGAATGACAGTGGAAACAAGGCTTTTTGTGAAGGGTCTTGTGCTTATGTAAGATCATAACCTAGGCAGTACATGCAGCTTTAGGGCAACCTATACCACATCAGAAATGCTTTTTTTGGCTATAATTCTTATCCGTCAAAAAATGAAATTGCCTACTTGCATTTCTTTAAGAAATTACTCTGGTAGGTTAATTTCGCACCAACAAGTTCTAGGACAGATCAAGATCACCTGTTGCCCTCACCTACTTAACTTTATTCAAATTAGTCATTGTCTGTCGTTCCACAGCCAGCATAAATCTGGCATAAAGCTTAAAGCTGACATAAACTCTTGCTAATGTGACAGAAATTCAACACTGAATCTGGATCAAAAATTGTACTGCTGAGCGATCCATTCATGCAAACACCTGGCATTAACAATCAGAGACACATGGCTCAAGAAGGCCAGCAGTGTGTGAACTAGATAAAGGCGAAAGGAAAAGAGATGTAAACTGTTTCACCAAAAGGTGGTAGTACTGGAAAACAGGGTGGCATGACAATTATGGGATCATGTAGAAGCTGATGGGAAGAGTCATATGGCACATGCTGTCAATCAGCAACATCATAAAGGTGTGTCTCCATGTGTAAGAACAGTAGAGAAACAGTGGTTTGGACAGAGAAAGTGTGGTTTCCCAAGCAACCACCTGAGAATTTCCTTAGAGGGTTGAATATAGTTTAGCAAACAAATCCCACAAACTCTTAGCTCCACATAGGCACCACTGGAGATC
Organism: Dasyornis broadbenti; assembly: GCA_013397935.1. Taxonomy (NCBI): domain Eukaryota; kingdom Metazoa; phylum Chordata; class Aves; order Passeriformes; family Dasyornithidae; genus Dasyornis; species Dasyornis broadbenti. The sequence continues at coordinate 3,790 of VZRN01001856.1, read as the reverse complement.
CAAGGTAGGGACCTTTCCTTTCAAAGAAAACCAGGCTGCCCTTGGGCAGAACAATGGGAAAGTGATGGATTACGCAGCAATTCATCTCCTGCATTCAGGGGTGCTGAGACATGTGTGATAAAAAGACTCTTACTGTGCTCATTTTGCAAACTCTAAGAGCTTCATTGACCTGCACATACCACACAGGGTTGTTCTTGGCTACAAGGGACTTATCAAAGCCCTGATAAAATGAGTTCATTAAGGCAGATGAAGAAGTATCCCTCTTTACTGTAGGATCTGAGCACTGATATCTATCATTTATTCTCTCAGAACACTGCCAGGATATAGGACCTGAGGCAGAGATGGCTAGCAATACAAAGGTACTTCACAAACTGCCTAGCTCTTCAGGCTGATAGTTTTTGAAGTCCTAGAACTGTAATTTAGATGCCACAGTCAGTATAAAAATTTTCTTCAGGCAACTAGAGCTTCAGGTTAGACGACACCGTCTCAAATCTTCCCTCCAGCTACTTGTCTAAGACTTGTGATACTTTAAATTTATCCAAGTTTTTACAAGTTGACACATACAGAACTAACAAGATACTGAAGACACAACATAGCTAATCATGAGCTGGTTGAGCTGTTTGGAGCTCTAGATCATAAGCTGGAAGATATCAAGGAAGATTTCCAGATGAGGCTTTTCTCTATCTCAGAGATTTCTGAAGGTAAATGTATTCCTTTTAGCAGACTGGGACTTCAGAGATGCACAAAACTGAGGCTGAAGGGATTAATGGTGAAGTCTTGTACATTTCAGCTTCAAACCTTTATATTGTCTCTTTCAACCCAATCCATTCTGTGATACTGTGATCACTGAACTAAATATCGTAGAATGATTTGTGTTGGAAAGGACCTTTAAAGATCACCTAGTCTAAGCATTCAGACTGAACCTAACATTTCCAAATGTTTACTTAAAGACTCTGAAACAGAAGAAGTAAAAGGCAGCAACGTGGTGATGTGAGAACTCTCAGACAGAACAATTAAAATTCTCTGTGCTAAATCAAGTAGAGGTGAATTCTGAAGATGCCTCATTTTAATTTAAGTGCTGAGCTGCAGGCAAATTAGCCTATGTTGAGCCTTGTGTTGCAATGACCAAACAGTTTTCTTTTTTTTAAAAGACAGCTCCATGCTTTTCTGAAGAACCTTATTAGAGGTAAGAGCGTCAGCATCAGCTGCATTGGCCTGCCTATGAGATCAGTGTGATGCTACTCAGAAATGCTGCTTCAAATGTGCAAAGCTACAGAGCCTCACTAAGACAGTATTGCATCTGGGATACCAAGTCCTGCTTCTCTGCAGGGTAATGCCATGCCCATTTGATCTGAGAGCACCAATAGTAATTCCTTGTGTTCAGCAGTATGCACACACTGTTTACAGTGTAAACGTGCCGTCATGGGCTGGATAAACTACACAGGGCAGTCAGTGTCAGAAAAGATCACTGAACTTCCTTAGTTCCAAGCTTTGCGACTCTCTCTGCTGCACTGCTCTCCAGCATGGGCAGGTGAAATGGCCAGGCTTCAAATACAAACCTTCACAGCAATTCCTTGCAGCAATGTGGGGAGAACTTAGGGATGAACTTTGAAACAAGACATGATTGCAAGGGCAAGGGACTTCAGTAGCCCCATTCCTCCCTTGCTGCAGCATCTAGATCCCAGCAGTAGGTAAAGCCTGAACACAGCAGTGCAAAAGGAACATATTTCTACAGAGGAAATAGTAAAGTATAGCAACACCCCAACAGCTCATAAACCCAGTGCTCATGTATTTGACTCAAGTTAAATAATTCTTACAGGCAGGGATGGTTATTCCTTGACACTTGTTCATATGTGAAACTCTCAGCTTCTGTTCTTTCTGATTTACTGTGTATGCATGACCTTCTCTCTAAACTTGACAGTAAATATTCTGTTTGTTTATTTACTTGAATAAAAGGGAAGGAGCAAGCCCAAGGCTGCAAAGTCAGTATAAGACAGTCAAATTTATTCAGAGAACATGCACAGGGATGTAGTAGATAAAAGCAACGCTTTAGGGTGAGGGCATATAAAACACAGCAGAGAGGAAAGGTTTTTAGTTGCTATTTTATATTCAATTTTCCTGCTAGAACTCAGATAGTCACTGTCCCAGTCTTGCTCAGATGCTGTTCATATATGCAAGCACTGGCAATCCCAACCCTAAGCATTTCCATGAAAGTACAGACAGCTTAACCTTTTGCCAACCTGCTAACTTACTGGCAAAATAAGGCCTGAAGTGTCTAATATGAAATCTTATGGATTTTCAGGAGCTTTTACCTTCATTTTTTAAGACTTTGGCAAACAGTATGATGCAGGAGCAATACTATCCTGCCCTGTTTGGGGTGGAAAAATGAGCTGAGGTTGTGTTGCTCTGAAAGGCAGCAGAATTTATGTGGAAATGCTACTCCTCTCCCAGCCGAGCAGCGCTAGGTGGCACTGGTGGTATTCACACACGTTTTCATCTGCCTTTCGATTTCCAAAAGGCATCCACCGGTACCTTTAGACTTTCAGCAAGCAAGAATGTGATGGAAAACAACTCAAGTATTTCTCTCAGTGGTTTATGAGACAAAGATTTTTTTTAAAAAACCCTTTTTTCATATTTATTGAAGCTGAAGAAGGACTGAATGACACTCATACTCTCTCAGCACTGGGTCTTTAGCTTGTTAACCTCATTACATGGTATTTAATGATTACAAGCTAACTGGTAAAAATACTATGGTGCACACGATGGTGTCTTTTTATTCATTGATTATGCTGTTGTATTACATGTGAGAAGTGCCAAAGGGCTGGATTCTGTGATGGTGAGCTATCAGTGCTGATTGATGACATCAATACCCTTATCTTAAAGTGGAGTTAGACATATTTGAAAGTGCTAATACTACACAAGGGTTAGCAGCATCACAATTTTTCCTTCTCTAAACTGACTTTAGAAATTCCCTAGAAGTTCCTTGTCAGTATGTTTTCTTGCTTACAAATTCAAGGAAACAAACACAGAATGAAGCAGCATTAAAAGGAACAGGAAATGCTTATTCTTAAGAGTTTATGCATTAAAGCAAATTGAGGCATAGCTTAAAAACTGTACAAGAGAAATCGTTTGGGTGTGACCAAGACAATCAGAACACCAGCAAGGAACTGCCATCAAGTTAGCAAGCTTTTTAATGGAGGTCAGCACTCAACCACTTTGGTTTTATATTAGTTTCTTGCTCTGAGTTCTAGGGGAAAAAACGCCAAAGCATAAACCAGGGTAATTTGGAGAAAGAAGGGAATTTACTTAATCTAAAGAACATAAAGTAATTGTGCCTTTTTCTTTATAAATGTAGTAAAAGTTGTTCTTTCCAGTCAAAGCACCTGCACAGCAGTAGTGGTTTCATCCTGTGAAACCATTCTTAGCAATGGCAATTTGAGCACCGGGTTCATCTCTGCATGACACACAACTACTCATCCCTGTGGTGTTTTGCTTCTACCTTGTAGGAACCACAGAGCCCAGCACAGTCCCTGTTCCTGCTGCTGAGAGCCTGGTGCTAGCAATTCCAAGCCTCATTTTGGAGAGATGACATGTACAGGTAGAAGAGGCACAGGGCAGAAAAATAACTTGAAGCATCTTTTGTAAATCCCTACTGGAATATTTGATTTCCTTTAACATGAAAGCTGAATGTAAGTGACAGTCTAGTGACACACCTAAATGTCCACCTCTGCCTTCTCCTGATGTGATCTAGCTGGAAGGTTCCCTGAGATATTGTTGCAGAATGGCTCCG
>VZRN01001832.1:0-59025 GCA_013397935.1 Dasyornis broadbenti | reverse complement strand
GAAGGCACGGAAGGAAGGAAGGATGATTTTGGGATGAGACGGAAATACAAAATGGCATACAATTCCCTCCTTTAAACCCATTCCATGAAATTTGTAAATTTTCTCAGACTCTATAAGACATTCCAGGTTCTCAAATGTGTTAGCCTCATCTGGTAAATCACCTGCCATCTCAATTGCTCTCTACCACCAGAGAACAAAAATGTCTTTCATTTGCAAAATGAGGTATGACCAAGCAATTGCTTATGGTTATTACATGGCCGCGATGGACTCCCCACACACAGAGAACTGCACTGCAGCATGACTCTTTGCATCACAAAAGGAGGTCTTGTGTATCTGAGACCTCAACAGCTCAGGTCACTTTAGGTATCAGTTCCTCTTGCAGTTGTGGCTTCTGTGGTCTTCAATTTCAGGGCAGAGATGTTTGAAGCTACAGCCTTGAATCCTTGCTTTCAACTGTGGAAACTGGTAGACTAAACCAGGTGAGTCAGTGTGGGGAAAGAGTTCTTCCACATTTACCTCTGACTGCAGTTTTCCTGGCAAAACTGGAGGCTGCAGTCACCAAGGTCTGTAAGCCATTAGTAAGGATGGAGGGTGTGTGATGTGAGAGAGCAGTGCCTTCCCTGCCTCTCTTTCCAAACAGCAGCTGTCCCCAGAAACACATCTGCAAAGTATTTCAGAAGAGGCAGTCCTCAGCTTGAACACCACTGCCAATCAAGCTTGTGAGAAATAAGCTTTTAGCCATAGAAACAGAACTGAAGGACAACCTCTCTCCCAGTTTTCCTTCCAAAACGTCTTGTCGAACCACAGATCTCTCTTTATAGGTGAGGGTAATGACTGCTATTGATATGCAGGGACTAGCTGTGTACATGCAAGTAAGAAAAAAAATTACTGTAAAATATAAAGAAAAAAAATTTATTTGAAGGGTGTGATTCTTCCTCCTCATTTTAACTGAGAAATCCAATGTATAGTCTAGAACAGGAAAATGTTAATTTCTGTTATTATTTTAGACATTTTAGGTTGTTTTACTTTTCCTTCCTGTTCGAAGGCCTTCTCTCACCTCGGCTGCTAGAAGAATTCAGCTATTGATTTTTTTCATCAGCCACCATTACCACAACTAAACAGATGCAGTTAAGAATTTACCAAATTAAAGTTGCAAAGCAAATGCATAGGGTTCATCCTTCATGCCATATTTTGCCAAGCCTAAACAAGAGAGTGCTTTTGTGAAAGAAAGCCTGCAAGACTGAGATCACAGAGAAGGTAAAACCAAGAGCCACAGGGACTCTAGAGTATACACAATATTAAGAACAACAACTGAACATTTAGAAAACTATGATAATCTTTAAGAATATAATTTACTTACAGACTCTTGTTTTGGAGGTGATACATGTTATGTGCTACCCTTTGTGCATATTTTTCAACCAGATTATAGAAGAAATGTTTTTCAGGGAACAGGGTGAGAAATTTGCTGCCTTGTGTGGATCTTGGGCCTCTCTGAGGTCATCAGTAGTCCTTGGAGGTAGAAATAACACCTTCTGTGGGGCTTTTTTATTTTTCTGGTGCAAGGGTGACAGGGTCACCATCAGTAGGCAGGAGATGAAAGCAAAGATATATGGGAAAAGGATCTCATGGGAAAAGGAGAGGAAAAAGAGGGGCTTCAAAATAAAGCTCATTCCTAAACTGGAGTTTCTCACACATGTATTTTAACTTTGCTTTCTGGTAATATCCTCTGCATGAAAAATGCTTCTGCCCCTGTAGCACTTGCTTTGCACAGACACTATTTTCTGAAATATAATTCCTTCTTTGTTTTCTGACTCATTAGGATCTCAATGCTACAAGTAACATTCTCCTGAAAGGTAGCATTGAACAGTATGCTATACAGACCATATAATGGCATTATGTCTAAGAACTTAACTGCAACAACTGCTTTAAAAAATAATGGCTTTTTCATTTCTCTGGAAACAAGGAACTGTACAACTGGGAGAGATTTGGATGACAGGGACCAAGTTCAAACTGCGATATGCCCAACGGCTGGTGATATTTGGATGAAGAATTTTTCATTAGAGCATTGCTACACTGAATTTAGCACCATATACAACAGTGAACTCTCTCAACTTGGACGGAAAATCTTGGGCTAGGCATATCTCTGCTGAGAATGTCTGGCAATATCTAAGGATATCAAACTCGTGCCTGGTGAACCTGATGTTGATTTCTGCCCTCTACTGGAAGTGAATCTAGAGACACTCACATAGTGACAGCAAACTGGAAATGCATCTGGTGATGGAATAGTATCACCTTGCACACACACGGGTGATGCCACTTATTTTATGCTTTTGTGACAGCTGAACAGTTTCACCTGTTAAACTGCTATTTTGGATGATGATACAGGAACTGAAATAGTTGTGAAATTTTAGGCCTGAAGTACATTTGCAAATGCAGTGAGGATTTTAAGATCGTGGGCAAAGAACAAAAAACCCCAAAACATCACTCTGTGCCATTTTTACATTCAGTAGTGCAGTGTAAATTTGTTTCTTCAGGCCCTAAATAAGTGGTGTGGCAGTCACATATGGGTCACAGAAGCAAGTACCTATCCTTGTCTGCTAGACTGGCACTCGGGGGACAGCTATGATAGGCTTACCAGTGATTGCCAGATTTCTTCTACGTTATGGCTATCACTTCTATAAATGGCTTCATATATGGCTATACTGGCGTGTGGGTTCTGCTTGGGAATGGAAGACCGTTATTTGCTGAAGAGCTCTGGGAAAAAAGCAAATAAGCATGTTCAGGAATAAATAACTGTGAGAATATAGAAGAAATGATGAATAACGCTATAAAGTTAAACATGAATGAATGGAGCTATTACAAAGAGAGGAAACTTCTACCAAAGGACAAGATAGCATTGGATGGTGCAATAGGTTCTCATAAGATAGTCAACTCAAGTGAGAATCTCAGTCCCTTTCAAGATCTTACTAATGACCTCTTCTCTTTGACTATTAAAGGATTTTGCATTGCAGTGAATCTAATTAAAGACTAGTATTTGTAGCTCTTTGTTCTTCCTCTCTTCTGTAGGTTTTTTCTACATAGAAACCTGGGCCAGTGTTGGTTGGTGGGTGTTTTTAACTAAACAATTAAAACAATACAGAACCTTTGTGAATGCCTACATAGGAAGGATGGATAGCCTCTTACTTCTATATGTTCTAGTTCTCCTTTCATTGCTTGGAACAGCCCAAACAGGAGAGAGAAGGCAAAACTAAGCCTCCACATCTGACTCTTGCTTATAACTCTGCCATTTTGCTTTTCTTTTCTTTTTGTGCCATTTCTGCCCAACAGCCTAAGGAAGCATCATACATAGAACAAGAGTGTATGGTCCAAGAACAAGTATTCACTGCAAGGAAACTATCCCAATGTAAGGAACTACTGACAGAACAAAGAGCTGTAATACATTTTCCTATTTAGCTTCTAATCAACATTAAGGCTATTTACATACATGAGGATTTTTGTCTTGATAAGCATATACTATGCTGCCAAACAGAAGAAAATAGCACAGTTTTGCATCTGAAAGTTTGAAATGGTACTTTTTGAACTTTATGGAGCTGTAAGGATTTCCTATTAATTGCTATGTCCCACTCTGCACAAGCTACAGGTTTTCCCCATTTTGTTAGCCTGCCTTTCATTCTTCATGACTCCTCAGGCTTCCTTCTATCAGCCTGTGCAGATGTGAATTCTCTTGCAGGGACAATGTAGAATTTCAAAGCAATCAGGAGGTGTGCGGTTAATCTTCATGAATCTTCACAGCTGGTGTCACATAACGTTACAAATGATGGGTCAGCCATAGTTTGTGTGAAACACCAGGGTATTTCTCTCTCTCCCGCATAATAGGGCAAGGAGGGCATGTGCACATTTCACAGACCTATGTCCAAACCTTTGGTCAGCAGTCAGCCCGCTTCTCACCAAACTGCTGAGCATTTCTAGCTTATGCTCCCCACACTTCAGCTGCTGCTCTGCTAGTCCAGTATTGACTAAAATGTCAGCTTATCCCTGAAGAGGTGACACTGCCTTGTCTGACTTCAGCTTATTTCACTTTATCTAGAACAAGCACTTTCCTTGCCAGTTTTGTTTTTTTCTCTCTCTACTCTTCACCTCATTCCAAAAAGGATTGGAGAGGGATTCATTTCCAGCTGTGCAGGAAAAGAAAAAGAGAGCAAAACAAATCACAGTGTAGCCAAATTTCAACTGGAAGATGATATTGCCATTACTGAGCTGTAAATACAGATGTCATGCTGCTCTCTTGTGAAGGAATAGGGAAAGTCTAACTCCATCAATATGAGTAAAGATACCTGCAATATCATGAATTTAACAGTATTTCACATTACAGTATGGAGAATGCTTAGCCCAAGATCTGGGCTGAAGGATGAAAAGGCTGAAGCAAAAGGAAATTGCCTCCACTTCTGAAAAGATCACTACATTATTAATAGACTCCTGGGCAAAAGCTTCTTTATTGCACTGAGGTTAGAGGAAGTCAAGTCTTAAGAAGATAGGACTCTCAGACAGTGACTCAGGAAACAGCAGTGTCACAACAAAAGGGAGCTAGTGGAAAGGTGTATGCTACTCATCAACAAGATGTGAGGCAACACTGTAGAAAACTGCTGTGCACTTACAGTTGTAATTTTGCCGTGAATAAATGTAAAGCCTAATTCATTCTGATTAATGCTGAGCTCTGCCTGACATGAAACTGGCGCCTTTTTCTCCTTTTCCAGGTTTTAAACCATGAAAAGTCAGAGTACAACCAGCCTTCATTTTAACCAGGTATTTCTCTCTACTCCTTCGTTAGGACCAACCCTAACACAGAGGGTTCTTAGCTTAGGATTTACATGCCAAGAGGGGACTTGACAACCACTTTGAGCTCAGGTTCCCAGCCTGTGGTTCAAGGCAATATGCAGGACTTGCAGAGGTATCATTTCAGCCAAAACCTTTCCTACCTGTCTCTAAACTGGCACTGTCATCCCTCCCCTTCTTGCTGCTCTCATTCTATTGCTCCACATGCTTTGTATGTACCTCTGCACTGCCCAGGTACAGAGACATCTCTGTAACACAGACGCAAAATGAGCTCATTGTTTTTATGCCGAGGTCAGTGTGCAGGTGCAGGCAGACCCAAATGGCCATGGCTTGACTGATTATGTGGGAGCCAGTGCATGGCTGTGCCATGCCAGCTCTGAGTGCCACTGTGCCTTTGGACAGGAATCCCTCATACCTGTGGGGACAGATCTGTGTCTCTGGTTCCAGACAAATTTCCTTTCTGTAAGACAGCATCAGTCCTCAGAAAACCACATGTGGCTGTGGCTGAAATACCAAGAGCGTGAATCTGTCGCAGGGATTTGCTGCCTTCACACTGCGCTCCAGCTGTGCTTGCGTGGCAGATGACATCAGCAGCACTCCTCAAGCCCAGCATATAATACTCTCAAAGCAATGAAGAAACTAATTAATTCCAAGTGTGCCCTTAATCTCAAAACACAGCTTTTATATGCCTTTACTTTTACACATGCAGGAACCAAGCCTTCTTCTTTCTCCTCGTCCTAATTGGTCTTGAAGTAACTAACATTAAATGAACATGCAAGGTTGTATGTATTCCCTACAGACTGCAGGATGTTTTTGCAATATGGGTCTCATTAAGATCAAATGGGCTAAGGGAATAGCAAACCTGGCATTGAGTAATAAAAAATCATGACAGTCCTTGTGTAAGCCAAAGCTATCAGAGAAATTTATCACCAAATACAACATTTCAAAAATGTCCTTTATTTTCACACGTGCAACTACAGAACTTCATCAATTCATGTCCTGACTATCTCACACTGAATACAAACTAATAGGGTCTCCATAAAATGAGAAGACATCAGTCTTATCTCAGTCCTGCAGCTTTTTGATCAAAACTCAACAGAGTTGGTAAGAAATATTTTCAGAAAATTCGGCAATTCCTAGATCACATCATAAAAAAGAATCCCCACTGAGACTACATCTCTTTTAGGGCTTGTTTTAGATCCAAATCCATTTGAACCATTCTTAAGAAGAGTTAAATATCTCACAAAGATGTTATATCTGTTTTGACACTGTAAGAAATCGATTTGGTTAGATTGGTATAATTTCACCAGAAGAACTCTGTGGTGCTATGACCCTGAGCTGATTGCCCACCATCACAAACAAGGAGTTTGCCGCCTTTTGTAGACCACTGTACACAGCCCTGAGCCTCTCTCTGCTTATGAAGTTGTTTCATGAACTTCCCAGGCAGCTGTAGCACAAGACTATGTATTGCTGCTGCCATTATAGCCTTCATAATGACATGCAGCAGTGGGTAAAAGTGGTTAATAAATGTACTCCAAAAATAAAATTGAAAATGAAAAGACAAGTAACAATTTAACGTTATTGTTGGAGGGCTTTCTTTCCCCTGTGTTTTTTTCCCTCAAATAGTTCTATTTCTTTTGTTCATCCTTTGTCTCATGCAGCTGTTTGCTTGAGGCTACACTGAATGTATGAACATGAATGAAGCTCCAGGAAATGCATTTTTACAAAGTTTCTACTGTTCACAGTGGTGAAAAAAAAAAGCTTAAAAATGTGACTAAAATGATTGCTACAGAATTAGCAACTGTAAAATAAAGAGAAGGAAGTCACTACATAAGTTATTGAGGGTGGTTTCTTCTAATCTAGCTGTCCTGAGGCTTTTGTTTAGGATTGTGCGGTGTTTTGGAATGGTGTCTGCTGCAGCAGGTTGGATAGCGACACTTGAAAAATCTGGGGCAACCAAAGGAACAGATCAACTGATGTTTGCTTTACCTTTCTTCTAGTGCCCCGACTGTAGCCACTCAGTTAAGAGGATCCTTTCCATGAGGCCACTGATTCCTTTCTAGTGCAGAAATGGCTGGAGAGGCATCCACCCACACAAGTCTCTGTTAAGAGATGTGAGGTGTGTGCTCCTGGCCTGTTGCACCATTAGCACTAATGAAAGAAAAGAAACCATGGGGTGGTGGTGGTGATATTGGACTGACACCATGCTACCACCTGGACAAGCAACATGCCTGGACAGCAGTCAGTGACTTTTGCAAGAAAAGGATTGACAACCTCATCATCCAGCACTGGCATGCAGTAATGAGGCACAGGTGCTAGGAAACTGTGGCAACTCTTAATTGAATTCTTGGGGATTTTTGGTTTTGCTGAGTTTTCTTCATTCTCTGTTTTTGTTGTGATGGGCAACATAATTTGCCAAGGACTTGTTCCATTTCCACCTCAGGTTGCAGGTACTCCCAGTCTGGGATTTTCCTTTGGTCACAGTGTCAAAAATGCCTTTGCTTTAGTGGGAAATTACTATTGAGCACAGGGGTGTCTGATCCCACAACTGCTACCATTGCTCACCAGAAAAGTAAATCGTAACCCCAGGTACACCAAAGGCTTCTGTGTGAAGTAGCGCAGAAAGTCTCTCTCCTTTGCACTGGATTTAGCAATAACCTTGTAAAAAAACCACTGTCAGATGTTTTAACTACAGAACACAGACCAAGATCAGATCTCTCATACCCAGGTAAGTGGTGAAGCATCTGTTGGCTTTGTAAGGTTCATGATCCAGCCCTGAGGATGACCACCACCCCATTATCCATTTATGAAATGCTGCATCCCAGGGGATGATGAGCAGGATGAGTGGGTGCTGTATCACCTGTGGATCTGAAGGTGACCTCTCTGCCTGTCAAAAGGAAGCAGCAGCAATGGTCTATACATCTGACACATGCAACACCGCAAGGCATAGCAGGGATTAAAGTGGGCAATAATGTGGAAAATATATTCCATGTTTCTAGGCTCTTAGGGTACAGTGGATGCCTGCCTGGGTTGAAGACAATTTAGGTGGAAGACACTCCAAAATGAGTTACCACCCCTTTAAGTTTTAATCACTCCCCGTTTTAGCAATGAGGAGAGAAGAATGTGAGAAGATGTAAGTGAAAAAATAGCAGTTTACTAAAATCCAAAACAAATAACAAATAATGGCCAAAATAACAGTAAACAATCACTGGATACGATGGTGATGAGTTCTCGCAGGCTGCCTGGGAACAAAGAAAACAAGATGGTGGAGAAGCCCTGTGCCCAAGATGGCACCCTCCAGAGACAACCTTGTGTGGGGAGAGAACAGAGAGAGAATAAACAACATAGCAGCTGAACCTCTGCGATTACAAAAGCTCCCACTTCCACTGAACAACAAAAAACAGGGAACAAGGACAAAACAAAAAGAAAACCTGGAGTCCGAAACCAGCAAAATGTCCCCTCCATGTATCTGGCAGCGAGGGCTCCATTGACAAAAGCGGCTAAAAGGCTCTGGCATCTGGAACTCAGGAACAGAAGAACTCCTTGAATATGCAATACCAACCTCTCTGCCTCTCCGTTGGCTGACTGGACCCAGCTGGTGCTGGCACTGTGGTTCCCAAACTGCTGGGGTGCTGTGGGGGGAAGGAAACAGACCCACCAAGCACCAAAGAATGGCAGCCCAGTCCCGAACCGCTCTGGCTCTGAGCTTTGGACAGGGATTTGTGGAATCTGGCTGAAACTGTTCAGGATTGCGAAGTGCGGCTTCTTGGGTTGCTGCTCGGAGACCTGCCTGAACCAAACTCCTCAGGAGCCTAGAGAGGGGAAAAAAGGCTTGTGCCTTGCACCATCCCAGCTTCCCCATGAGAATGAAAGATAAAGGCAAGAGTGCTCCTGACCTTAAAAAAGGTCCTGGCATTTCCCAAACTCCGCAATTCCCCTTTCAGCCACCAGGCTGTAAAAAGACAGTAACGAATTTTGGTATATGACATAGCACAGAGAGATATGGAATACAATAACATTTTGGGATACCCAGGACAACCCCAAATTTGATAAAGTATTCATTGCACTAAGCATTTCAAGTGCAGAGCTAAGTGATCTCCAAGGGTTTATCGCACTTCTACCCTTATAATATCTTTTTATTCCAAACCGATTATTCTGTGAAACTGTTAGACAATTATTACACAAATTATCTTATGTTCAATCTTCCAGGAATGCAAACAAACCCTAGGATATGCTGTATATTTAACTTTAGCTAGGTTTATGTTCCTCATCCCTATTTTTTTTTTTTTTTCTGCTGCTATTGATTTTGGTTTTCTTTCCCTGGAATCTTATTATTTTTAATTCAAAGAAATAGCTTCAATGTATTCTTTCTCAAATAATGCAGACTATCTAAAGAATACTAGAGTAGTTATTTTCATTCACTTCCTTCTAAAACTTCCATTGTAATTGGAACATGCTTTGAACCACTTCCGAAGTTTCTGTCTAGTGCTTTCCAGTTTGAACATTTTGCACTATTTCTTTCATTGTTTCCTTCCACAAGTGCTATCAGGCAGAATTTCAAGTTAGAGGTTGCTGTAGATAAACTGTCTTGATGTTTCTCAAAGGAGGAGTATGTGTTACCATGGCTGCTCTGCCCTTGTGCTGGGGCACACCTGCAACATCAGCAAGTACTCAAGGGAGCTCGTGTGGTGGGACGTGTCATAGAGCTGAGACCAGGCTGAAGACTTTTCCTCTCATTACCATACAAACATATCAAAATGCTGCTGGCACAGATCATTTAGGTCAACAGACAATCCCCACATTTTTCTTCAAAGAAAGAGACATGCTATAAGGCTCCACAGAAAATATACTGACACAGCCTGCATCAGTCAGTCTGACAGATACTCTGATTTCATTGGGCATTACTCATGTCCACTCTTCCATTCCTTGGCAATGTCATTAACTCATTAATAACATATAAGTTCCGTGACAGCATTCCTTGGCACACTGACCACTGTTTCCAATAACCCACTACTGGCAGGTAAGCACTTTGCAAACCCCTGTACTCCAGTTCTATGTCATTGCTCATGGTTTCATCATCTGTTGCAGGCCAGCTATGGGCAGACCTCAGTGATACTGAAAAGGTATTTGGGCCATCTAGAAACTGTTTCATTTGGTTTGATTCACTTCTTGCCTGGATTGCAGATAATATTTGCAGGCCTCTGCCCTTCTGGGGGAATGGAATCATCTTCTGCCTTTTTCATAAGTATGAACTATTTGTTCAAGGCACCCACAGCTGTCATCTCCCCATGCAAAACACACAAAGGCAACAGAGTAGTTCTAAAACACTGCAAAATTAGTTTAGAGATTGATATCAAACTGTGAAGTTTAGGTAAGTGAGAAATACTTAAGGAAAAAAAACAGAGAAGATACAAAAATATCCTGACTTTGGGCTGCTACAAAATCAACAATGGAAGAATGCTTTTGCTGAAATTCAGAAGGAGCATCTGAAGTGGATCAAACACAGCCCTGTTGTTGGAGACATAGCTCATGCTCTTTTCAAAGCATAAGTTGCTGCTTGCATTGCTGAGATGAAAAAACAATTAGGTAAGCTTGGTGTTTAAAAAATTTTCCCATGGGATTTTTTGCTTGTCTAAAACTGAATTTCAGGTGAAACTCAGAAACCCCAGCTAGGTAAGGGCTGAAGTAATTGCTGATTGTAACTTGCTGAAAATGCCAAGGACGAAGATTTTTAAAGTTACTAGCAGCATTCAATTACATTATAATTCCACATGACTGAAAGTTTTGTCTAGAAGTTTCCTGAGATTTCTGAACATGTCATAACATTAAGGACTCTGATAATATCATACCATAAAGAAATTTGCACACTAGTAGTGCTTCTTCATTAAAACAAGGAATGTTTTGACTCCTTGTAGGGACACAAGGCAAGCTGCTAAAAAAAAAGGGAGGCCACCATGGTGATTGAAGAGACCAGACACTTTCACAGAGTGCCTGACAGGATGGAATCCAGCAACAACTCAACTCTGGAAAACCTCCTTATTTATGTTGCGGACATCTGCATGCATTTCGTGATACTAACTAAAACTTTGTGGCATCAGAGGCAGACAAGCACCACTCCCAGCTCTGAGAGAGTCTACAGGTTCTTAGTCTAGTCCTGACCAACAGTGATCCAATTTAGTGTTTGAGAGCTGCTTGAGGCTCGTTGTGCTCTCCTCTGTACTGGCAAGGCAATGTTGGCTACAGCTCTCTCCTCTCCTGCTTTGCTGCTGCATTTCAGATTGCATCCACTCTGAGGTATTTCTTCCCCACTGTCTCAGATCCTGGGTCTCTCCCCAGCTTTCTCAGATTTGGGATTTCAGCTCAACCAGCTGTACCTTCACTCACCCTAAACATCCTGTCCCTTTGTGAAACCCCCTGCAAGTTCCAAGGAGTCACAGCAGGAAAATACTGCAGTGGCATTGCAGTTGCTTTTCTACAAAGCAGCAAAACCACAATTTCCCTCCTACTGCTTCTGAAAGCCACTCCATCAGCTTTGCTAGGTCCCTTGTTCTGCCTCGCAGGCAGGCTTCACCCCTCAAGTTTTTGGATGAAAATTATTTCTTCCCATCTCTGTAACACATACAAAATAACTAATTGTTGTATCATTTGTAACCTATTTGAAGGTTTATGTGCCATTGTACCTTCTCTAAATTAAGCACTCTTAGTTGTCTGCAGGAGAAGGCAGGTAATATTGTCTAACTTTCTTGTGGTTTTTGTTTGTCTCTATCTTTCAGAAAGTGAGGAAGCAAATGCACATTCCTGTCAAGGCTTCCTGAGCTTCAAGTAATTTGGGGATTTATCCCCCAGCTGAATCTGTTTAGTTTGAAGTGTCTTCTTTCAATGTTAATACCTTCTTCAATCTCTCCTAAAAAAGTTTGAATATAAAATCACTTAACTGCACTGACACTGGTGCAGTTACACTGGTTTGCTTTTATAGAGGGAAAAAAGTCATTGCTGTTTGCCAAAAAGATTTTAAGTGCATTCACTCTTCACAGAAATAGGGCCACTAGACCTTGTAGCTGTCCAGGAAAAGAAAATAATGCAGTAGTTTTAATGACAAAAAGAAGGTAAATATCACTGTCAAAGCCAGCCCTATCTCTAAAGGGATGTCTCTGGCTACAAAAATTCAACTTTTGTGACCTCTTCCTTCTGTCTTTTTTGTAGGCAAACAGCTGGTTCCAATTACCCTGCAGGAATGCCGACAAGGGGATGGTGCAGAAGTGAATGTGCCATATGAAACTTGCAGGCTTGATGAAGAAGGGAAAGGAGTGTCCTGCAAAATCATTGAATAATGATGACTAATGACCCATTTCCTATGTAGATGATCTATCCAAAGACATTATCTGATCGACTCCTGTTGTTTCAGCTTCCCTTCTAAACCAAATGTGTTTCAGAGTACAGAAGCCACTGGACTGACTCAGGGAGAATCTATGCTACACTATTATTTTCTTCTTAAATCTGTATTAAAAACACCAACAAAAAGCAAACTTCCCCACTTCAGAAATGACTGCCTAGAGGCAAAAACTAATCCCTTCTCTTTCTATGTCCCCTCCCAGGCATTAAGAATTCCATAACCTTGTTGACATTAACCTATGCCCCACTCACAAAATGTCTTTTATTATGGAAATGTAACATTAAGTTCCACACATGTTTAGCTGCTAGTCTGTTGTTTTGGTTTCGGACATACAGAAAAGGTTTGTGTGCCTGTCACCTGATCTGCTTTTTGGTCAGTATTAGATGTGTTTGTCTAATAAGAGATGCCATCCCTCCCAGTAAACCTTGCACTGTTAATCATCAGTAAAGTCACACTGAGGTAACACATATTTAACAGCAGTGGCTCCAAACACACACACAACTATGTGAAAGAAAGCTGACCGGTGGGACATGCCACACATGTGTAATATATGTGGGAATGTACTGAACAGCCAGAAGGAAGAATGTTAATTTTCTTTTGTCTTACATGTGAAAATGAAGATCTTTCAGATATAAGTTGCATTATGAATCGCTAGCTTGAATTTGTAGTTGGAGAGGGAGGCTCAGAAGAGGCTAAGGGAATACTTTTTCAAAACTGAATGAGTTAAAAATTCCCTTAATGATGAATAGAAAAACTGAAAAAAGGCAATGTCTATTTTATGTCTACACGTTCATCCTGTATTATTCATCCTTGTGTTTAAAACAGGCAGTTTTCAGAACAGAAGTTTATATACCAATTTTAATTATCTGCAGGCATAAAAATGGCCAAGTGGCACAGAAGAAAAAATAGCAGAATTTGTAAGATAAGAAAATTAGGAAAAAATGAAGATTTCTGTCTTTTCAGGTGGCAAATAAGCTAAAAGATCATAAATCAGCTAAAGAACTGCTGAGAAATCCTTTACAAAACTTTGTTATTTTCCCTCTGGAAGATACAGAGGCCTTCAGAGGCCCCTGACAGCCTTCTCAGAGCATGGATCAGATGGGCTCAGGTGTTGGAGCTCTGCAAACACACCCACATCCAGCTCTCCCTTATAAGGGACTTGAGCAGGAGATCACAGGTCACATATGAGCTTAGTAATGGACAAGCATATTTGATGCATCATCATCATCATCATCATCATCATCATCATCATCATCATCATCATCATCATCATCATCATCATCATCATCATTTTGCACTTTCAGAAAACCTGGCTCGGAAAGTCATGCTGAATCTCTCCAAAGACAGTTTTTCTGGTTGTGTAACTTCCTGCTAAGGGAATTGTAACCTAGATATGGGCCAGTTGTAAATGTACACTGGCTCTAGGAGAGCTACACAGTTCAGCAAGTTAGTTTCAGTGGTTTTCTCAGGAGTTACTGTGAACTGCCCTGTAAAACAACTTAAAGGGAACAGACCATCTCATTGGACTGCCAGATTTCTATTTTGAGCCATGGCATTTGGTCAGCTGCCCAGGAATTTATGCAGTGTCAGACAAATGCTATCAGATCAAGCAATTGATGATCAACCCTTCTCAGGACCAGTTTTGAGAGACCGTAAAGCTCATAACCATTTTCAGAATGATCCTCTGGGGACCACAGGACAAACTTCAGACAAAATAATTTCCTCCAATCTTATCCTAAAAGGGTTGCATTTTTTCTGGCTATCTCTGACCAGTGTTTGACCACAAGAGGATGGCACAAGACGTAGTTTCTAGCCTTTGTTGCCTGCATGATGTCCAGATTCACAGCAGTAATGAAGAGTTATTTTCTTTCAGACCCTGCACACTGTAAATCTCAAAATACTAAGACATCACTGTCTGATCCTGTTCCTATTCCTATAAGCAGAACTTTAACTACTGTTCATGGTGACAGCAAAATCTGCCTGGAAATGTGCATATTTCAGGTGCACCTAGACATACAGGATTTACTCCTAAGTTAAGTACATTTTACACTTTCTACATGTAAAGCATTTCTTCTTCCTGGCCGCAGGTTTGACCATCTTCCTATGGACAAGAGTAGCATATTTGCTATTATTTCAAAGTGAAATAGTGTTAAATATTTGTGTGTCCATGTATATACATGCATGTAGTCAGGCCTTTGTTCTGAGCAACAACAAAAAAATATACATATGGCTGTAAGACATTGAGACACAGGTCTTCTGCCTTGCTAAGGTATTTTAGCTATGTTCATGAGATTGTTTTAGTCTCATATAAGGTTTCTTTCACCAAAAATCTATTGCTACATTTTAGTTATGTATCCAGACTTTCAGTACCACAACACAGGAATTACAAGGCAATCTGTACAACCACTCCTAAGAAGGGTTATGCCCCATATGGAATCTTTTGAATACTTAAACACTGGGGGTCAGCAGTTGTGCTTAATATCTGCGAGATATTACACAAAGACGCTTAAGGTCTTATGTATTTTCATGCCTAGAAGCTAATTCTGTTATTAGATTTCTAAGAAATACATAGAGACTTTCTCCAGACTCCTCCATTGCCAGAAAACAAGCTATTGTCTATTATTTGATGGCACAGGAAGATGACCCTTGTCACAGACACTGGAAATAATGAAAATGTTTTCTTGGAAGGAAGAGTGGCTGTGGAATGGTCCGTCACACCAAAGGAGTCTTTAAACATTTTCAGCAATGAATACCAAGGCTATCCAAAGCTCAGTGTTGCAAAACAGAAATTAAGTAGCAACAGCAAGGAGTGTGTGATCCTCCCATGGTTGCACACATCTGTGGCAGAGTCAGAGCAGCAGTCCAACAAATCAGGACTATAGCAGGGATGTTGCAGGTACGCTGTTTGCCTAGCTGCTTGCTCGTCTCCCTCCAAAATCACAGAATTATAGAAGGGTTTGGGTTGGAAGGGACCTTAAAGACAATTTAGCTCCAACTTGCCTTAACATGGACTGAGACACCTTACACTGGATCAGGTTGCTTAAAGCCTGATCCAACTTGTTCTTTATACCCTTCAGGGGATCCACAAATTATCTGAGCAACCTGTGCCAGTGCCTCAAGCCCATCACAGTAAAATTTCATCCTGATATCCAATCTAAACCCACACTCTTTCAGTTTAAAGCCCTTATCCTATGACTACATGACCTTGTCAAAAGTCCTTCCCTAGCTCTCTTGTAGGCCCCATTTATAAACTGAAAAGTGCTCTAAGGTCTGGCTGAAGCCGTCTCGTCTCCAGGCTGAACAACCCCCATTCTCGCAGCCTGTCTTCATAGGACGGGAGCTCCATTGGTCCAATCCAGGCCCTCCTCTGGACTCACTCCAACAGATCCATGTCCTTCTCATGCTGGGGACCCCAGAGCTGGATGCAGCACTGCAGGTGGGCTCTCAACAGAGCAGAACAGGGACTCAAAATCCCCTCCTGCACCCTGCTGTCCACCCTGCTTTGGATGCAACCCAGGATATGTTTGGCCTTCTGGTCTGTGAGTGCACACGACTGAATCATGTGGAATTTTTCATTCAGCAACACTCTCAAGTCCTTCTCTTCAGGGCTGCTCTCAGTCCAGGGAGAGCTAGAAGTGGGGGTAAGCTCAGCCCTGACAGGCTTTTCCACCTAGACTTCTGCCTAGCAAAGGAAAACTATGAAATAACAATCAGTGAGAAAATTGTATTATGCCTCCAGCTCCAGCCATCCAATAATACAGGAATATTAGAGATACTGCTAAAAACACTCACTGTTCCTGGCGTAACTTTACTACAAGCAACAGAGGTAGAGCTGCAGTAGCTGAACTTAACTTACCATGTCTAAAACCCAGAGCTAATAATGTGTACAAATTGTCCTGCCACATAGATCTCTCAGTTGTAGATCATGTCCTTACCTTGTAAAAGAACAAATATATCTCACAGGTAGAGTGAAGGTCAAAAACATTAATACTATGCTATTAAAATTGCACTCAAAGCAGACTATTACTTCACTGCTCAGGCTGAAATGCCTGCTCAACAGCAGCTTCACCTCGCTGGGACCCGCACTGACCCATGCTCCTCTTAGAGGAGCGAAACTAAATTGATAGTTCTGTTTTGTCTCTTTATTGGATAATGTCAAAGCAGATTTTCACATGCACACTTTGGACCCAAAAAAGATCTTCAGTTTTCCTATGACTGAATCACTCATCAAAATTATCAAAACATCTTCTCAAATTTCAGATGAGTTCTGCCCCTGGTTGTGATCTGGCCCAGGTTCATGTGAAACAGCCAGTTCTGGCTCTCCAGAACATGCTCACAATGGAGAGCTTGAGCACCAGCTTTCTCCCTTGCTGGTCCCAGCAGCAAGAGTGTAGCACCACAGAGAGGAAGGATAAATGACTCGTGACTTCACCAGTTTCTGTCTGGTATTCTTGTTCCATTTGTGCTGCAGAAGAGACAACAGATGGGCAGAAAACAGGAAGGGCTTTAGTGCAATGCAACAGGCACACATCTGACAATGCTAATGTTCTGGGCTGCTGTTTTTAAAAGTAATTTTGTATACTCACAGTCAGCACAGAGACAGTATATCACTATTCAGAGCCAAGCAGGCTGAGACTTTTACCAACTGCTCTTACCTTACTTGGGTGAGAAAAACAGCATCGGTCCTGCTGCCCAGATTCAATGCTCCCACCATACTTCCAGTCTCACAGTCTCCTGGTGCAGATGCTTTCCTAAGGGGAAAACAAAAGTTTTATTGTTTTTAAGCTTTTCTATTTAGTTAACACAGGATTTCCCCACAAATTCTAGTGAAATCTGGATCTATACACAGGGATGACAATGCTGCCCCTGTTTTGAGGGCACTCCTCCACCCTAAAGTAAAATCTCCCTGGTGTGACTCAGAACAACCTCTGACTTGTCTCATTCTCCCCTTCTGCCCTATATGAGGGCAGCCATGCTTGCAGCTAAATTGCCTGAATTTCCCACTTATGAGGGTATATCCCCAGTTATGAGGGGACTGTGGTGTAAACTTTTGCTTTTTAACAGAAATATTCCAACACCATCCTTTTTGCAAGTTTTCATTCCCTGGTTTCCCTCTAAATTTATCCTGCCTCAGGGAATACATCATTCCAGAAACCTTCTTACCCTACTGAACCTGACATGGTTTTCCCAAAAGCCAGCCAGATCCCTGAGTTCAGGAAGGATGTGCAGGTCATGGAAAAGAAGAAGTGCTGAATGTCCTGAGTCTGAAGCCCTGCGTGAATATCAGCAGTCGCCAGTTTGATATCTGATTTGAGTAAATGCTTATATACTCTCTGATCCCAGGGCTCAGTTCATGTTCAGCCCAGAAGATACTTTTGTTGCACAAACCCAACATTCTGTATAGAGTTATCTTTCTACATGCATCTTATCTAGAAAAAAATTAAACATAGTAAGAAACATCAGCTTGTTGTTGGAAATTAAATGTCATAGTGAAGAACAGTACTTCAGTATATAAAAAAAAAGTCACAGGATATTATATCTTTTTTTCCCCTTTCATCCCTTTCCCCCACATTTTTGTTGTTAATTTTGTCATGGATGGACTTTAAAAACTCCATTGTGATGGCAGGAAAATCCTGGTTTTGGCAAACCCAATGGCTTGTCAGGGCAACACACACGTGACCAAATTTTACAGACAGCTTTGTGTCTCTTGTTTAATGGCTTGCAAATGAGTGCACATGAAGAAAAACAGAAGCCAGTGGAGTATGAGTAATCCAGCCAGGAATGTGCTTTGTTACAGGGATGCAGAGAATGCCTGCTCACAGCATGCATCACCCATGACGGCAGCCAACAGTGAGGGACTCCCCCGCCAAGGGAGGACGAAAGCTGCTTGTCACATGGGGCCCAGTGGAGGACTCACTGGTTTTGTTGGACAGAAATGAGAGCAAGGAACACAACTTCCCTCTGACCTTCTGCACATCTCCTTGACATGCATCTTATGCACTTAGCTTTTTGAATTGTTTTTTCCCCCTGGGGCATTTCGAGTTGCTTTTTCTCCCCTTGAGGACTTAGAAGGTTTTTTCAAAGTTTATTGAAACTGTAGTGGCATTTCACCCATCCTGGTTCTCACATATCCCAAGTTGCCTCAGTGCTATGGAGGCTAACCTTCATATTAGAGTTAGGGTTCAGTCTATGAGAAATTGGAGTTCTGGTTAATGCAGGATAAAACATATGAATTTGAGATCTTGCACATACATGGACTTTGATACTTGTTTAGTTTTTTCAAGCTCCCAGGTTTCATGTCTAAACGTAGGCTGAGAAATATGTCCTCCTTACCAGAAATCCCCAAATTTCATTACCTGTACAATACACCACCCTCCTTATAAAAAACCCATTGTTCGCAAAATTGGTGTATGTATTAATTTTTAAACTTACATTTTCTAGATATTATTAGTGTGTGGGAGAAATAACAAAAACCTTAGACTGGTGTTCTGTTTTTCAGAAGTCATTATAATGCAAAAAAATACTTATAATATCCTGGGGGTTTTTCCAACAAGAGTGCATGCAGTTGTTTAAAGTTCCTGTCCTTCTATGCTTTGAGACCCAGACAGGGGCTAGTATTTCCATAAAGCATGAAGATGTTAAAGAAGGAAATCTGTGACTGAACACAACACGAGTCTCAGTTTTAAGCTTGTCATTCATTGGCAAAACTTGGGTGTGTAACCAGCATTCACTTTCAAGTACTTTTCTGATAAGGAGAAATGGGGTGCACAGTGCGGTGTTTCTCCCAGTGTTTGTTTTAAATTATTTTTACATATAGTATTTTTTGTTTATGTTAATTTAACTCTGATTTTCAGAATGTTGGACTGCTTATTCAAAGGCTCTGGCAACAAAAAGGTTGTAAGTAGCCTGCAATGAGAATTTGAGGACTGATTTCCGAAAGACTCTCTTGTATTTTAGGCTTAAGATTCTCAGCTGTCTTGAGACTAAAGCTGTACCTAGGGGTACTGTGAGTTATGTCTTGATTTAAGACTGTGATAAACAAAAATCCCAAGTGTCATCAGCATCACACCTAAAGGCCATTTAACTTACTTAAAAGCTCCTTCAGTACTTGTCTTTCAGTGTTTTTACATATTGAATTAATGCTGGGCTAGCTAATATACAGCTAGGATCAGAAATCAAAGTAAAATGTTACACTGGAATTAGAAGAAGAGAATACATAATTAGGCAGAATTAAGGAATAGGACAAGAGCTGGTCTCCTAACTATTTTTAATCTATAAATATTTGGAGGAATACTAAAATATTAAATATTTCCCCTTCTAATCTGCTTTAGGTGTGCCACTCTGCAGAGCCCAGAATCCTCCCTCCCTGGGCCGCTAATACCAGGAAAGAGTTGAGAAGAGCCATGGGACTACTGGGTGGGTTGTGGCTGCTCAGGGTTAGGCTTCAGAGTAGGAGAATGCAGCAAGAAGAAGACATTGGCCCAGGTTCAAACACTGTCTATGATCTGCTTGACTCTGTGTTTTCAGATTTTGGGGTTTTTTGTAGTCTTTTAATGTCTCACTTTTGCTAACAGAGTATCTATCACCAATAATCTAGGACAAAGCCTCACCCACACCACAAACCTCAGAGATAAAAATATGCAGCAAGCCACACAAGGTCCTAACTTAGGCTACTGTTCTATTTGTGGACTTTTCCTTCCATATTCTCCCACCTTGAACTTCAACCTTAATCACAATCCTTGTTTTAGCAACAGTTTTACATTTGGTCTGGTGACCTCTGTGAAATCCAAACCTCAGCATCATCCTGTGTTGAGAATTTTTAGAAACTGAAACTCTAGTTCAATGACATTAAGGCAGAACTCAACACTTCCTCAATGGTTTCTTCCTTCAAATACCTCAACACTGCTAATTCCAACACTGAGAATACTCTAAACACAAACCTTTATGTCATTGATACGTATGAACCTCAGAGCAGAATATCTTGAGCATAATGGTGATACTAACTTCCCACATATCTAATGACTGTCTATTTTAAATTTCTTCCAGTTATCTACTTAAACCAAGTCCTGACACCTGAAACTTGTCTAAGTCATACAACACACATGAAATTCAGAATTAAAAGTAATTGTGGGATCAAGTGGACTACTACTAGTCCTAAACAAGATTATCTAATTTTAAATGCCATCTTTGCTTTAATTTTTTATTGTCCCTGTCTTGACACCAATCCCATTATAAACATGAAAGAAAAAAAAAGAAAAAAGTAACTGGGGGATTGTTCTAAACACATCTCTCTCCCTATTTAATCAATTTTATGAAGTCTAAATTCTAATTGTAACCCCCTAGTCATAGCTTACAGACCACTAAAAATGGAAGATCTATAAACATCCCTGTAACTGATGCCTATTTCTTTTCAGCTCCTTTTGGAAGCTTGTCCTGAGTGTCTTCATCAGAGGTGACCACTCGGTTCTAGCTGCCTAAATCACATTAAAATGCTTGGTCATTTTACTATAACATCACCAGTTTTTTGAACCAGAAAATATGGACCCAGGCTGATGGCAGCTCTCAGCACAGCACAGATGATCCTTCTTGAATTCCCCAATTTCACCATAACTCTAGCTTTTCCTCATCTCCCTGACTCCTAAAAAGCAGTTCCAGAAACTTGTGACAATGTGAAGCTCAAAATGTAATGTATTCCGATTTGCTTTCAGGTCCTTCCTTCCCCTGTATCCCAGCCATATTTCCCATACTGATTCCTCACCAGAGTTACAACTAGTTTTATTCTTAATGCTGTATCTCTGAAGCCTGTGAAACTATGATCTTATCATTCCCAATCAGCGCAAAGGAAAGAAAAAAATTAGGATGCCTGTGAACATTACCTGTTGTTTCTTTGCCTCCTTGAAACCCTAATCTTGATCCTAAATTCTACCCTGATAAATAGCTGTAGTCTGGCATCACCTGTAAATGTAATACATGTCTGTTTCTCTGAGAAATATGACAACCTGATTAGTCTCATAATTAAACTTGTAACATCTGAGAGACCCATATTTAATAGAGCTTACCAGTGTTTTTGGTCAGTTGTTTAGGGTAGGAATCAATTGTTCTCCTATGCTTGTACCTTCATTTCTCTCATTCAACACTTCTCTTTTCATGAAGCTGGGGCTCTATGTAAGATAATGTTATTTAGGTTATCATGTAAAACACTTATGTAAACCATGATACTCTTGGTGGGTGCGTTCTTACAGTATAGGAACTTGCACAACAGGAAAGAGGATAAAGAATGCTGAGGCATCCTGTTCATCCAGGTAGAACAAAAGGAAAGCTCTGCTGCTTTATAGGAAGGCCTTCTGGTAAGAATTTCAGAATCATAAATTGCCCTTAGGTGGATTTCTCTTAGAGAAAACTGGAGAGGTCCAGCACTGATTTCTGGTTTGCTGGTCATAGCCAATGGCTCCCTGGGAACCTGTGACTCTGAGAACAGAGTTTGGCATATGGCCTTAACATGATTAAACAGGCCTCAACTCAAAAGGATTGGAAGTACACAGGTAGTGTTATTTCTATGACACCTGTGACAACTTAAAATGACAAAAATTGAGGTGTTAAATATATTTTTAAACGTACTGTAAGATAAAAGAAGGCATTCTCTTCTCTAGCTTTCAACAAAACACTTGAAGAAATATATGGCATTGGACTTTATTAATTGATCCTTACAGCCCCTGGCAAGACAAAGATGGGAAATAGTTTAAAATTTAAGGAGATCAGAAGGATTGACATTGGAACAATTGTTCAAGTAAGATGTTTCTTTTCTCTAAAATGCTGAAGTACTTTGATTGATCCCATCCAGCTACCTGCAGAACCTACCTAAAGCTTTTGTGAATTTCACACAGGCTCCTTCATGGAGAAAAAGTGAATAAATGCTTGTGATGGATGCTAAAAAAGATGGTCTTCCAGAGTTTCACATCAGGCACCAGAGAGATGATATAGACCAGTTACAGGAAATCTCTTTCGAATGTTCTTTCCCTAAGGGCAGAAGAAAAATTGCTTCCTTTTCCTATGCCCTTGTCATCCAGAGGTCAGGGAGAAAGTCTAATGAAAGGAAAGCACCCCTGGTTTACTTGCACTTAGTTTGGTCGTGTTTGGATTTGGGCTATGCAGTGTGTGTTCTCTAAGGTCAGTGCTAGAAAGTTCTCAGTATTGTCTGGACTATAACACAAGCATTTGCTTAGACAGATGGCTCATTGTGAAGAATAATTTACAGAATATTTATACAGTTTCACTTACTTCATCAGTGAGCTACAGTTCACTGACTGTTCTTAGTCACAGTAGAACAGTTGTGATACTGCCTTATAGCTGTTAAAATTGTAACATTTTAATGGCAATATTGCTCAAAGGAGAGTTTCAATCATGACTTTTTTTTTTTTTGTCTTTAGAGATTCACTTGTAAATCAAGTTCAGGGGAAAAGGACTGTTTGAATTTTACATTTTGAAAAGATAAGCTGAAAATGAAAGAAGAATTTGCCAAATCGATAGTCTTTTAAGAGCAGATACATAGGAAATTTCATTCTGTATCAGAACAAGGGGTTTCCTATAGGTGAGCTTCTACATAGACTTGTTCAGTAGAGTGAAACAAAATCTTCCCTTGTTCATTCCTTAATCTGGGGAAGAGCAGATCTTGTCTTTCTTCTTGTGATGAAAATAACAGCCATCAGTGTAAGAGTCTTCTATTGCCTTAGCATGAGGGAAAATCTGTCTCCATTCTGGGCAGGACTTAATAAAGACTATTGCTATCCCACAGGTTTCTGTGAAATGGAGATTGAGGCATCTGTGCAGCCCTGGAGAAAACATCCCCATCACACATGTTCAGCAAACATCTTCCCTCAGCTGGCAGTGGGTCTGCTGCAAGCACAACCTTCTGCATTTAGTCTCATATCTATCAAGCCAGCCTTGGTGTCCATCTCTTAAGGGTTTCAGTGGCAGACAGGGACACAAGCAGCTCTGTGTTTTTGGACTTCATTCTTTACATCAGTTTATCAAAGTCTAAGCTGTTCCTTTAAGAAACTTTTTCCTTCCCCTACTGGCCACATGAACAGGGTGACATCACTGTGCCTACTCAGCGATTTCAGGCAGATGAAGACAGAAGGCAAGAGCTTCCTTTGAACATCTCAGTGCATCAGCTCCTGAGTAACAGCCCTGATGTTTCTAGTTCAGCTGATCAGATATCCCAGAACCTTTTGTAAAAGTCAAATCTGGATGAAGACTGGATTTTAAATAATTCTGTTGTTTGGGTCAATTGTAATTCAAAATACTTATTGAAGCCTTATTTATCTTCTTCTGTGCTGTATTTATACACATATATTCCATGAAGATTCAGATGCCCAATTACACCAAAAGTTTATTTCAAAAGCTGTTGGATTTTCCTTCCTCCTTCCCTGTAACATTGTATTTGTTTTATGCTATTTGGTACAGCTGATGGGTGCACCAGTACTACAAAGACGCTGTTCTTTCAGCTTTTAAAGGAAATGTTGTCATTGACAGCTTAGAGATACACACACACAGAGATAGCACATTTGCTAAAACAAACATCCAGCAAACTTATATATTGCTGTCATTTCAGTTAAATACTTTATGAGTCAGACATCTGGTCCTCACTGGGCGCCTCTGCATAAGCTCTTTCTTCAGGGGTATGAAATGGTCTCAAGGCTGTTTGCAAAGACTGTGCAGAGCAAAGCC
This sequence comes from Dasyornis broadbenti, assembly GCA_013397935.1. Lineage (NCBI taxonomy): Eukaryota > Metazoa > Chordata > Aves > Passeriformes > Dasyornithidae > Dasyornis > Dasyornis broadbenti. The sequence goes on along the minus strand of VZRN01001832.1, from coordinate 35,072 downwards.
TTGTCTTCTCTGTTTGGGATGACAAAAGCATGCACAAGTTGAGGTTCTGTTCCTCAGCGCTGTACAACACAGCCCACAAGAGGTTTCTCTGAGAAATCCATACATACCTTTCTTGTTTAGATTACTATCCTCTCCAAGTAATACCATGCAAAAAAAGAACAGGAAAAACCTACCGGTAAGGGTTTTATTCAGGAATGGAAACTTTTTTTCTAATGATCCCCAGAGTGGATTTCATGTGAGTGACCTTTCAGTGTTTTCAAGACAGAAACTAACAATGATAAGGACAACAGACGTACCCCTCCAAATTCACTGAAAGAACTGTTTTGTTTCAAAACACTTAGGCTGCATTTATAAACCACTTACTGGGGCCTGATTTCCGTTGCTTTGATGTCAATGTGCTTAGTTTGAAACTCAATGTAAATCAAGTCCTCTTTCAACCCCAGGAAACATGGGGAAGGTGCCAACAGCGAGAAGTTCTTTGTGGGCTTGTTGGGAAGAACAGCTTCTAGACCAGGATGTGTAGAGAACTGGCCTTTGTAACTGCCCTCAGGCAAGCCTTAGCTGTACCCTTGTTATTTTAAATGACCTTTAACAACTGAAGCACTGTGACAACTGAACTAAGTACCAGGATGCTCTTGTCCAGGCTGCAGGTGTTTCACTGAACAATTGTGCATAGAGAAGGAACACATTTGCCTCAGACAATTGCAATAAGGAACTGTTCTGCATCCTGACTGTGAACCATCCCATGGGATGTGAAACCTGGAAGGGAAAGGGGCCAGCTGAGTGACCCAAGTTTCAGGCAAACCAGTGCATGGGGACAGACCTCCAAATTTTGGATAGAGAAGAGGTATAGGTGAACACTGAACACATTGAAAGATGGGTTAGACACCTTAGCTACATTTTGGCCTGGACTAACTACTTCATGAATATTTAATGTCACCCTGAAATGATTACACAAAGGGGGAATTCTTCCAGAATGAAGAGAAATCTGAACATCTCAATACCAAGGATGGCACCTAAATTTAGAAAACTCATGGTGTTTGAGGGAGCTTGGTTTCATAACAGACCACGAAATCCCCTAATCTCACGAAAGCAAACAAGAGTGTGGGATCAGCAGTCCTTGAGGATATTCTGTCTCAGACCAACACGACAACCAGAAGGCATTGCAGGGAGGCCATGCCTAGCCAGATCATCTGATATGCAGTCAGCCTGTGGGAAGACCATGTGTTTCTCTCATGTTGTATTCCATGACTGGGAGATACAGCAGTGCTCTTTTCCCAAGTATGCATGTTTTAGATGGGATACGTTTTTGTTATCATAACAATATCATCCTGTCATCAGAACATCTTCAGCAAACAGCCCCTCTGATGGCTTGTAGATAAGAATGGAGATGAACATCAAAGGAGTAATTTTGCTCCTTCTGTTTGCTTGAATGCATTCTTGCTCATTATGCCTTCAGTAGGGCTTAAACCCTTTGTGTCTCCATGTTCACAGAGCTAGAAGCAAAGCTAACTTTGTCACATTTTATGCTATTAGGCTCTTGCTGATGGCATGGAAGTACTTAAAGTTTTCCATTTGAATGACCGTGCTCAGACCCTAACCCTCCTGACAGTAATGTTTGCCAGGTTTGTCCCTACTGTGGGAGCTCAACATCATCCATCACATTGCAGCAATTTCCACTCCATCCACAAACCTGATCAAAAGCCCAGGGAAGTGACCACGGCCGTGACCCCATGCTTTTAAATATGAATTATGGTCTTTGTTGGCCAGGAGGTTGCCACAGATTTTCAGTACATACCCAGTGGCAGATAATTGCCTTTCAGCATGTTGGGAATTTTTTACAAGGAGACACAATAGCCTGAAATTGATTCCTCAGTAAACTGCGCCAGTTTCCTCTTCACCTATCCTCTTTACAAGCTTGTGTGTTTGGGTGTACAAAGGATATCCCCATTCCAGACCATTAGGTGACTCATGATTACGTTTGGTCCAGACATTAAGGAAATGAAAGCTTTTACAAGCATTATATAAGTTGCTTTAATATTTGCAAACATTCTTGTGTCAATAACAGATACTGTAACTATGTCAGTTATTTATTAACTACAGACTAATGTATTACCTATTCTAAGTAAAAACTACAATCTGTAAACCATAGACAAAGTAATAACAGTTAACTTTGGACCAATATATGAACTATATTAAAAATCATCTATTATATATCCATTTCAGTCTAATCAGGTATACTGAAGAGATAATCCCTCAACAAGTTTTGTATTTAAATTCTATAAAAACTTTTACAAACTACAACATTGTCCTCTAGCAAGCACTAGCAAAATCAAAAAAATAATACAGCATAGCTCTAACTATAATAAAACAAACCCCTGCATCTATTATAAATTTAAAATCCCATGCCTTTGTGTACAGATACATGAAAAACCTCTTCAACACTCCTGAACAAACGGTGTCCCCAGTAATAAGCCAATTCAAAGCTTGTAGCTGATCCAGGTGCAATCTCCTTAAACCAGATGTGGGCTCCAATGAAATGCATTTAGCACTTTGACAGTGCTTGATATTTCACACTTGTGATGGCTAGCATGGGTGACCTTATTTTAAAGCTCAGTGCTCATTTCCATGTGGAAAGCACCAGCAACATCTGTGGGTGAAATGTTGTGAGAATAAAGTGTCTTAGGTAAAGAAGTTTGACCTTTTCAGGAAATGGTACTGAGAGAGATAATACTGGAGAACCAAAAGAGAGTGAGGTCATTGGTGCCAAAAGCACAGCATTTTATCCTGATTGATGTGGTTTTGCAGTCTTTTCCTGTTTGTTCCCATTTATGGCTTCTTGTTTCTTACGTCCATTTTTGTCTCTTAAATGTGATTTTTACTGTGTACTTCATCCAGTGTTGCACACTGTGTGGATCTAGCCCTCAAAAGACACTCCAGGGCACTGGCTTTATACAAATAATCCCTACCTCCAGCAGCAACCTGCTGCTTCAAAATGGTGCCAAGCCCTGAAAAATCCATGTCAGGCTCTCACCCCAGTACACAGTACAATGATTTCTTTCCTGATTGCAGAAGGAAGTGCAGGATAATCCTACTGTTAGCATCACTAGTCTCCATATGCTGTCCCACCATAATTAATAGGATTGATGAGGATGTCTATGAATTACTGCTTGAGAAGAAAAAAGAAAAGCCTGAGGGATGAATGCAAATCCTGCAACAACCAAAGATTTTACACCTCCAGGTATACTTCAATATGCCTCTGACTATTCTTTAATTGAAAGGTGGCTTTTCCCCTGGTTTTCAAATAGTACCATTGCTGCATTGTGGTGACAGCTTCTGAACAAACTTCTGAAATGGTAATTCATTAATGCTTGCAGCACAGCTCTCTAATGACTGAGGAGTTTTGAAGTAAAAATACTTTTTTTCCCTTTTTCTGGCTATGCTGTTTGCCAAACCTATATTCCCAAACAGGTAGTTAAGCGTACCTCAACCGGACAGAGTCCCAAGAAACACATACTCAACTTCACTTCCTGACATGCTCTGAGTTGCTTTTAGTTCTGTATTTCTGTACAAATACACCTAGTGGCTAAATTAGAGTGTATGAGCTACAGCAAATTACACAGCCTCTTTAGACTCACAGGCCAGCTCCCCATAGTTAAGGGAAGGTTTGCTTTGAAACAGTTCCAGGTTTTCTCTCCTTGGTTTGAATTTCCTTTTCCAAACGCCCCTTTCACCTTTCTATTTATGCCTCCCACTTCTCTTTCAGCACCTCAGCAGCACCTCTTACATTGCTGGAGGAAGCCTAGAATGTCTTCCATTTGAAAAAAAAATAAAATAAAAAAAGGAATCCCACTGCTTTCCTGTTCTGCCTTCTCCCTCTGTTCTCCAACCCTCTCCATCACCCTCCTGACAATCTGCAATTTTGTTCTTGTCTCTGGAGGTCTGTTTCTGCTGCAGCCTGTTGCAAGCCCAGAAGCCCAGTGCAGGTGTGTGCAGCAGGTTTGCATTTGCAGCGGGTTCTGACTCTGCTGCTGTACTGGGCTGATATGTGTCACCATCAGACCCCTCAGCACTTGTGTTGGGGCAGACAGTGAGGAGGGACAGGGGGAGACATGCAGGCACTGTGTTCCTGTCCAGACTTGTGTTGCAATCACATCTCCACACACAGCCTGCTGCAAGACTCTCAGTGCATCCCTCGGTAGCAGTGCTTCCTCTGCTTGGTCACCTGCACTCAGCCAGGGTGGACTGGGGAGCCATCAATCCACTTCGTGCTCACAGCAAACACGAAACTGTCAGCTTTTCTGAAGCCGCACTAAAAAACTGCATAGGAGAAATGCAGAAAATGGCACTGTGAGTCCAAATTTTAGAAATACATACTGGACATTATATGGAATTCTTATTACAGAATGCAATAAAAATACCTGTTTTAAATGGTTGTTAGCCAGATTGACTTTAGCAGAAATGCAGTTTCCATAAAAATAATAATAAAAAAAAAAAGCCAAAACCCAGTATTGTGCAGTCTTCATAGCCCATTCTTTAAAAATATTTTCCCTAATGTGACTTAATATAGAATAAAGGCATACAAATAAATATCTTTATGCACATTGTAACAATGGGAACTTCTCCAGAATCAGCAGGAGAAAGTATTCTTATTGTCACTGGGCTTTGAGACTGAGGTAAATTTTAAGATATTTGGTGTTTGCAGGGTTGCTATGCCAGAGCACGAAATGCAGCAGAATTGTTCAAAGACAATTTTCAGTATAGTCTTCTCCTAACATGGGTAACTGAGGTCAAAACCAGTTGCATGGTTATTTAGAACAGCCCTAAGACAGCTCAAAGTCCCATTGTTTGTATACAGAAGTTTAAAAACCAGAGACAACAAGAAAAATCATGAAGTTTCAGCAAAAGTCATCCTTATGGCATTCTCTTCTAGTCAGCAGAAGATTCTTTTCTCTCCATCTACTGTCAAGTTGCAAAACAAGGAGACTTGAGCAGAGACATCAAACCCAAACTGTGGGAGTCCAGTAATTGTGTGGAAGAATAAAATAAAATATGAAAAAAAAAAAAAAAAAAAAAACCCAAAAAAAAAAAAAAACAAAAAAAAAAAAAAAAAAAAAAAACCAAAAAAAAAAAAAAAAAAAAAAAAAAAAAAAAAAAACAAAACAAAAAAACCAAAAAGAATCATTGAGAGTTAAACATAAAGTTATGATCTTGAAAACCAGATGATGGAAATCTAGAAAGAAACTGAAAAATAAAACCAGCAGATGTGGTCAATGAGTGTTAATGGTGGGAATCAATTCTGTCAGAACTGGAAGTAATGGCCCTATTCCAAATCTCTCTACCAGGACTGAAATGAGCAGAGGCATCACCAAACAGAGCCTCCACTTTACCAAATGTGAAAGGCACCTTCATTATTACAAAGAATCAAGGTGTGAAATTAGCAAAAGGCTCCAAGGAATGTTCCTAACACAATAGATGTGTACTCATACTTGTTAATAATGGGGTTTCCATGAGATGACTGCCAAATGGTAGCACTTCACAGCTTGCTGCCAGCTCCACACCCACAAATCAGCCTGCTGCACATCTAAATGCTACCATCCACCGAGCTTCGAAATCACAGGAGTCAGCGGGATGGTGTGTGAGTGGTACCAGCTGCACCCACTAAAGTGCTGCAGTGACAAAAAAAGTTGAGAAATTAATGATACAAAATGCTAAGTGCAAGTACTTTATTAGCGCTGTATCTGCAGCCACATTTTTCTCTTGAAAGTTAACCGTTTCTTCATCAGCATGGCCCTTTGCATTAATTATTACTTTTATTTTATTTTATTTTATTTCAATAATTAAACTGTTTTTACGTCAATCCATTGGTTTTGCCTTTTTTTTTTATTCTGCTCCCCATCCCACCAGCGGTGGCTGGCTCTTTGCCTGCTAGAGTTAAACATCTACACTACCAGATGAAATTACTTTGCAATTACTTTGTAATGGCAGGCTCATAAACTGGCAGTGATGAAAGTCCATTTTCCATTGCTTTCATAAGCATAGAAGTAACTTTGCCATGTCATGATGACCTGTTAAAATACTTCACCCACTGTTACTTGTACTTATTTCACTGTTTTTTGACAAATGACATTTCATTGCCTTCAGCTTGGGGACTTCTATTAAATCAGACTTTGAAATTTACCATGGCAGGAAGCTCTCCTAGGTGAACCATGGTATTTTGCTTCATAGAATATTGTATTCTTTCCAGGACCACTAATTGCCAGACAGGAGTCTCCAGAAGACCTGTAAATCCTGCTTGTGGGTACACAATCTGACACCACTCATACTTTTCTCAAGGGCAGCAAACAACCTTACATATGTGTCTAATGGGATTACATAAAGCCTGATGGGCTTAGTTCAGGGGCCTTTTTCTGCCCGGGTGAGGAAGAGTATGGGGCAGCAAGAGAGCTCTGGTTGAGGACCAGTTTGGGGAATTGACTGCCTAATGTGCCTGGGAGGTACATGGGGCACTGGGGATGTTGACACTCCCAGGTCCCAGGTCACAGGGCATGTGAAGGGGGCTGGCAGGGGGCTACACAGCTGCGCAGTCCACTGCTACACATCTGGGCAGGGAGATGTGAAGGGCCCTGGACTCACTTCTTTGAAGCTGACTCAAATTAGAAACATGTTGGAGGCTGTGCTTCTTTTTCCATGAAAGAACACAGGTCAGAAAAAAATGTGGGGGAGAGGAAAGTGAAAGGAGAGAGGTTTCCCTCTCTATTTTCTCTGTTTACTCCCATCCCTCTCCTACATATTCAATGCTCTTTCCTCACTTTCTGAGATAAGTGTATTAAAAAAAAAAAAGCAGGAAGTAGAAGAACAAAGATGAAAAGCAGATTTTTCTAAAACTAAAAAATTTTTTTAAAAAATTAAGAGAAATGAAAGGTTACATTGTCTTTGTCTAAAATGGGAAAAAGGAATATTTTCCTGAATTTGAAGTGCTTTCATAAAACAAAGAGTTTTGGCAAAGCTGCATTTCTCAAAAAAGCTTTGGTACAAAAAGTATTCATAACCTTTATTAAAAACTCAAACTTCCAACACCCATTGCTAACAGTCTCCTCCCACATGATCTCTAGCAAGGAGGACAAAAGTAGAGGAACTAGGAATGAACTGGACTCAAAGGTGGACCCCTAGCAAAACTTGCAACAACATCCTAAAATCAGAGAGGACACTGTGGGAGAGGGATGCTGATCTGTGCTTTGGCATGCAGCCACGTGAACAGCCTCATCACCTGCTAGCAGCAGCTTCTGCCTGGAACTAGCAGTGCCCTGCACCTCCATGCTCTTCTTTCTGCTGTGGAGTCATTTAGTAATCACTGGCTGTTGTACATGCAACAGAGGAGCATGAATAGGTCCTGACGATTTCTTTTCTTCTAGTTGCGGATAAAGCCTGCACTCTAGTGGATTGTCTCTATAGGAAAGTGTAATCCATTTATTGACTTGTGGAATATAAAGACTGAATTTCCAGAAATGCTGGACTCTGATCTAGCTTCACCTCTCGGGGACTGTGAAGACAGCAAAGTCAAGCAGAAAAGTGTTTTAAGGCAGTCTTATCCCCACAACATACCCAGGTTCTCCAGAGAACCTCAGAGATCCTGGTTTTGTACAACACTTATAATTTGATTGCAGTTTGAAGTTCCCTTCTGGTGAATTTCCACATTGACGTCACAAGGCTTTCTATTTAAGGGTGTGTTTTGAAACCAAGGATATCAATGTAACCCTTTTTGTTGATTCCATAAGACTTCAGAGCAAGTTTTACACCACCGACTTGTAGAAGGTTTATGCCTATACTTAATGGTAAACATGTTTGGTTTTAATAGCACTAAAGATATGAGGACGTAAACATACTCTTTGCTTTAGACTTGTCTCTAAGTCCTGTGCCAAATCTGGGCTTAAAAGATTTACTAACACAATAGGGAGCTGGAGACAGTCAAAGAGAATTTGTTTTAAAATCTGAATGTTTGAGGAACCTTTGTTATACTGTCTTCTCATATTTCTGCCTAAAATGACGTTGTTAAGCATGAATAAGAAGGAACAAGAGTCAAGTGTTTTACTATTAAGTATAATAAGGAATGTTTCTCTGTGGGCACTTATTTTTTGTAGAAAAGAGGGAAGCAACAATACTGTTTCCTTACTGTATAGGTCTCATGGGCAGAGGTAAAGTCAGTTAAATCTTCCAACATTTCAATTCTGGCACAACTAAAAGAAATTATTGGAAATATATATCTTGTTTGTTTGTTTGTTTGTTCGTTTGTTTGTTTGTATGAGCGCATGCAATCACATTCTCCCCCTCCGTGCATGATGGGAACAGTTAGGTGACTGCTTCTGTCTGCCAGCAGCTTTAAAGCCTATCATTCATGCTTATCTGAATTAAACATAGGATGGCTCTCCATTTCAGCTGATTTGATAGAAAGAGGCAACCTGTGCAAGCAAAAGAACTCTACTCATTCCTTCTCTAAGGGAAAAGGAGCAACTCAGTTTGCCCTCTTACACCGGCCCCTCAGACAGAGGAGAGTCATCAGTGAATGGTGGTTCTGAGTAACCACATACTTGCAAAAACTAAGCAGAGATCATGTTCTATTTTTCAACGATTCTTTCTTACCTATAGACATAAGGCTTATGCTTAGCTTTAGGCTTCCCTGCAGACAGGTTATGCATAATACCTGTCTTTCATGTAGATGTTAGTATTCCATTCAACATGAGCTGCACTGTGGTCCTGGACAGTATTTAGGCATAAAGTCAAAATGTGCAAAGTGGAAATCACCTGAAAGAGAGGCTACAGGCAATTAGTCCCAGTGCTTATGAGGTACTTCCTTCACATTACCTCAAAGTGAGATTCTGCCCCTGGTAACAGCAGAAGATTAAAACTTGAGACAAGTTGGACATGACTGGCAATACAAATATTAAAAATCAAGTCAATATGAATTGCTGAAGATTATGCCAGAAAAAGTGTGGTTCTGTGTCAACTGGGAATTCCTTCATGGCACTCAAGGTTTTCAATCTTATTTGAAAGTTCTCTGCTCTTAAATAGTTGATTTGGTTAACTTCGGATATAGCTAAAAGTGTAATATTCTTCTAATTCTTCTACTGGAAATTTACATTTGAGGTGTCCTCATCTTGCTTTATGATATCTGAACAGCTGGATTGTAAGAATTCTAATAATTAGGATGATCAGAGTCTTTTGTATTTATATTTGACAGATCTCTGCCAACAGTAACACTAGCAAAACTATAACACCTACTGATGAAAAAAGGAAATTATAGAAGAAATGGAAATGAAGGCAGCATTTAACAGATGAGATGATGCTCTGGCTACTTATGGCATCCTCAGACTAAATACATCAGTCTGTCTTTCTTAATGATCTGGTTTCTTCTACTTAGGAGAATGTGAAAGTTCATTTGTTTTTGTAATCCAACCTCTCCAGTATTAATTTTCTCCTGGCTCTACGGAGCCTCAGAATTCTGCTGACAAATGCCACTGCGGTCACCATGGGAAGTCAGGAATTCAAGGAGTGAAGTCTTGGTGTAATCTGCTTGTATCTGGCTCAGTGTAATTTCCAGTTGCTTTATGCAAAGCCAGCCATTGCTTACAATTTATCAACTAAAAAAACAGCACTGAGAGGGACAGGCAGGTCAGTGTACAAGAGAGACTGTGTTGTAAGTTAGAAGGGTTGAGACCATTGTCAGTCATGCTCCAGGTCCTCACCTGATAACAGAATCAGCTATCACTATGTATTTTCTCATTTTGCAGACTCCATCAAGTAAATGTAACTGTTTCAGCAACACTCTAAGACTTCTTAACCCATATCAGTATTTCCTATCCTTGATCACTTGGTTCAAAACAGGTAAATAGAGATAAATTTTTCAAAGCCACGAATACCCCTTNTTTCCTTTTCCTTTTCCTTTTCCTTTTCCTTTTCCTTTTCCTTTTCCTTTTCCTTTTCCTTTTCCTTTTCCTTTTCCTTTTCCTTTTCCTTTTCCTTTTCCTTTTCCTTTTCCTTTTCCTTTTCCTTTTCCTTTTCCTTTTCCTTTTCCTTTTCCTTTTCCTTTTCCTTTTCCTTTTCCTTTTCCTTTTCCTTTTCCTTTTCCTTTTCCTTTTCCTTTTCCTTTTCCTTTTCCTTTCTCTTCCACTCGTTGCTGTCAAGTAACTCCATCTGACAATTATTGACTCACACCTGGTGTATATGGGGTCTTTAAAATGCATTGCCATGATGCAAGTATACTTCAAGTGTGTAGGCAAACTCACTATTTATCTTCATTCTTCTAATGCCATTTTGATAATGTTTGTTTGTTTGATAATGTTATTTGATAATGCCATAAAGCTTCCACTGGGTAATAACTCCCCATTAGAAACCAGCAAGCTTTACCGTGCTATTCGCAAGGATCCATAATCAGACCTATGGAATCTTCAAAGAGGGGATACTCCTCTGAGCGCTCTTGGAGGCTGGATGCCATCCAGCTCTGGAGATTGCTCGGTATTTTTGTTGAGCAGGAGAAGCTCCAGGGTGCTGGCCCCTGACGACACGAGGCTGGCACGTTTTGCGCAGTAATCGACAGCAGATGGGGACGTGCTGTGGCGGCCCTTTGTGAGGCTGTCTGGGAGCTCTGCTCCAGCACGAGGCAAGGCTGGAGCAAGGCAGGGCTGAGCACTGAGTGCTGGGACTGCAAACAGGGGCAAGCACTGGAGCAGGGTATGTCCGCTCTCCTTTGTCTCCTGTTCCAACCATCCTCTCCCTCCCTCCCTCCCTCCCTCCCTCCAGACAGGCTATAAGCTTCACCAGGAAATACATTACTTGCAGATGGATATTTTCTGACGATACCAGGGACAAGTTAATGTACAATTTTGAACAGACACACAGCTTTTAGAAAGATGTTACTTTTGTAGAAACCATAAAACTATTTTCTCCCCTGCTGTCATAAAAAAGAGCAAAATGAAGTCCCTGACAAACCTTATTTTCAGTGTAAACCAGTACAATTTTTGATTTGGGTATTTCAATTTTACAGCAAAAACTTTGGTTGAGAGTGTTTTTGGTTTTCAGGGTTTTTTTTAGAAGCACAAGCAGAAAGATTTAATTTCAGTCAACAGCTGTTTTCTCTCAGGGAAATTCATCAGAAGTTTCAAGTTAGCTTGTGGTGCTTATGGATGATACTATTCACAGAAGTAATGGGGAAGATTAAAAATTCTTATTGATATAATTCCATATAATTGCACCCAAAATATTAGGTGAAACCACAACTGTAAGCATACTACGGAAAGAGTTTGTGGATCTCTGAGCAATGTATTTTGAATTGTTTATATGCAAGCTTTTAACACCACAGTATATTCTCTCCCCAGCCACGCAAAAGATATGGTAAGGAACTTATGTCAGCTGGGACTCCAAGTATTTCTAAAATATATTATAAAATGCTGTTATAATACAAATAACAGGAAAAGCTTCCATTCAGCTGAAAGGATGTGTGCTGCAACAGTTGGAGACTATCTCCAAGCAATCCCACCTGATGAAATATGACTGCCCATGAGGGATGTTTCCTGGGTTCTGGTCCTGTTACATAATGACCAGCTACCAATTTTCCTGAACACAGGGAAATGCAGTAGGAAGAGAGGACCGGAAATGATGTTTTGACATTCGTGACCTTTAGCCCGCTTTTTGATGGTTTCACAGTTTATTATGCAGGGCATACAAACACACCACCACCAATGTCCTGACTTCTGTTCCAGCTCTCAATATGCTTGTTTTAAGCACAGGATAATTCCCCATCAGTCTTGCTTTCTTGGAAAATCTTGCCTCATTCTTAAAGGTGATCTTCCCCTTCCTGGGGAGAAGAAACCTTTTCCTAAAGAGCAAGCATAAAACCTGTGCATGAGTGCCTGCCACTTCTTCAAATATAGCTTTTTATTAGTCAGGACTTGGGTGTCTTGTGGTTCTTCCCAGGCCGCAGTGACTCCTACAAACATGCAGTGGAGAGCAGGCCACGTCTCTTGTTTATGGTGAAGAAGTTGGCTCTGCTGATTACTTCAAAAAAGTCTGGTGGAGAGTTCACAGGTATGCATGAGAAAATAGAGAAAAATTCTGTCAAAGAATTATTGAACACATGATGAAAGCAGTGTGTTCTGATATTGAAGTGAAGCAAAATTCCTGTTCTTCAAGTGAGAGAGCAGAGGATGAGTAATCAGATTCAGGGCTGATCTCCCAAGTGATGCCCATGACTGTGGTTTACAGGGAGGGGCTTAAACACTCATGGCTCTCGGACCAAGCAATGAGAGGAGATGATTAAAGGTATGCTATTGTTGCTGTGACTATGCTTTTTCCTTTTTGTGCTGCTAGCATCCTGTCCAAGAGGAAATGCCCAGTAAAGTTACATACAAGTTATAGCTGTACAAGAATTGTTTATTTGTTACAGTCAGGACCAACAGGAGAAAATCAGCAGCTCCCTGAAACAGCCCTGTACTTCCTCTGACTGCTCTCTCTGAGCTGCACACAAACCACAGTTTTCAGTGGAGGGGGGGAGGAGGAGAAAGAGATAATCAGAAACACGTGTAGGCATTAACTGGAGATTTGCTGGACCTTTTTGTAAGCAACTGTTCAGGGAAGTTACCTGGCTAGGGGAGAGAGATGAGAGAAAATAGACCAGCATCACTGAAGCCTAAGGACTGGTCCTTTTCCTGCCCTCCTCCACTGCACTGTTGGGCAATTTGCCACAAGTGCAGCAGAGAAACCCAGTAGCCCAGCCTGCGGTTTGATGTGGGGTGCTGCTGAGGGAATGCCATGTTATTTGTTTTTGGTGAAGAAATCAACTCTGATTACTTCACAACAATCTTGCAGAATAGTTTCGACACAGCTTAGACTGGGTTTACACTTTCCTCTGTCTCACCACCTGCAAAAGTAGGCAAGGGCATTGGTTAATTTGTGAGAGACCAAGAGATTTAGTCAGAGGGTAGCAACAGGGACAAACTTTCTTCCCTGCCTTTGCTTTTAAATCTCATTTAGAAAGAAAATCTCAGGACAGGGATCATCTAGCACCTTGTGCTGACACACAGCTTAACACAGCATGGCTTGGGTTTCCACTGGGGATATGTGGTTTACACCTACAGCATAAACAATCACTGAAAATTTCTCCTATTACTTCCAGAGTCAAGCAATGACAAGGCAAGTCTTTCCTCTCCCAGCCCTGGTGATGAGAAAACACTTGGACAGACACTGGTGATCACCAATGAGAATGCTAAACATATTTCTCACCCACTTTCAAGAGAGGTATTTGGTGACTTTGTTCACTAGTAGATATTTGGAAACCAGTCTCTTTGGGATTTTGATACTAGTCATCTGCTAAAGGAGTATTTCTCCCAGTTCTCTTGGTTTTTAATGGAGAACATATTTGTCTTCTTTCCTGAAATAGTTTGTCCTTTTCATCCCTCCCTTAAAGTAAATTGATGAATGAAATATCTGCTTTCTTCTTCAGTTTGCTTTGCTGCCATCAAAAAGTTTTGCAGACACCTTAGCACACATAGAGGAAATAATCCCACATTCTCTCACAGAAAAAACCACATGCTGGCTCTTGCACACGCACAAAAAATCATTACAATTCATTTTAGCTGAACAGAGTGTCTCATCTTGGAGTTCAGTTTCAACTACATGACCTGATGAACTGTAGATTACCTGTGTCAGACAGCTTGTCTGACCAACTGCAAATAATTTTCCTGTTACTGAGAATGCCCTTGGGCCTTTGTGTCTTCTCATAGAAAAAAACTGTTTCCATCTGCATGAAAATGTTGATTTTTGACAGATCTCTCCTTTGGACATAGTTTAAAGAAATCTGGTGAATACTTAGAAGCATCCTGCATTGCTCAGCTAGCAGTAGTACACTTTTAAAAGCGTCAAGTTGAAAAATTTTGGTACCAATCTTTAATTACAAAAATAATCATCTTACATACTTTCCTCTGCTAAACTGAAGCCTAAGGCCAAAAGCAAATTTCAATGGAAATCTCTGCTGATTTGTTAAGGCTTTGGGGCATGCTCTGAGATGTTCTTTTAGCTGATATAACTAGGGATATGAGATTGTTCATCAAAACAACAGAGGAAATGAGAGGCAAGGCAGTTCTGAGTTTCTTTTATTCTCCTTCTGGCTGACCTGTCTAACTTGGGGAACTATCCTGGAGTGCTCAAGAAATGCAGGGTTAAATGAAATTAACTAACTGGTGTTTTCCATTCAACTAAAGGAAAAATCCTTCTCGTCTTTTCTCAACCCCACCCAAGCCTTAAGGATGAAGCCCCTGCCATTAAATAGATTTTTTTCTTTTATTTATCCTTTGTTTTTTACCTCATGAGGCAAATTTTCGAGTAACAACCACTCCATATAATGAAATATCACACATCCTGGAAACATAAATAACATTCATATTTGTAAGTCCTGATAAGACACACAGTAAATGAAATTTTAATAAGATAACTAGTGTTTTGCTTTCCATTAATCCTTGACGTACCTCCCTCTGGGATAGCTGTGGAATTGAAAATGCATTACTGCACATCTCATTAATACCATGTGCTTTCCCTCAGTAAAAAGAGCTTCTGTCCTACAGGGCTGTTGGCACAGAAATCCAAGCTAGGCAGCTGTAGGAAAAGCAGCCCATGGTTTTCCTCCTGTCTGCCCTCAATAGTAACTCTGAAAGTTATGGAAAGAGAGATTTCAGCATCAGGTTGGACATGTCAGGAGATAGTTTTGTTTCATGGGCTCTCACATAACCAAGTACTGTTCACCTAAGAAGATAAATATAAATAATTAGAACTAGTTTAATAGTAGAACCACTTGCTAAAAAGACAGTTCAGAAATTCATAGATTTTGGAGGTCAAACAGGACAACATGGTCATGTCCACTGGTTTTTGTAGAGCTTGATGGACACAAACAGTAGATTAAAAAATTTCTTTTGAAGAAAATAATGTTTTCCAGAATTAAATCCATCTTGAAGACATAAAAAAGCTATCTCATGAGTCCTTATTACTGATGTCTTCATGACATCCTGGTAACTAGGTGTTGTATTTCTAGTTTTATAATGGTTTGTCTTGCTAAACTAGCTAGTTCCTACCTATAATTCACCAGCGCCCATGTAGACCCTGGAAAAAACAGAGAAAATGCAGAGGAAATTAGCAGAGGCATTCAAACTGCTGCACAGAGGAGTTACATGGTCCACTTCATAATTTCCTGCACAAGGTTGGAGTGGGTCCTGCAGATATGCTGTATTTCAATAATTCAAGGAGTGGGGCACAATTAACATTTGCTGGTTCAGAAACTGATTCCCAGAGGCATCAGTTGCTTGCATCAGTTGCTTATCTCTGAAAGCAATAGCTGTGTTCACAGAGTGCTGCGGGCATGAAGGGTATGTGTGGAGCAAGTTGTTTCCTGTACTGGAGACTGGATGCTCAACAGGTTTCTGGCAGAAAAGTTCTGAAATCAGTTTGTCTCTAAACTGTCATGTGTATTTAGAAACAAACAAAAAAAGATCTGGAGCCTAACAAACAACATTTTTTTTGAACCTGAGCTACCTAGACTTTTGCTTGCAGGCTTATTGATATTTGAATGTTAAACTAAAGGGAGCATTATATGCTGCATATCAAAATGCTTGCTCTAGCATTTGGTCAAGGTCTCAGCAGCAAGCTTCCTAATTGCTAAGTATTTCCTGACGGATTCAAGTAGCCATAATAGTGAGCATTTGTAGAGCACATTTTATGCAAGGTATCCCCTAGGCAGTGCAGAAGCACAATGTACCAGCCAGACAGTGGGTTAGTTCCTGCCAGACGCAGTTGCTGAGACTTACAACAAGCTGCCTTCTGAACTCAGCAGA
This sequence comes from Dasyornis broadbenti, assembly GCA_013397935.1. Taxonomy (NCBI): domain Eukaryota; kingdom Metazoa; phylum Chordata; class Aves; order Passeriformes; family Dasyornithidae; genus Dasyornis; species Dasyornis broadbenti. The sequence continues at coordinate 19,200 of VZRN01001832.1, read as the reverse complement.
GTTCAAGCTCAAGAACTCTGAATGGCAGGAAAGCATGACTCAGATGAAGTGCTCTTGTCAAATGTTGCTATGCCCGGCATTCCATACACAGTTGGTACACCACAAGAAACAAATACTCAGGGAAGCATTGATGATTTGGCTAGATGTGCTGGTAAGTAGAATACTTACATATTTGCATTTTCTAAAAGTTCCATATTTTTCAGTGGAAAAAAGCATAAAAATTATATATCCAAATCTTTATATAGGCTGCCAATTTAGTAATATAGCACTGCCAATTTATTGAAGAAAAGTTATTACACCACACTAAGGTTAAGGACTTTTACATGGAAAACACAATAGGTTTCTTGCAATAGGTACTTATGTAGAAGTACTTTTGTATATCTAATCTTTCTATATCTCCTCAGCACAAAATCTGACGCTTGGAATTTTGTTATAAATCCAATCTACAAGTGTTTCATGTATCACATGATGCCTGTACTAACTGGAACAAAGTGGTACTATTCGTGCTTTTGCTTTTGTTAAGAGTGTCAGCAGAGATAATTTTGTCATCCAAAACATCTCGACTGCTATGACAAAGGGTTGAAAAAATCTGGATTAGGTTTTTGTGCTTTCAGGAGAAGGTTTCAAGAGAATAATAACAGGTTCAATTCCAATAAACTAGAAAGGTTATGAAGCAACTTTATCTAACTCAGATTCTTAGAAAAAAAACAAAACCAATCTACAACTTTTTTCAGGGTAAGATAGAATTTACATTTGTAAACATAACCTGTAGATTTTAATATGGCTGAAAAAAGTATTCATATACATATATCTGCAATGACAACAAAACAATCTTGTATATGACTTATTTTGAGTAAATTATCAAAACTTAACTGCTGTTGATAAAAGGTTTGCTTATGCATTAAATAGAATGGGAAAAAAAAAATTGCCAAAGTAACCACTTCACCACAGGAAAAATGTTATGATGGTAACTCTATGCTTGCTGTCCAGAGTTGTGCAAATCTCCTTCACTGTTATTCTGATCACTTGTGTATATAAATACTGTCTCTTTCTTTTGGTTTTCTGGCAGAGGTTTTTTAAAAAAAAGTCATGTGGAAGCTGTATAAGACAACTATATTATTGGAAAGTCACATTTATGAATTTGAAAATAAATGTGCCCATCAACAGAGAAGAAAAATGTTTAAAGCAGGATCTTATTCATTGTTTTGCATACTGCATTTCCTTTTATTATTGCTTAGGATGTTAACTGGATAACTCCATATAGTTGCATAAAATTCAGCCATTGTTAGCTCTAGGTATTTTTAGTTTTCTCCAAAACTAACGTTGCTATGCATGCTTTATACCTGAAAATAAATAAAACCCCCAAACCTGAATAGTTGATAGCCCAAAGTCTGATGTATAGCCCACAGGTAATTTGTAAAGATCAAGAGCTATACAAGTCTGCTCCCTTACTCAGGAAAGGGCCTCTCTGAGAGTGGGCAAAGCCTGATGCAGCTTAGACAGGGGAAGTGTGCGCATGCCAAGGACCCTTAAGTCACTGTGTACTTCAAAGCTGTAACTTGAGCTTCCCCAATGACTTCACAGTAAATCAAATAAACCAGGCTGAGGCAGCAGGGGAGGTAGGACAGGCAAGTGAAAGAGATGGGGAAAAAGAAAGTGCTGTGATAATGAAATGTCCAGGAAACAAAGTTGTCCTGCTATGGCCGCGCAGTCCACAAATGTGAAACTACAGCTCTTGGGTCCAAAAGTACTTGCTTTCTTCACTCAAAGAATTGACCCGTGGTCTCTCCAAACAGAGGTAACATTCATGGAGCTTAGAAGTAATGCAAGCCCAGCTGCACTTACTGCCTCACACATAATTTTTTCCCAGTCACACAGTCCTGAGGGTTTGGGTTTTTTTCAGTAATGCAAGCAGATGTCACACAGACACCATAACTTACCTTTTTATTGGTGTCATCCACCTCAGCCTGGATCTCTAGGAGTCCAACAAAAGAGATGCAGGAGGACACAGAAGAGGCTGATAGACTCATGAGAGTTTCAAAGACTATGGACCTCTCTAACTTAAGACCACATCTTAGAGCCCTACAAACCTAAAAGTGGAGCACTGGACTTGAATTTACAGATGACTGTTGCAAAATAAGGTAGTTCATACAATGTGTGGTATGATTTCCAAAATATGGCTTGTACAAGAGACAAGCTAGGTGCTCTAGATCAACCATGTCAAGTAGGCTTATTCATCCTGCATTCATCTTTCCCCTTAGTGAATCTCATCCTACGGCTCCACACTGCTGTGGTGCCCTGAACATAAAGCTGTAATTGACAAAGCTGACCCATGTAAATTCACTTTGTTTTCTGAGAACTGAACCCTGCAGACCATGCAAGGGAACAACTAGTTCAAAGGGAGCTAATTTTGCAGAGACCGGCCCTACAGGCTTGACTATTCTTTCCAACTGGAAGAGTAGATGAGAAAGGTTTAGTAATTTTAACTCTAGTAAAGATTAGTAAGGACGTTGGGGGAAAGAGATTCTGGATATCATAAATACTTCTCTACTGAGTGTTACGGAAAAGAAAAAAGAAAAGAGTGGGAAGGCAATAAATTATTAAGCTATCTTTCAGCAAATCTAAACGGGGCATTAAGACAGAATGGAATAAAATTCTTAAGGGTTTATTTTATTGACTAGTTTCCAACTTAGAAGAAGGTTAGAACTTAACCCTTCATTTTGAGGCAATTATAGCTGGTTCTGTTCCTTATAAGGGATTACTGACCTGTGTTATCAATCATCTTCATCTTCAATGGTGTTATAAACCCTGGAAGACCTGTATAGCACAGTGATGACTGAAAAATACCAGTAGCACCTGATGAATGGCCAAAAACTCAGCATCACCTCCAGCTGCATAAGGTAATTATTGCTGCTTTAGACATGAGCAGTGCAAGCAGCCAGAGATGCAGGATCCTGGGCATTCCCAGACACCATCCCATGTAAAAGACCGAAAGTGATACCATCAGAGAAAGTGATTCCTGCCAGCCCCTGTGCTCTCCTAATTCCAAACTCTGGCCAGAACACCTGCCCAAGAAAAATGGGCTTGTCTGGCTGCAGCCTGTGAACTGCTGACCTAAAGCAACTGACAAGTCACTTGAGCTTACACCAGATGTGTTGCCTGTTAGAGATCAAAGGGATTTTGTGGGATGGGAGGAGACCTTTCTCACTTCCTGTTAGCAAATGGCAGTGGAAATCCCCTCTCTGAACACGAATTGGAAAATATGGAAACTATCTGGAGGATTATAACAAATGGCCATCAGGCCTTCCCATCTTTCTTGACCACAGCTGGTTGAGATATTGTCCAGAGTGAAGGAGTCCTGGACACTCAATTTTCATAACAGTGATCCTTCTACACTTCCTCTGATGTGCATTCACTGTCAAAACGCAATGCCATGTTCATCAGTGCTTGCATATACACCTTTATGAACTCACACTGGTCTTGTTGGAGCTTCATCATCACTCCTCACTTCTAAACTCAGCAACCAGGGTATTTTTCTGGAAACTTTCTCACCCAGCTAATTGCAGAAACCCCACAATCATAATAAATCCTGCCAGTCAGTTGAGACTCTCACAGCTTTAGCAAGAGACTGGCGAGAGTGGCATGGCCTGGCTTGAGATGAGCCCTGACACACTGCAGCAAACTGTGATCAAGCCTTTAGAAGCCAATCATGCCAATCAATGCCCCTTGCCTCACAGCCCTCGCTCCGCCTTTGCCACCCCACTGTGCCAGCAGAAGGAAATTCAAGTCACACACTGATCCTCTACAGAACAAAATCTGGCAAAGTAGTGAAAATCCATTTTTATGAGCTTTTTAAAATAAGACACCAGATTTTTTGTTGAATTTCTTAAGACATACATTCTTTTTTGCTGAGTGGACACTTAATGCAGGAACTCTCAACAGAGGAAGGGAGGTGACGGTGCAGAGCATTCATTTTTCAAACTTCTGCCTCAGTGTTCTTCCAATCTTATTTTTAGTGCCTTTAGTTCTCGTATTTGCCTGCTGTCTTCCTCCTCCACCCCCTTTTCTTTTTCCTTACATGGGTGGCATATTGCTTTCTTCTTATGTGTTCAAATATTTAAAAATGCCAGCATGATTTAGAAGCTTTTGGAAGTGATTTTCTGGGAGTGCATGGGACAGTAGCTGCTAAACAGCCACTCTCATTTGCAAAATCAGTCTGGGAGCTTTAAGTCAGTGATACCCATTTGGAGATGATTCTATGAAACCATATGCAAGAAAATACCCTGAAGTTTCTGAATGGCTTTGTGAAGAAAGAAACAACAAGCAATATATTTAATAACATGGTAGGAACTCGTGGAAATCAGCAGAAGGGCAAGAATATTTGGTCCAATTCTACCATTCATTTCAGGAAATGATTTTTAAATGCCAGCTCAATTTTTAGATGAAAATAGTGAAAGGAAACCTGACTTCAGTTGTTCTTAGATGCCCAGCATTTTGATGGCAGCTTTTACATGGTACAGCCATCTCTATGAGTCAGTACTGAAAAAAAACATGGATGAAAATACTCATTTATAAGTGATTTTGAAGTTCTAAGTAGTTTTGATAATATTGTTTCACTGAATCAGATGTTATCTTCTTAGGCTGATGAGAGTAGAATTATATTTGCCAGATCTACTTCCATCTTATTGATCAAAGTTAAGCTGAAGGCTACCAAATTAAAAAAAAAAAAAAAAAAAAAAGAAGACTAAAAATAAAAATTTTAAAAACCCCACTGTCTTATTCTGAAGACAGATTTTACAAACATTCTCAAGAAGAATCTTTTCTCAAAAGAAAAAAGTAAAAGATTGAGATTCTTTCTTTCATACAGAAGATAAACCATGGAAAAAAACAACAATCTGACTCTCCATTTTTATTTTAAAGCCAATTCTTAGTCATATGAATTTACCATATTACAGCTGAATCAATGATGTGTCATAGTACAGTGGGAACTTAGGAACCTAAATGATTTTCTAAAACAGCATCTTTAAGTCTCTACTCCAGTGATCTTCAGTGTAACTTCAATATTAGATTCTAAAGAATTTTTGTGGAGTTACACAGGCTTAAATTTAACTGCTTGTCAATGTGGTGGCAGCTTCTGATTTCTGAAAAAACAAAAATCTAAAAGGTGAAGTGGCCCAAAAACCTCTAATGACTTCCAACATGAGAGTCTGACTTACATGTGAGGATGGCTAGAATAGCTCCCATTGCTCTCTTAAAGACATCCAGCTGTCCCAGAGCAAATGCAGCTGCTTATTGAGTAGCCAACGCTCTGCTATGCCTTACAGGCCACCACATGGAGGTAAATCAACACTCCAGAGCCAGATTTTCACTCTCTTTTAAGCTCTGTGCTGCCATGGGTACTCTGCATTATAAAGAAAATAATACAGTCTTTCTAACTGCTGGATTTGTACCCAGTGCTGAAAATCTACAGAGCATGCTTTGTCATATGCAGCTCTGGGTGTTTAAGATGGTAACAGAGTTGGTATCAGGCATTAGCAAAGACTGATAACACCTACCAGTTTAGTTCTGCTTTTCTATTCACTTTGTCAACTTATTGCCAAAATGAATCAAAGCACCATGGATACCCCAATGAAAAATGTCTTTTTCAAATCCTTTTCTGTGAAGGCCTCCTCAAAAAGTCTTTCAATGTGAAGTATAAAATCACTCATTCTTACACTGGGCAATGGCTTTGCCTTTAATCTTTTATCCTATTGTCTTCAGCTAATGAGAAGCAACATTCTGTTTGGAAAGGGTGGCAGGGATCTATGTCATTGTCTTGTCTTGCAAAGCCCCATAAAATTTTAAATCCTTAACCATCTAAAAAGTAGTGACATATGTGTTCAGAACAAGTTCTGTGCTGTTTTAATGATCGGTGTTTCCCTTTCCATTCCTGTACACAGCTTACTTTCAAAAGAATAGATCTGAAGGGCTTTTGTTTATATGCACATGAAATTACTTTAAAGAAAATATCACCATCATCTTAGGACTGACATTTGAAAATAAGCTAAGAATTCTCACTGCTGAGGACTCTCCTCAACAAGGTCTCAGGAGCACTGGCCTAGAGGAACTGTGTCCTCTCCTTTACCTCATCTGCCACAGGCATATAAGTCTGCCTCCAATTTGAAGGTCTTAGAAGCATTTCTTGAGTTTCCTGACCCAGTACTTAAAAACAGCATCTGAATCCTATCTGAGCTAGCGTGAAGGACTTCTGAAATGATGATTCTGACAAAGAACAATCACCCACGACTGTCCTCCTTGCCAGAGTGGATACAGAATTCTCCTTGTATGCAATCTTTAGGGAATAGGAAAAGGGAAGGGGGAAATGAACAGAGAGGAGAAGGAGGAGGGGAGAAGAGGAAAGGGGAGGGGAAGACAGGGCAGGGAAAGGCAGGACCTCCTCCCCCTTCTTCACTGGCATTAGTTGTTGCACTGTTGCTTCCCTCACATATTCTCACTCCTCTCTTCTTTGAGTGCAATTACATCTGTGTAATAACTTTTTTTCCTTCTTAAATAGGCTCTCACAGAGGTGTTATTGCCATCTCTGGTTGGTTCAGCCTTTATCTTTCTGTCCGTCTGCTCTAAACTTCCCTGAAACAAACAAAACCCCAAGGTCATTGTGGTGACAGAACTCTCTAAGGAAAGGGTCTTACACTGTTACACTTGGAACTAGAGCGTACTAGATCATGGAACATGTATTCTCCTGTATGGGCAAATAAGACCCCAGGAAAAATTCCAAAACACAAACAGACAAAAACTCACCAGGTTCAAATGAAAAAAATTGTCTTTGATAATTCTGTTTGCTTGTGAGTGTATAAGGAAGTGGCTAAAATTTCTTGACCTTAGCTACCATATTCTGGGATAAAGCAGGTCAGGACAGAAACTCTCAAACTTGTTGTATTGGTTTTGTGTGGCCATGTTTTGGTAGCAGAACAGGGGAGTCCAGGGGTGGCTTCTCCGAGAAGATTCTGCCAATATGGGCCTGCCACTGGCCAAGGCCAAGCCCATCAGTAACAGTGGGAGCATCTTTGTGATAACATATTTAAGAAGAAGAAAAAAAATTATTTCACAGGAATAATTGCAGCCAGAGCAGAGTGAGAATATTTGAGAGGACCAGCTCTGCAGATACACAGGTCAGTGGAGAAGGAGGAGCAGAGGTACTCTAGGCACCAGAGCTGAAATTCCTGTGCAGCTTGGGATGAAGACCACTGTGAGACAGCTGTGCTCCTGCAGCCATGGAGGACCATGGTGGAGCAGAGATCCAACTGCAGGTCATGGAAGACCCCATGCCGGAACAGGTGGATGCCCATGAATCTCCCAGAGCAGAGGGATGTGGGTAGGGAAAGGTGCATATTCACTGTTTATATGCAGAAGCCTCACAGATGAGACTCCAATACCCCTGGTGTTGTAGCAGTATTGTATTGTACCCCTGTAAGGATACCCCTGCCTTGGAACAGCATGTGCTCTGTCACAAGCACCTGTCTTCAAACAGAGGCAGAGAGAAAACACCACCAAAGCAGTGAAAGGTGCATGAACTGCTGTGGAAAACTCACTGCTGATGGGTCCAGGAATACCAGAGGTTGGAATTTCTGGAAAAGCCAACAGTGACATGAACACCTTGAGTGTTATCTCTGACTCCGAGAGGGCAGGAAGGCATGTTCAGAGAAATTTTTGGTTTCACTTAAGAGCTTTTATTTATAGAGCTGATAGGCTTGATATTTCATGAGTATTATTTCAATTAAGTCATCAGGGACAAAACCCTATGAAAATGAGAAGCCAATGTTAGTGGTTTTGGTTGTAGGTCATGATGTTTTGGAGCTGAAGACAAGAAAGTTTTGAGAAGTGCTGTGCTTCATAATTAACTGAGGAATTTTAAACAAATCTGTACTCTTTCAGATATTTAAAAATACTACCGCCATAATTTTCATAATTAGTGAAAAGGTTTTATTATTTGATGTTTTATTTCAGCACAACATAATCAGTGCAGTGTGACTGTAACAACAAGAAATTCACAGAAAGATTGATGGACAGTTGACATGACAAATAGAAAAATTATTATTAGCATCCTATTAATATACATAAGATGCAGGATTAACTCTTCATTAAGTATTATATTGTAGAGAAAGACGAAATTTTGTAAAGTTCAATGCAGTAGTATTAAATGTCTAGTGGGATATCTAGAGAAGGGGGAAAAAATGAAAATGTAGAAAAGGAAATTTTGGTAGAAGGACAGAAGCTTTCTTAAAGAAAAGTCATAGACAAAGATTCTGGATCTTAGACCAAGAGTGAATTGGTAATGATCATACTGGTAAACAAACTAGTAAAAATCCCAAATTTAAGATGTATTCAGTGGCTTAAGATAAATGTAATGCAAGTAAGAATCTGTATTCATATAGATACTTGGCATTTTTTCCTAAAGATATATTATTATTTTTTTCATTAAAAGAGTGAAAATCACATCCATTTCACCAGTTTCCTTACAAGCCTCAGAAATAAAACTTACACTTGGTACTTGCAGTTGATTTAGCTCTAGTGTTTGCTGATTCTTTACCAATATTTTTAATTAGAAAATTAAAATTTGACAGAAAAGAAACTGTGATCCTTTTCTTTCAGAAGGAAACATTTTCAGAAGACATTGACATCCCATTGACATTGGAATGACACTGAAACAGCTTCCTAGGATTTCTCTAAATCCGTTCGTATCAATTCATTAGTATAAATGTCAAACTCATACTCATTTGTTCAAGTCACCATCGTAAGTCTATTTTTCTCTTAAAGTCACCATTACACAGCTAAAACCACATAAAAATGACAATCCACATTATCTGACTTTGTAATACAATGCTAGTCTATGAGAAAAAAAATGGGACATGTAGTTGACCACATCTGTCTGCTCTTCAGGTCTATATAGCTACGATGGCCCTAGAGACACTAGGAGTCTGCTGCTTTTCCATAAACAGGATAATTAAATAACTGCTACTGTGTACAGCAAGCACAGGAATTCAGTCTTGGCTTTTTCTTTTAGCCACTCTAGTACTTCACAGTCAATATATTGCTAAAGAGGGAACTAAAGACCAGAGAAACAATGCAATAATAAAAAAAAAAGGTAGTTAGGGATGTGCTCATTAATATTAAATAGCACTTGCACAAAGTGTATATGAAAACCAGAAACAGCACAAAATTCTTCCCATCAATAATGTATATTCAGCAATGACTTCCCACTTGGATGTACAAATTCAATGTCACCTCAAGGCACTGGATAATATCACTAAGTTATGAAGTACAGAAAAATACTTGGTTGAACACTGTTACCCCTGTGCAAAACAACTTCTGGTCACAGGCCGTGAACCAAGTATGAATGGTCTCCTACATGGGAAGCTGAACCCTCTACCCTGGGAACTTCAAACAGAAGAACAAATGTTCAGCTGAAGGAAGGCTGGCAGCTGGCAGGGCTTTTTTACTGAGTGGAGGATCCTTGCTAGCTGTGCAGCTACATAAGCTTCGAAAAGAGAAGGGCTGTGTGAAGGGGATGGCAGCCTTCACTGATGTCCTGTGTGGTACAGATTTCTTCTTCAGCACAAACAAGGGCCTGTAAGCATCCCACAAAGTATCTCTTGTCTTCTTCTGTGTTACCCATCCCTGCCATGGTCCGCTCCTGCCCATGCCTCCCCCTCCCCCATTTATTTTCTCTTGCTGAGCACAAGCTTTAAACCCCTTTGAAACAGGTTGTCTCCAGATGCAAGCTCCAAGTTCCCCATCAGTAGCTTTCTGCCCCTCTCCAAGGGCCAAGCAGAGGAAGACACATATGGTTTGCCCTACAATTCCACCCTCCAACACTCACTGAAACCTTACAGAGTCTACTCCCTCCCCAAGAAACCACCTTTTGCATCCCTTTGCTTTATATGCTGAATTACCAGCTCTTATTCCACTGATTAGGTGTTGGGGACCAGCATTTCCCTGGACTTTCCAACAAGCTGGTACTGTGCTGTGTCTGCACTCCCCACTGGCACTGGCATGTACCATGACGACAACCTCATGAGTCTAAATGAAATAACCACACTATGGTATTAATAACCTGCACCTTCAGCACCAAAGGATGACAAGGTAATATTAACTATTTCTGTAGCCTAGGACAGTATAAAAACACAAATGACAACACCTTATGTCAAATACCTGCCAGGAGTCTTCGAAAACCTCCTCACTATGCCAGGCGAGAAGAGGTTAATAAAAGAAGACCAAAAAAGATTTGTTGCCTGTGAGTTTGAAAGCAGAAAACATTTATATATATATATATATATGTATATATTTAAAAAAGCAAGCTGTATAAACCATCAGTTGTAGTTATGCCACACAAAAGAGCTTTAAAACATGTTACTCAAATGCAGACAATAAAAAAATCAAAACCATGTTAGTTCAACATTTTAACCCCACTACTTTTTTGGAGGCACAGGGTATAGATATTTAAAAATAAAAATTAAGTTAGAGCAGGGTTGGAAGGGTAGGTGAAGAAACTTCAGCTTAGTAGAATTTCAGAGGAGTTTTCCACAGGCCAGACACATCATTCATAGTCTGTACATGTACAGCTGAGCATCCTCCAGAACACTGACTATCAACAAGGTACCTGGTGGGGTGCATAGGGATCTTCCCAATACCTAACTTTGGCAGCACAGCTGGATTGACGTACTGTTCACTGTTTACCTATTTACTTATGAAATTTTTCTGCCAGAGCAATGGCAGACAGTGGGGAAGAGGCACCAGGGATCCCATATTCACCACGGCACATCTAGGATGTAATCTTGTGGGATTGCTGTCCTAGTCTCTAAATAAGGACTTTGCAAACGGACTGGAAACCGTGGATCTCCTTGCTCTTGCCCAGCTTCTTGCTGGCTGATGCATAAGGAAATTGACTGCATTCACACCAGAGTTGGGGGACCAGTGGAGTTCATGCTCCAGGCTGTCAGCTTGGTTCCCTCTCCCAGACTGCTGCCTTCTTGGCACCTGGTGCTGGAGGATGGAGGCCTGGACACAACCCACATGCTTCAGAGCCCTGCAATCAGAAAGCCACTCTTTTGCAGGAGAATTTTATCCCCCTCCTCCACCCTTCCCCTCCCTGCTGCAAAAGCTGCTGGCCAGCACGGTGGTACAGGGTGGCTCCATGGCATCGGGGCAAAGGCACTGCTATTCTCTCTTGATCAATCATCTCTACCTTTATAAGTGACTGTGGCAAACAGAATTTCTGCTTGTTTCCCTCTCTGGTCAGAGTGTGTAAGACTCAGCATGTAGAATGCAAATGCATCGTGCAGTGTTCACAATCGTGCTGGTAAAAGAAAATATCATTGCATGCAGGGGTACAAATGCTAAGGACAAGACATCTCTGTCAATGACTTCTGATGTTAGTTTTATAGTAACAATGTACTAATTCTTTTTATATTGACATGCCTAGATGCACAAGCGATTTCTTCAGCTTCTTTATCACATTCGGCCCACGGTTAGTTTAGTGGCGTGGTCAATAGAATAATCTCCATGGAGAATGAAAAACCAACTGATCATGATCCTTATCTGTTACAGAACATGAAGCAACAGCCACAAGCTGAAACCAACCAGCTTACATCACAACAGAGGCAAACAGTCTTGTCAGAGAGCAAGGTTATCTGGTCACACAATGGCAGGTCACTTTTCTCCCAAAGCTTCAGCCAAGGCTAAAGGCTTCTTATGGAAGGTGAGAAAGCTCAGTCAAACACAGCGGTGGTGATGAGACAAAGCTCTCTCATCTGAGTTATGCAACAAGTCTGACTGACAGGTCTAAAATGCAGGGTGGATCTACAGACCTGGTCAGGAAGCCTACAGCTGGCCTTCAGTTGGGATTGTATCCTCCCTTCAATCTGACGCTAGAGCACTTTTGAATGAAGGGGAAATTTGTAGCACACCTGAAGAAACTTCTGCAGTGTCTCTCAGAAAACATTGCATGTGTCCTCTGTATATTTAAGACAAAGTATACAGAGCTGATGCAGAGTCTTTCTAGTAACGGCTAATGAGGTGAAAAACTAATAGAAAGATGAAACAATGGGTTATTACACAGGTACAGACACACAGAACAAAAAAGCATGCAAATTTCATTTTTCAATAGGCATTTTAATGGCAGGAATAAAAGCTTGCTGTTGCAGTTTTCCACTTCCAGGCTTACTGATCCAGAATGACTTCTATTTGTTTTTGATAAGGTTATAGATATACATATGTGTATGTGTATATATATATATATAATATATATATATATATTCATATCATTCAAATGTGTAATGAGCAGTTGAATACACACAGGTTCCAGCTGCCATGGCCATCCAGAATTTCTGTTGAACTGATCTATAGCTAGTCAATGTCAGTTTGGAGGATGTTACAAGGATTTTCTGGATGATATGAAAAAGACCTGGAAAATTCCAGGTAATGAATAATCTGACCAGTACGCAGGTATGGTGTGACAGTAGATACAGCTTAATCACAGCAAAAAATAGGGCCAAATCATATCTGTATTATGAAATGCAGATTCAAGTAAACTAGGTTATATAGGAAAAGAATAGTTTAGTAAAAGGTTTAAGCCAGGGCTTCTGTTCATAATTACTAAATAATACCTTCACTTTACCCTAAGACTTGCCAGAAATTTCTACAATATCTTTCTTCATTTAGCAATGCTAAATGCTAAGAGAGCAGAGCAACCATGGTGGCAGCAGCAGATTCTGTCACTTAATGTGTGCCAACAGCCCAGTGTGTTCAGATGTGTTGATCTCAGCCATACACACACATCCCTGTTCCTTGTAAAGAGGATCTCACGTAATGAGATGATTGATTAATTACTCGTATGTGCATGCTTGTGGGCAAAGCCAGGAGAGTGGCACATTGGGGAGCACTGCTCAGTTACACTCAGTGAGGCACCCTGCAGATCCTTGTTATCTTTACATTGAGAATTTTACATGTCGGGGAATACCATCTGAATATTGGATTGTAAACCACAAAGCAGTTCAGGGACAATCCCAAAAGCAAATTAAAGACACGTCAGCCTCCACAACCCACAGTAAAAGTGACCCTGTTTGCTCTCCACGAAGAGGTCTGTTTCATGGCCCTGCTATGCCAATGACTAACTCCTTTTCTGACAGAGGTTAACAGTGAATACTTTGACAAGCTGGAGACAAAAGAAGTTACCTTAGAAAGAGAGCTATGTTCAAAAATGGATTTCTTTTTCTTGGTTTCAAGAGAAACAATAGCTAATAGCTCCTATAGTAAATCACCAGTTGCTAATTTATGAAGGTTTCCAAACACTTGATTATCTGTGTGAGTGATGGATCCCATTGTGCAAGCTGCAAAGCACCCTGAGTCCGCTCCAGCAAAGCTATTAAGCATGTGCTTCATATTAAGCATGCAAGAAAACACAGTAAGATCAACATAGCTGAGTTAAGCATATGTTTAAGAGCTTTGCTGGACTAGGGTCAGAGTGCATTGCAACTTGCAGGATGGACTTCTGCAAGAATGTAAGTGCTTGTGTCTGAAAATATAGTACATGATGGAGACCTATTTGAAACTGCAGTACATTTCCAGATATCTTAAGCTACCATTCTATGTTCCATTTGGTGAAGAAGTTATTCTAAATTAGCAGAACTACAGCTATGTACCTGCAGACAGAGACTGATGAATGGCATCTCCTATTCACCTGCCCTATCTACCTCTGAACTAGAGTACCAAATAAAGAAAATCAACCCAACACACAACAGGATCTTCTTTTTCATTTTAGAGAGCCTTGACATTATCCATGTACCACACCTAGATTTCATCTGGCCTAATTGTCTTGCCAGTCAGGAATCTAAATCCAGCATCAGGAAAATGAGGAAAAAAAGAATAAGAATAATACAATAAGAAAGGTGACAAAGTAACTACACTGCCACAGCCTGATTACAATCCAAAGGAAGGGGATCGCAGCTGTTCAGCCCTCCCTTCTCCCTTCCAGCAAATGTGCTGACAGATATGATCAATCAGATTCTTTTGGGGTTTTTTTCCTCTTTAAATCATTTTAACTTGACATCAGCAAACTTTTTATATTTTTACAAGATTTTCACAATCCGTGATAACTCACTTCCGCTTAGGTTGGTAGAATGTGTGTTTGCAAGCACCAGAATTGAATAAAGCTGTCGACTTTGTTAAAACCATAAACCCCTCTGAAGCAAACAATGTTGTGCACATGCTAAATAAGTGGAGAGCTGAGCCCACAATATACATGCCAAATAATGAGTGACTGAAGGGAGAAAGATAAAACTGCAGCTGGAAAAGGAAAGCAAACATATTATAGGTGGACAAACAGAGATGAGTGCAAGGTCCTAGCCATCTGCCCCCTTCTTCCTGGCTCAGGAAAGAAAATAGTGTTGAAGTCCTAAGGTCACAGACAGAGTAGAAGAGAGGGCAAGAGCCAGACCTGGAGGTGAAGCACTTCCACGTTTCAAGGGGTGTTGTGGCAAAAAAATAACTGACAGACGATTGGAAGGGGAAATGAAGCACCTTAAAGGGAAATTAATGAATCAAAGGAGGAAAATGTCACCCTAATGCTATAATATTTCACAAGCTTTAGTCCAAACAACATGGAGTGCAAACTTCTATTTATTCCTTGTTCTAAGCACCTGCAGCAGCATTCCCCCTATTTAGTATAATTCTTACTGTGCGTTCAGTCTATCTACACATTGAAATACCTTTTTCGTCATCATATCTCCTGTGTCTGGACATCTGGCTGCAATCTTATGCTCTATGAATGCAAGGAGTACAATGAGATAGTATTACCAGATCTTTCTTATAATTTGTGGGGCAAACCTCTTACAAGCATAAATCACTAGAACTCCTCTGAAGTGAGGGAAGCAAGGCAAAGTATCTGTCCACAAGGAGTAATTAATCTGTTTTAATGAATGTGTTCCATAGCAGAGGAGAAAACCGTGTTTGTTTTTCAGTAGTGGAATAGAAGCCCTCAATAAACACTGTCTTCCCCTATTTGCCTCCCTTACTTCACCAGCTGTCTCTAATGTGTGTGAAGCTTTGAAAATGTTCCTGCTATTAGCCTTTGATTTCTTCCAGGTCCCTGATCCCTTGGTGAAAGAAGGCATGGAAATTTAGATGAAGCTGTATCTCTTCTGTCCTATGCAACCTGAGGAATTAAAAGCAGTCACACAGCCACAGAAATGAGGAAATAAGGACTATTGACTAGAAAGATGATCTAGTTCCTCTGATTCTCCCTCCTGGAAAAAATGTTCCACTTCCTTCTCTTCCTTCAGGCAGGACAGAAAGCCTGTCTGCTTTAAATGGCATGGTCAGACACCAAAAGATATAATCCAGGTAGACTGGTAGTTATGAATAGGCACCTGCACAGACAATTGAAACAGCAGGCCTGAACTCCTGGCTGGCTTTGATGACACTTGAAGACATACACACAAGGAGAAATGAAGCAAAAGTTACAGAACACATTTGCAGGGAATAAATACATAGAAGTGTTGAAAGGAATTTGGGAGGAAACACTGGCCACTGACATCCTGCACACAAAGGAAAGAATTATCGAACAGGGAAAATACACTTGGTATCAAGCACCAAAGTTTCAGATACTGCAAAGAAATTTTAAGGTGCTACAAGATAGTCCCAGGTCTGTTGGCTGTGCCCTGCTGACTATCATCTCCCTGGGATGTATGTTACCCTCCAATAGGGAGGTATGTTCAGATGCCCACATTAGTTATGCACAAGGTAACCCCTACATGTGTGTCTAAGAATAACGCTGCACTCTAACCATTTTTGTGGGGTGAGACACCACGTGACACCCAGACAGGCAACAGGGGAGGACGATGGGATCAGCTCCTTGGTTGTGTGTCACTCCAAGAGTTTGCTTTCCCATCTTCTGGTCATACATAGACATATTATTACATATGCTTAGATACACAATCACTGCTATGATGTTACTCTAGAGCCTATTTTAAATGCAACAGACAAAACTGTTCCTAATAAGGGTCTCAGTATATAGATGATGAATTAGAAGGGATCTTAAGGACTCATGTGTACAACTGCCTCAGGGACAGACAAATAAGTCTCATCATCTCTGATAATGATGATCTAAGGAATTTCTAAATATTTCCATTGAGTGGACAGAGACAGTGTGACTCCTAGTCCAGTCAGTCCCTAGGTCCACTCTCCACCCTTATAATTGCAATGTCCTTTCTCATGCTGAACCTGAGTCTTATTTCCTCCTACTTTTTCTAAACATCTGTAGTAGAAGGGACTCCAAATGACACCCTTGTCTACGCAGAAGGCTTTCATAGATTAGAGTATTGCTTTCTTTCCCCTCTACTATCTTGCAGACTAAATAACTATTGTTTGTGTTGCTCTCTTTCATCACCTACATTTTCCAGTTTGTTCTCATCAGACTGCTCCAAACTGTTTACAAATGATCTACATATTTTTCAGGACTTTTCCAACAATGTGGCAAACAAAAGACAAAACTATGGAATTTTGACCTTGAAGCAGGCAAGTCAATGGTATCTTTTACCTAAGGCAGATAGGACACCTGTTTTTCTCCTCTGAGCTTTACTATTGATTATTTTAGTCTTAAACAAATTCCTTCCCATTGGGCATCTACAGCTGACTGTATGACTTGTTTACCTAGACTTTTAACTTTCCTGGAGAGGAGCTTTGTGTCTGTACAATGCCTTCCAGATCTTGCCTGAAGTATCTTAAAAATAATTTATAAAATAATTGGACATTATATTGTTTGGCCTCTTTTTTTTTTCCAGATTTACCAGAAATTCATATTAAGGCCATAATCATCAACACTGTGTCTATCACATCAATTTAAATACTTCTTATCTATTAATAATGTCATTTTTAGGCTCTGTTAAAACACTTTAAATATTGTTTTCTCAACTAAGATCTCTCTGTTCAAACTGAGACAGAAAATATGCAGGAAGGCAGTCCTAAGCTGTTCAACTGGCTATTCAGTTTGCAGTAAAATAACTATATAGGCTGAATTTTTATGTTTTCCCTGGAGAATCTGGCACTTGTCTCTTAGAATCAAGTACACAGCTGGGCTACTGTGCACTTGTTTTCTACAAACATGATGCTGCTCTGAAGGGAGATAAGCAATGATGTCACTTTACCCACAACCTCTTTTCTTCTTCCTTCACCAAACATGGTTGGGAAGCCCCATGGTACAATTCTCCGCTCTACATTGACAACCCCCCTGCTCCTATCTCCCTCGAAGCTTCCCATGGGTGTAACAGCATAGCCACTTTCATTTAGGCCTGCTGTTCTCTTATACCTGAGAGCTGATACAGCTGGCACTGCATCCAGGCTCTGCTGGACTTCCAGCTTGATATGGAACAACTTAAGACTCTAGGATGTGAAGGAGCTGGCTGAAGCAATACAATTACTGTAAAAAATAGCCTTGACACTAAATTCCTGTGGTATATCCATCTTATTGTTCAGTGTTTTGTCCACAGGTAAAACATTTTAAATATTTGTGAGGAGTAGATGAGATATAAAGAAACAAATTGATCTGTCATCAGCTACTGGAAACCTCAACTGCTAACCTAAAAAGCAAAGGACATTTTTCAAAATTAAATCAAAATGTATTTCAAGACATGGCTTCATTTTCCTCTTGTTGAAGAGACATGAAACAGACAATCTTCTGTATTTCACACCATACCTACAATTAGGGTGCAGCTGACATCTGCAGTGAGGACTTGGAACAAGATATATGCATCTGATACAGCTTTTTCAAACTGAGTTATTACAAACTTTTCTTATACTCTGAAACAGACCTTTACTTACCTAAAAGATAAAATAAATAATAGGGTTTTTTGAAAAGGACCCATCCTTCGCTCATTTTCTTCAAGATTTTGACATCATACACAAACACCTACTGCTCCTAATGCAAAGCACAAAACCAGGGGGATATCTAAATATTAGGAGAGATTAACTAATAACACATTCTTTAACCATATCTTTTCCTAGCAACTTGTGTTGTATATCACACAAAGAGATTTAACAGATGTAATCACATATTAAAATATACCACTATTTACTCTGCTTCATGATTCTCTACAGAAACAAACTTGGACTGTGAGAAGAGCCAGAATAAGCATAAGTCTACCACAGCAAGAAAGCAGGGAACCTTTCCTCTGATCAGTCTACATATGGAACTGCTCTCCCACACTCCCACCTTTCCATGCAGGATCAGGCGAAAAACTCTATCTTTTTTTTTTTTTCTTTTTCTTTTTTTTCTTTTTTTTTTTTCTTTTTTTTCTTTTTTCCCCCAGGACTGTGAAAGGACAGCAAGGTGAAGGTTCTGGAGAAATACCAACAGTGTGTGAGCCAATGGTCTGCTTTGCACAAAGCATGCATAATTCTTTCCCTCTACGGTTCGCACACTAATTCCCCAGCCACAGCCTTCTATTCTCCCACATCATCGTGAGGGGAATGATTGCAACAGATTTCAACAGTCTAGTAGCCAACAGAGCAACCGGCAGTACTGGGGAAAATGTAAGCTGAGAAGATAGACTAGCCAAGTAATGGGAAAAAAAAAAAGGGCAAACTGTGAGATATATTACTGGAATCCAGACAAGAAAAATGTCTGTTCTGGCACCACTACAACCAAACAACAATAACAGGTTATGACCCATACTGTACTTGGGGAATTATGCACACAGCCTTTGCATTCAGTCTTCTCACAGGGGTATGAGGTAAGGTCATGCCGTGCTGGTTCACAACCTTCTGTAGCTCATCATATTATGAAATACACATTGGCACATGGAGAGAGAGAAAAGGGGAAATGAACAGAAATTTTGGGGAGGGTGTTCCTATCCATCCTTCTCACACCCTGACAACGTTCTTCAGCCACACACTTGGACATTCCTCATCTATTTTATTTCTGTAGAGAGTGTACTTTATTGTTTACATGTCATGTTTCATTGAAGCTGGTGAGGGAAGGACTAAACGTCTGGAGTTTTGGGCAGCTGTTCTGCAACACTTGTTGTTTGAAGAAACACTGTTTTCAGTTACCTCTGCATTGTCTTTTCAAATCCTGGCCATATTTAAACACTTTTGCTTCTCTGTTCACTGAAAAGATGTACTCTTTCCCTTTTTTGCCCCCCCTTTTCC
>VZRN01001829.1:78753-140117 GCA_013397935.1 Dasyornis broadbenti | reverse complement strand
CCATCCTCCCCCCGACTCGCTTTTAGCGCCTATTCTGTTTCCATAATCTCCTTTCTGGATTGGTGCAGGACCCGGTGAGAAATGCGGCTCGGTGGCCCGAGCGCTGGTCTGGCTGTTCGGAGACGCCGTGCGCCCTGTAGGCCTGTCCCTCACTCAGACAGCTGGGGAAACGAGTTACTCATGCCTTTCTTTTTTTTTCCGCCTGGAAGTTATTGTCTGCCTTGCAGTTGGATATGAACCTTCTTTGTCTTAAAGACACGGCCGTAAGTCGTGAGGTCCTTTGGAGTAGAGGTCCGGCAAGATTTGCATGATCAAAGTCGGCAAATTCCTCTGCTGCATGAAACTGATGAGCCATTAGAATACCTTGTCAATTACAGGAAAATCTTAATAAAATATTTTGTATTATGAGGGTTCCCTCTTCAGTGCACCTTCAGTGAAAAGGGTAACATTGCAGCGGGAAGTATGGGAACAATCTCCCTGCTGTTTTGTTTAGAATTGTGTTCCTGTATTTCCATTTAGTTTTCTTTGTTAACTGTAGGTTATTTTAAGCTTTGTTTTGTCTTGTGATAATTTATTTTCAGTTATTCATGTTGCTCATGTAGAAGTCTGATACCCTGCACGTGAGAACTTACAGCTTGGAAAACCTACAGTTTGTATCCAGATCCTTTAAGCACAGGTGTTCTTTTTAATTATCTTGATAGCCTTTAGCACAATGAATGCTACTAATCGAGCAAGACTTGGGATAAATATCTTGGGATGCCCGGTGCTGGCAGAAAGCGCTTGAACTGTGCGGGTGATGCTGAGCAAAGTGAGCTGAAGCAGTTAGACTGCTCACTGTTCACTGATGTAACTGAATGTGTGCTAGGACTTGTGCCAGCTTGGAGGGAGCACAAGTATTTCTCTTAACCAGCATAACAGGAAAATGTCTAGGTTGAACCTACCCTTAGGTTGCTTATTTAGATGTTTGAATAGTTGACTTGGAGCAGTGAGTAAATGTAAATGAATATATTACTGGTCTTGAAGCTTTCTGCCTGCTCGTGCCTGCAGAGCATCAAGCTGTTAAGAGGGAATGCAGTTGTGATTTAGAGGGTCGCTCTGATGAGTGGTCTTGGGGTGTTTCAAAGAAATCTGGCTTCAGGAGCACTTGGTTCCAACCCTTTGAAAAAAAAAAAAAAAAAACAAGCTGTACCAATTAAATTACACAGGCTAAGAAAATGATGTAGTTAAAGAAATATTTTCTCTCTATAGAAGCACTATTAAGTTCACTCAGTTTTGTTTAACTGGTCTGACTCCAGTACAATGGCAAGCTTTCACTGCACGCTCTTTCTTTGGACTTGTTTAGACTATGGTTGATGGTATATTTTTGAAACATGTTTAAACAATATCTTCATGCTGTGTTTTGTTCAGGCAATGTCTTTTAATGTGTATTTGCTGGTCAAGGCAAGGTATAATGGGGGAGGAATGACAGGGTAAGTGGGACAAGTGACCAGTGTTTCATATACAGCTCCTCTGTTTGCAGGCGGTGGTAAATCTTAGCAGTTAATACTAAAAACATACTTTTGGCACAATACTGATGGTCTTGTGGAATGAGTGAACAGCATGAGTGAACCTGCCATTGTGGTTGGGCAGGTAAGTATGCAGTTGGTGCTCCAAAGAACACAAAAATAAATAGATTAACTTGGTGGCAGGTGGGAGGGGGGAAACACCCTCAGTTTCTCTGCTGTGCTTTGGGTATTCTTCAGCCATCATGAGCCTGAACTAATTCTGATGGTTTTGTGTTAATGTCTCACATCTTGTCTGGGTGATTATCTGGTCAGTTACCGAAGAGCAAACTGGTTTTCCTTCTGTCAAATAAAACTAAACATCGTTGTGAAGAGCATCTTTGAATTCTAAAATAATCAGCAATTCTGTAAGACACGAACACCGGCGCAACACAAGAATTAATTTTTGCAGAAGTCTGCTTTGTATTCAAATTGAAATGATATGCTATTTGAATAACATCTGTTAGGGGTTTTAGGTTGCAGAGAAACTGAATATTAAATATCCCAGTTAAATGGTCTAGCCTAAGTATGAAGTTACTTGGTTCAGGAGCCAGCTTGAATAGGGTGGTGTGTATCTGTGTCTCCTGTCGTAGGTAAACAGCTGATTCCCATGAACACCTGTTGCTCTCTTTGTATTCTGGTTAGCTGACTAAGTGCTGCCCCTAATAAAGTTTCCTGAAAACACTTATAAATTTATCCAGGAGTAGGCATATTCAGTGAGGTTTCCATTTACCAGCTGGCTGGAGTGTGGTGGGGGGAGGATGTGGTAAAGATGTAGGTAACAGCAGAGTTTGGTGCCTCTGTTCTAGTAATAGCATGACTTCCCATCGTGTTTGTACAGGAAGAACATGTGTGAACAGACTTATTGTAGCGTATGTTGAAGTCTGTATTACGGAAGCTGGTAAACATAACTCTGCTGCTAGAGCTGAGAGTCTGCAGTGAAGGTTAACTGAAATATCTTAATTCCTAATTTTTTTTTTGTTATTAGGCTCATTTTCTATGTTAACTCCAATAAAAATAAATGAGCTTTCCAAGATACTGACTTTTTAAAAATGAAACTGTACAGCCTTCTCTTGGAATTACTGCATCCATTTCTTTGTGTGGGAAAGAATTGTTTTTCATTAGTCTGCTGGTCAGAAAGCAGATTGCTTAGTCAGGTTTCATTACCCAAGTTGCCAAGAACTAGGAAAGAAACAGTATTTTTAAGAAATTTAATATTCTAGTGTTTTGAGAGCCCACTATAATAATTTGTGTTTATGATGGGCTACTATGCATATCATAGTTATGTGAATTTCATTCCATGTTTAAATAGGGCAAACAGCTAAGTTATTACAGATTTTGCCTTTTCAGAAAATCATGTCATATTCTCACTTGTGTTTTCAAGGTAAAAAGGTAACTAAATTTGTAGTCTCTAAGCCACACTGTAATGTCTATTTATTTACAATCAGCTTTTCTGCTCAAGTATGTTGCTGTAGATTGCAATTCATGTTATTATTTTAAAAACAGCATATTTTGTGCCTGCGTCGGTAAGCCTTCATTATATTTAAAGTGTTGTGCTAAGAAAACTAGTACCATACTCACTGTTTGCTGAGTGAAAGCCCACAGCAGAAGTAACAAAACATGTACCTTCATTAGGGCTAGGAATTCTTGAAGGAACCCACACGCGTTTCCTAGGGTTTCCAGGAAAGTGGCTATGCAAGAGCATTATTAGTGACAAAAGTACAGTTCAGTCTACTGCAATAACTGCAGTTATTTAAGGTGGTGAAATAGCACAGCAGAAAAGCCAGTAATTTGATGGTGACATTAAGTTATTGTTGGGTATGTAAGGTAACGCTTTGGAATTGTGCCTTTAGTTTTAATACTTGCCCAAATAGTGTATTTGAAGTAGGAAGCTTAATTTAGTTGAGAAATAGTTGACAAAATGTTGGAAGTGCAAGCAGGCAGTTAAATTAGACTGGATATGCATAACTGCAAGCAATCCACTTCCTAAAATTACTTGCATCTCAAGAGAAAAATTGGTGGTGTGGGCAGGTTTTTTTTCAGGTGGATACAAGAATTCAAGTTACTTTCCTTGTTCTTAAGTAAACCAACAGATGGACTGAGTCATCTGTCTGGTAGAAATGTGGTCTTTAGCTTGCACTTTATTTGTGACAGTTGCAAGTAATTTTTGGACAGGCTGTTTCTGCCCACCTGATATGGAATCTGACAGCTGTTTTGCCCGCAAGGCCTCTGGATAGTTTAGTGAATTATTTTGATTGTAAAAGTATAAATCTCTAAAAAATTACCATGTGAATGAAGAGTGCAGGAATAAGAATACAATTTTTTTTAGAAAAAGCTATTTATTACCATCTTAGCAATTATGTTGTCAGGCTCTAAAAATTAGAAACAGTCCGTGAGTGTGTATAATTCAGGAATGCTCTCTGGAAGGGCATGTACAAGTTTTTTCTTGACTCTGATTCAGGGTTTCGTGTTTGCTGTTGGAGGTCAGAAAACAAGATTGAGTTAGTTGGCATCCTGCTTCAGGCCACAATAGCGTTAAAGCCTTTTTTCTACACTTCCATAAAAAGCAGAAACATTTTTCTCCCAGCACCTGTTTCAGTGGATGCTTTGCCCTAAGTGACGTTTGTCGGTGCTGCCTTAGGCATATGATTGGAAATACTTTGTAATGAGGGCTGCTTCTTGCCATGCCAGGGCACTTCATGTGGAACTATTATAGAAGTAGGTTATTGAACCACTGGATAGAGTAATTTACTTTCATTACTAGCGAAAGCAAATGTATTTTGTGAAACAGATATTATTCCCTTCTTTACTTTGACCTTTCATCTAGAATTGCTTTTGACAGTTCATGCCTGCTTCTACTCAGCAGTGGAGAAATACATGTGCCAGCTCTTTAAACATCCAGGCATGTTTAGGTTTTAAGAGTGCCGTAGTGGTGAGAGAAAGCAGAAGATATGTGCTTTTTGTGTTCAATAAAAAAAAAAATTGACTTTTAGTGTTAGCTCACATTAAATGTAGCAGAGACTGAAGTCATACCAGCCTTGTTGAACTGTCACACTCTTCCATCCTACCTTTCCCTGCCAGTCCTTGGGAATTCAGTAAAACTATTTTGAGTTCTTTGTCTGCTAGAATCTCTCTTGGGATTAGTATGGGAGCAAAGCTGCTTTTATATCTGCCTGTCTTTAAACTTGCCAGGTGAGGGGCCACTGTTATGTCCCTACTGTGCCTCTCCTGCCCCAACTTCTCCTATGTTCTCACAGACCTGGAAAAGAACATGGTTTGTAAGGAGCTTTTTTGGTTGAATAATATACAGAAACTTCTTCCCCTTTTAGAAATAGCTACACCACCTTATTTTAGCTTTCAAATTCTCTAACATGAGAAATAAAAACATATATCTAAGTAAATGAGTCTGATTTGAAAATGCTCTGTACCAATACAGGTTATAGAGGAAAATGTTGAATTTTACTTCAAATACTCCTGATAAATAGTTCTCCTAATTGCTAAACCTCTCCCCTGCTCTCACTGCAGCAATTTCAAGTCTCCTTCACTGCAGCAATTTCATGACTACTGTTAAAAGTGTTCCAGAAAAGAATGTGAGTATTGTGCTTCCCAGCCTTTGATGGTGTTATGTGATGGTGTGTGCTGCTCCTAATGTTATGGTTCTGTGGGCACTTATGGGAGGCTTATGGAACTGCTGCTGGGGAGGTGATGTGACATCTTTCTGGGTCTCCTGCCCAAATGCTGGTGACGGCCTGGTGGAGAAAATGGGACTGTTCAGTGGGATGTGAGATGATGTGTCAATCTGCTTCAGATTAGTCTTTCCAGTTGAACTGCTTGTAATCAGCACGTTTTGGGAATCAATGCACAAGTTAATGTGAGGAATTGAAGTACGACTCTATTGTCTCTATGAGTAACCTTTAGGCAAGGCTCATTAAAAGAAAACATGGTCAATATTCAGGCAAAAAAAAAACCTAACTGCTTGTAGTTTCACATATTCAAAATTCTCCAGGCAAAGCTGTTTTATGTAAAAGATGAATAGTAAAAACTATTTCAGTTTAGTACGAAACAGGTCTGCTTCTTCACAATGTGTGTGGGTTGGTGTTGTGGGCTTTTTCTTCTGGTTTTTTAAATTGTGGTAAAGAAAGGTGCTGACACCAGGTGAAGTATGAGGGAAAGAAGTAGAAACTGATTGCACGCCTGAGGGTGATACAAAAATACTACTTTGTTGGACTGGTATTCTGCCAGAAATAACTCTAAACTCTTAGTTTGCAGCACAAACACAATTGGAAGGGTTTTGTTTGAAATTATGCTTTCATTCTCTTGTCTTTCTTCACAAATTTGAAATTTCTGTTTCCTGAATTGGATTAAAAAGTAATCTGTACTTACTGCAAGTTCCGTATAGATGGTGAGGTTGTTGTTCGCTTTAGTATAGCTGCCACCAAGTTCAAAAAAGAAAAAATTTCAAAACCTAGAATATAGCAGAACAGTAAAAGAGCAAGAGTAACCATTGATATAGTTAAAACCTGTATTATGCCTTAGTTGCAGTTTTGTAGCACTCAGATGAATATTTTAATTTTCTTTTTAGAGGAAAACAATTTCTCTGTGTGTGTCATTCTGCTTAAAGCACTTTCTTAAAATGTAGTTTAATGCCTAAAATTTTTTTTTAGGACACTGACTGCTGTCACTTCATTGCAAGTTACTGTACAGTGATACCAGTATTTAAATTGAAATGCTTTGAAGGTCTTGTAGTTAACATAGTGTTTTCTTGTGGTATCGTCTGGTTCCTGGTAAATGCTCTTCTATTTCTGTTGTATAGACTAGTATGTCTTCATATGTGGTCGTATCTGCTAGATGTTTATATTTTGTGGAGACTTCCTCTGAAGTTGCATTTTTTTTTTTTTCTTAGTGAAAATGGAAGTACTGAATGGAAAGATGACTTAAGGTTCTGTTGTAGTTCATGTATTTCCAACAAAACTTTGAATACTGCTGCATTAGTGGTATTTTTGCTGGCATTGGTGGAAAGAGGTGGTTGGTATTTTTAGGTTCCATTCAGCTTTCTGGTTGGCTTTGCAAATGTGACTTAAACATATGCTCGGAGTAAATCTGGGCATTGAACCTGATAGTTTTGCTGCCTAAAATCACTAGTTCTTCAAATAACTTACATTGAATATGTGGGGTTTTTTTTTTCAGGTTCCAAACTTCCAGCTCCAGGCAAGCAACAGTTTGGGGTTTTTTTTTTTTTTTTTTCAGCTGGTGTATGTTGTTCGTGCCAATAATGCGTTATAATTAACAAAGACACTGCTACTCATTTTCCCCCGTATTTTCCTGTTCTATAAAATTCTCATTCCATTTTGCTTTCTCTTAAAAGTTTGGAGTCTTCTATAAACAATGCAGATGTGTACACCTTTTATTATCTCTTCTATGTTGAACTCTTGTTGATATTCAAGGAAAGTGTATGATCCTTTTGACAAACCTTAGTGCATTAAACAATGCTGACTCTTCTCTAAGAGTATCCAGTCTAAATTTAAAAAAACAGATAGCTTTTTTATTCACTTGTTGGATTTGTACTTAAAATTGTACACAGTGAAACTTTCCTAGAAAATTTGTATTGTGTTCTTGAATGCATTTGCTAAGCTTATTTTTAGAAATCTGCAATTGGCTACTGTGGATGATGGTAAAATGACTTCACAACTTCAGAATAAACATAGTTACCTATTGTCTGAAATAGATGGTATGGCCAGACTGACAAAACAGTGAAACCTAATCCAAATGAGCCTGATTTTGGCAGAGATAATGAATCAAAATAGTGAATGACAGCACTAGGAAAATGATCATGTGGAAGTTTAGCATTTGTATATGTAAGCCTAATCACTGAACATGCTACTTAAAAACAGGTATGGTTTGGTTTTGTTGTGTACTACTCTAGCAGAAATACTGTTGCTTCTTTTTTTAAATTATGTTTAGAGGTACTTTTTTCCTAGTTCAGACTACTTCTGCCTTGATAGAAATCGCTGAACATAGTCAGAACTCTGGAAGCAACTATTATGTTTTAACTTACTCTTATACACTTATGTATTTAGTTGTATCATGTTAGTGTGAGTAGAACAGGAGGATGGTGCAGGAAATGTATGATACTTTCAGTATCCGTGTGTGTAGGTATATGAAATAAACATATTTGGAACACAAGACTGCCTTCGTAGTCAGATATGAACCATCTGGTCTGAAGCTGAGTCTGGAGACAGTAGTTTTGTCTCTAGTAGTCAGTGCTTTTCTGTTCATTAGAGCCTGATGTTTGATGGGTGAGGGAAGACATGAGAGACCTACCCAGTTCAGTGTTGTTCTGACCAAAAGAAGGCTGAGGAGAGAGGTCCATCTTGGAAAACTAGCAGGGAACCTGTGTCTAATTATGAGTAGAAGGATAGCAGATGAATGATTAGAGCACTTGAGTAGTAAGTGTTTGAACTTAAGGAGAGGTTGAATCCAGTAATTCAGCTGCGTCATTAGTGTTACGTGTTTTTGAGAGTAAGTGACAATAAGGTTTTGTACCATTTCAATCGTTTCATTGTTTTCTTTTTTTTCCTCAGTGGATATGCAGCAGTAGCTTTTGGCTGAAAATTTTTACTTTGAGATTGAGGAAGAAGACCAAAGCATTAAACACATAAAAGAAGTCAGTCAAATAGATTTTACATCTTAAAGATCTCATGCTGCAATCTGAAGGATTGTGGTAGTACCATTGTTCCAGTTGCCACAGTGTGGTGTGATGAGTCTTGTAGCCTTTAGTTTGGTGATCAGCTGGGTTAACTGCATCATGCATGAATTATCCTCAAAATGGTTACTGCTGCACTTTACATCTGACTTTGCAACTAAGTTGTGAGGTGAGGAAATCTGGACTGCTGGGCTCAGGGACTTGATTTTGTATTTTGGCAGTATCTTCAAGTAGTGCGTTCATAAAGTTTAGAGGAATAGGGTGGCTTCAGGCTTCTTCTTTGGCATACTATAAAGACGACTTTAAAACCAAAGGGTATTCCTTTTATTTTGTGTACCTTTCTTATTCACTGATAGAACAGTTCTATGTTCCTGTAATTGTCACTGTTTCCATCAGTAGCTAAATTCACAAATGGATGGTAGTAAGACAAACACAAAGGTTGCCTTGCAGGTTATGAATAGTGTTGCTGTAGCTGTGTTGCTCTAAGGTTGTAAACATGACAAAGGTCTTATCAGGAGAGGCAATATCTTTTATTAGATCATGTGCTGCAGTGATGGGGAAGAGGATGCGGGCAATTTCACACATCCAAGGGCTGAATTCTTCAGAAAGTTGCTCAATTCTTTGGAGACACCATGTGGAGATTTTGTACTGTGTGGATTCTTGCAGGCACATTGCAGATACAGGTAAATGTTACTGTGTGGTTTATTTTTTTATAGGTAGCTCATAGTTTGGATGTCTGACCTAGTAGCAGTATCAGGTGTAATTCTTATTTCAAAGATTAAGGAATTGGGTGCTTGAAAACAGGTTAGCAGCTGTAGGATGGTATTTAAATTGCTGTTTGTTTTTGTGTTACTTTGCAAAGATGATGTCTGCATAAAGGGAGTGGAGATTGCATTGCAGAGAGTAATATCAAAAAGTAAACCTGTTAAAATTCTTTTCAAATATTACTGTTTCCATGTAAAGCATGAAGATGCACTTTCCTTTGAAGCATCTGACTACTGGAAATCACTGGGGGAAAAGGATGCTTGGAATGCCTTTTTTAAAAAGCCCATCTGTGTTATTTTGAAGATGCGGTCTTGGTCACTAGTGTGACTTTTGTATAGTAAATCTGGAAGATGCAGATAGAAGTGGATTGCATTTCAAAGGCTGCATCTTCAGACATGACTAATGCTTAATAATACTTAATAGTAGGATTTTATTTTTGCCCTGTTGAAATCCCCAGTTACTCATCACAGGATAGAGGACTGTACTGTTAAGCCAATTCTAAGTACCCTGGATATCTTGCCTTGAATTCCCATGTCTCTTTTTCTTAAGGCAAATGAATGCAAAGCAAGCAGCCTCTCCTCTTGCACTGCTCCCTGCCCCAACAACGAAAAGAAAACCCTGATATGAAGACTCTTTGTGTAACTGTGAGGAATTCTTGCAGGTTTGGTGATTTATGAAGTAGCAGTCTCAGTTTTCAATAGATTTGAATCCGTATATTTGAAATCTCATATTTTTTTTCCTCCTGAATTGAACTAACCTCCCTGTCCTTAAGTGTGTCTGTACTTGGGCTGGGTGTAGGAGTAGACTCACCCCAAAGCCCAGTCATCAGGTATTTTGGTTGTAACTCTCAGCGAGCTTACCCTGGTCTTGTCTGGGAATGGGGATGCTGTTGGAAAAAGAAACAGCAAAGAAACAAAAACCTGCAAGAGGATTCTCTCCAATTTGATGGTGTATATGTTTATATAACTTATAATGTATCAATGTATTGATTTCCCAGCCACCTGAGTGATTGTAATTTTCTTGTTCTTTTGGGAACAGGGAGAATCTTATGCAATTCATACTGTCTTAGAAAAAACTTTCCCTTGAAGAGGCACAGAGTTTAGGTTATGAAATCTGAAGATAAACTGATTTTAAATTCAAAGTAGTTTAGGTAGGTGCTCATTTTTAATATTTTGTAAGACAAAACCAATCCTCTAAACAAAACAAAGAAAAACCATTTAGAAATAAAGCCATAGGCTTTTCTGCCAGAATTCGAGTGCCTTAATTTTTTTACATAGGATGACAGAAATATCGTATAAAACGACAAAAGCATTTATTGCTTAAGAATGGAGGTTTTGTGCATCTAAGAACTTTTTCTTGGTCTTTACTATAGAAATAAAATGTTTCTGGCCATATACACTGCAGCAGGGGATTTTCTCTTGGCAGCACCATACCCTACAAGCATTTAAATGCACAGAATCATTTTAATGTAGAACAGAGTAAATGCTGGAGATAGCATCTTTGGTGGATTGGTTACAAAGGTAATGGTTATGCTGTGGATGTTCTGTTTCTCAGGAAGACTGGGGTTAATTGTAGCTTGGCAAGTTAAAAAAAAAAGTTCCATATTGTTTTTCTGCAGTAGATTCCTGTTGCTATGCAACAAACAGAATGTCACTTAGTACAGGATATATTAAATTGGTATTCCCGGCACATATCTCTGCCTGTTCGTTTTATACTTTAGCAAGAGGTTATGGTTCTGGCTTCCTGTAGGACTGGAGTATGAAGTATGTATTTGAGCTGCTATTCTGGGACTTGGTGTAGCTGTGGTGATGTCAGTGCACTTGCAGAGCCTTTCTTTGTGGATGGACGGGACACCTGTGCAACACAATCAGGCTTCCAACCAGACAAAAAGGGGTGGTGGTTATCTTCCCCGAGGTGGGATGGCATTGCCAAGCAACATGTTAACACTTCAAAAGGGAGAAATTTGTTATATGGGAAAAATATTAGGCTGTGAATTGTGAAAACCTCTATACGTGATGCAGAGAAAGTTAATGCAGATGGCACTATATGAATCTTTAAACCAAAAGATTTGGTTAATTTTTAATGATTAGGTTTAACTTTAATATTTGAATAGGCTCATACCTCCTCTGCCTACCTCCCCATTCCCCCAGTGTTAAACCCAACCAGTCTCAGCATCCAAACTCTGTACATTTCCTCTTGATGGATTCTGGAATAAATGTTTAGAGCATGTGTGGGAAAATTACCCTCTGTGGCTCTGGAACCAGTAATTAAGTAATGGACAAATGACAACATCTGGTAAGGCATTATTTTATAATCTAGTTAGTCTTCTGTAGTGGAAAACAAGGCAAAAGTAATATTTGAAATCTAGAAGGATGTTAATTTGATCTTTGCTTCAAAGTCTGTGCTACAATATAGATGTCTGAAATACAGAAACTGGAAAGCTAAGGATTGGTAATACTGTGCTTTTGTAACGTATGCATTGTGTCTTAGGTGGCAAGATGTTTATACTGTGTAGTAATCCATCTTAATTTAGTCAGTTTCCTGAATTTTCTTGTGAGTTTTGAAAGACGATTCACGAGATCTAAGCTGAAATTGAGGTAGATACTTAAATTAGCAGGTCAAATACTGTCACTTTCCTGCTCTTAGAACTGTCTAACATATTTTCAAATCTGAAGCAGATTTGAGAGTAGCTGTTTTTTTCAAAATACTAGAGTAAATATACTTATGTGTGGCTTCTTAATAAAACAGAAACCAATAGGAAGAGTCAAAGTAAATCTGGGAAAATATTCAAGACACCTCTCAGTACTGTTCTCTTGCTTGTTTTGCCAAGGGATTATCTCTAATCTATGAAGCATCCTTGAGCAAGCAGCCTTTAGTTATATAAATGCCTTTCTTGTAGTCTGATGCTTAATTCAGATACACCAGTGCCAGAGAGTTGTGTGCCTGTTCTCAAGCAGGCCCAATAAAAAATCGTTTCTCTGTGTGCACAAAGAGAACTTGATGCAACCTAAAAAATTCTTATGGCATTCGGTGAGATCCAACCTGAGCTCTGTCACAGAGATGATTTAAATACATGGATGGGGATGCTTGGGGGCTTTTTGCTTTCTGTTTTGGGAAGAGGGATCTCTGCTTCTGTTGCACAACTGTTTGGCAAGAATGAGAACTGCTTGTGATTTTCAGTGCTATGATGGCTTGTTTTAATTCTATCTGTTAGCACAGGAAACGGTATGAATTTGTAAAAACGGCTCCACTTCTTAAGAAGGGGGGCAGAATGTAATTTAATTGTGATGATAATGTTTTTTTCTGTAACTTTAATGAAATGAACTTATATTAACGTGTAGATGGTGAAGTTCTAGAATATACCCAGGAAATTGGGAAATTTGAGTTGTAAGTTTTAAATAGTGTGTTGGTAGGCTGCTTAGGTAAATCTTAAAGGAACTCAAAGTAGGAAGTGGATGTTTTGGAAACACTCTGGTTGTAGCACAAAGAACATTTAAAAGTTAAGCTCAGGTGCTATGCTGCTGTAACTAGGGCTATGACAAAACAGTCAGCTTTTCATGTTCGTCATCTGTCCCCCCAGACTGAAATAAAGTTGGGGCAAGTCCGGTAGATTTCACACCAGTAGTCCAAAGTTCTGTTTGGCTGTTGAAAAGAAATCAATACATTCTTTGTGTGTGTGTGACCAGTGATACTACCCTGCTAGCTCTTGGTCATGAATTAATACCTATATGCATACACCAGAGGTGTATGAATTATCTCAAAAAAGATGTT
This sequence comes from Dasyornis broadbenti, assembly GCA_013397935.1. NCBI lineage: Eukaryota > Metazoa > Chordata > Aves > Passeriformes > Dasyornithidae > Dasyornis > Dasyornis broadbenti. Next base: position 127,337 of record VZRN01001829.1, on the reverse strand, counting down.
GGAACATGTGAATGATTATACACTATTTTTTCCTCGCCTACAATAGAACCTGGATTCTGGTTTGCAGAAAGAAATAGATTGTGGTTTGAAGCGTGCTTTTTTCTTTTTTTTTTTATTTAGTTTGTCTTTGTTGCAGAGGTTGGAAAGTCTCTAATGAATGAGATAGGGAATTGCTTGAAGATAAGATGATTTCATGGACTCAGCTCAGTGTTTTCTGCAAGCACTGACTGCTTTTTATTTTTCAAATAATTTCTGTCCTTTGGTGCTGGTTGAGAGTTGTCAGGGATGTTCATTAGCTGTGTCCTGGCTTGTTTTCTTACTTGCTAACTTAAGACTGTGTGCCTGATATGTCAAAACATTAAATTATTCAGTATCTTAGTCCTTCAAAGCAGAGAGAATCTGAGATGGCCACTAAAGACAAAGGCCCCTAGATTGTCTTGACTTAAATGAGCAACATCAGAAGACTGGGTGCACCAGTTGTTGTGCTTCAGCTCTCCCATGGAAGAAACGACTTCCCATCTGTTTCTCCTTTAATTTCCAACTTTTGCTAATTTCTTAAGAAGAGGCTGTGTTCAAGTTTGAAGTTCTCAAATGCTATATTTTATGACACTGTGCTTAAACTGTGAATAACTTCTGAATTTGGTATTCAGAACAAGTTTTGATTAATGTGCAAAAAACGTCACTACACATTGAATAATGAAGAAACCTACTAGCTGTTCGTTTACTCCTCAGTTCATCTATCCAAAGTCAGAGGCAGTCTGAGAAAAAAGGTGGGAGGGGTGAGAGGAGTAAGTATGTAAGTAAGACTTTTTAATGGTTTTACAACTGTAAGTCACTCCTTCCTTCATATATAAGCAACCAGAACTTTGGGGTGTTCTTAACTCACGTACTTTTTTCTAACTTTGAAGTTTATTTTTTAACCAGGGTACAGTGTAATTTTTCATGTTCTTTAAAAATAATAGGCCAAACATAATGGGCCATGATATTTGAAAGACACATAGATTTGGAAATCTAGGTTGTCAGTAGCATGTGCTCCCTAAAATCATTGTAACTCTTGGTAATTCTTGTCTGGCTAGTAGAACATGCACATGTAGGAAGCTGAAACTCTGATCACAATAAGGTGTGCTTTCCAGAGAGGAACCCTAACTCCAGGGATCTGTGGTCTCCTTGTATCGTGCTCAGTCAGAATTGCCAACTTCAGCCAAGCTAAGATCCATCAATGGTTGTCCATTAGTTTTTAAGACACGACTGGGGCACTTAGTTCATTGTTCTAGTGTTTTGTGTAGGTTAGACAAGGTGGCTTTCTCTGAGGGTGCTTTGGATTGGACTAAGTTGATCTCTCCTTTACTATAGAAGTAAAAGACAGGTAATGTTCACCTGACTTGTGTAATGGGACAGTCCACTTTGGCAACTCCTTTTAGATAACTGGAGGTGCACCTGGTCTGTAATAAATTATGAAATGGGCCACTTTTATGTGTTTTGGCAACATGGCAGATGTAGGCCTGGTTATTAAGGAAGGAGGTGTGGTACCATCTGAGCAGCAAGGAACAACTTTTCAAAACTCTTCATAACTGTACTCATTTCTGCCTTAATCTTTGGAGGCTCTGGAGAAAATGATGCCAGGGACCATCCAGGCAGACAGATTTTTCCTGCAGGCTCTGGTCTGTAGGCTGCAGTTTGGGCGCCTCATTTAAATATATCTTTAATCTGAGATGGTATCACCTCTGTGGGGAAACTTTTTCCCGTTCTGAATTACCTTTGGAGGTTTTGTCTCTCTACATTATTTAAATCTTCCTTATGTATGTTAAGGCTTCCATACTCACTAACTCCGGACTGTACAGAGCAGTTTATTCTCTCTGAAGCTACCTGTAATGTATGTGAGGCTTCATGTTTCTCCCAAGTCTTTTCAAGATTAAGCTCACCAATTTCATTGATGTCTCACTGTGGTCTGTTTTTAAGATATCCTGCCAGTTGTTACTCTACTTGGTCCACATCTTTTGGAAGCTAAGGCTGATTGTTGTCTAGTCTGTCATGTACTGATTTGCATCTGTTCACTGGAATGTATCTAAATGTAGACCTGAACTTTTTTTTTCAGACACTCTTCCAGTATGCCAGTATTATTCTGAATTCTTACCCTGCTTGCATCTTCTGGGCTCCTCTCCTGTCTGATACCAAGTATGCGCTTCCATTCTTTACGGTTCTGCTGCAGCATAGGCCTTGCAAAGCTGCACTTGATATATTTTCCCTGAGTGTAGCATCAATAACTGGTGTCTGAATAAGGTTTTCAAAACTCCTTTCTGCTCTCCTTACAGTAATTTTTTGTATACATCCTTTACAAAAATAACCTGTGAATGCTGTTGAGAACCAAGCCATATGACAGCATCTGCTAGTTCTCTATAGTGATTAACTTTGGACTCCAAAAGAACTAGAGGAAATTAAACTTAATTGATGTCATTAGTACATAAGTGGCGTTGAAGATGTATTTGTTATCTTTTAGCAGGTTTTTACTAACAATTTATGCTGGTGTTTTTCTTGGGGTTGAAGTTAAACATAGGTTCTTTATAGACTTGACAGCCTGCTTCCTTCCTCATTCAAAACCTCACATCTGCTCTGAATGTGACAGTGGGCCATGGGCTTCCCTCCATGGGCTGAGGTTCTGAACAGCGGCTGAAATATAGTCGTTTCATGGGAACATTTGCTGAGTTTCTCAGCTTTGAATTGTACCTCTTCAGTGTAAGCCAAACTGCAGTCTCCTGAAAACTGAAGCTCGTAGCTGTGACTTTCAGGGTTTTCTCATGGGGAAAAGGTACATAGTAAATGCAGACACAAAATATACAAAGAAAGTAATCTGTCATGGTTGAAGCTTGCAAATTTTTACACATTTGAGAACATGAGCTTTTTAAAAAGCAGTGTGGAGTAATCTGTTGCTAGTATCACTAAAAGTACTGCAGAGAAAAGACTAAAGCCTACAGAACAAGAATGGTGCGAGCTCCCCTGGTAATGCTCAGGGATCGCATTGAGAAGGATTACCCTCTAGGAATTCAAGCAGGGTAGACCAGTTTATGGGGTAAGATGTTGGACTGTACTCTAAAAGAGGGATGGTTTTGCAGGAATAACGTTCTTTTTACCATAAACTCTCCTTGCTGTAGTTACACAACTGCAGTGTGCTTCAGATTTCATTCCCTTACTGTGATACCAGTGTGTTGCAGGCACCTGATTAAAATCCTTTCATGCTGGCCCAGGCTGTTGTTTGCTGCAGTGGATTGTAGCGGAGTTCTGTACTAAATCTTAAACTTGCTCTGACTTTAAGCAGAAGTTCCATGTTTTCATCAGAATGAGGTCTATTGCCATATCAGGAATCTGCATAGTTTAGAAACCTTCAAGGAAGTCTAATGCATTAGAGAGTGTTTTGTGACTTACAGTATGTTCTTCTACAGTATAAAGTTTATAAGTAGAATAGTTTTTTAAAAGAAAATGTTTTACTTGGAAATAAATCTCTGATTGAAGAAGCTTTGTATCATCAGAGAGAATTTTGCTGAGATATAATTAACAGTACTTATGGATTCTGCACTTAGCAATAATACTGCCTGAAGAGACAGGTGGTTTGCCCTTTGGACATGGCTTATTTGTGTTTCATAATAGTCTGAAAGTGCTGGAAATACTGCTGGACTGTGTTATCAAATACTAATTTTCTGTGTAGCTACTTGGTACACTTAGGGGATAAGCTCTTAAACTGGTAATCATGGATTATTTACTTCAACTTGAAGCTATTTGAATTTTTATTAAAAAGTGACAGTATGACCACTTTTGTCTGCAAAACAGCTTGAAAATGTGAGAACCTTTTAATTTTGCTTTCCGTTTGTGTTGCAACAAGCTACTCTTTGTAGTTACTGTCTTTTATGGAATTCTGTTTATCTCCTTTACGCTGCTGAGTATTTTCAGGCTTAAGTGAGTAACTTCATGCTGGTTGTCTCCCTATTGGATGTTAAGCTTAAAATGCTTTATAGATAGTACAGAAGAACAGATCAAATGGGTGGTGGGAAGGAGGAGAGTGCCCAGGCCTTTTATCCAGCTCTAGCAAATTCCATGTACAGAGAGAGCTTAACTTAATGTTCCAAGTAAAATCCAGAGGTGTGAGGTAAGTTGCCATTTTTCCTATCAGGAGCATCACATGCCTTTCAAAAATGAATGCTGCCTTTGGCTCCCACCTGCACACCTTAACTACTGGGGCCAGCAAAGGCATAAATAAAAACCTGAAATAGATACTTGCATTATATACCTCTCAGTGGTATTCTTAACAAAACAAATGGTTTCTCTGTTCACTTGGCTGTCAGTGTCTTTCTGTCAGCTTTCTGCCAAGGATGCTTTCCAGATTGTTACTGTAGGGTTACAGATACCTGTTGATAGGATGATCAGGATAACATCAACAAGGCCAACTTTCTTACGTTAGTTTCATACTCCAGCAGTTGTGGAGCTGGGGTAATGTAATGTAATAGGGTGAAGAGGACTTGGTTGGTAGTGGAGTTTTCAAGCTTGTGTGATGCATGCAGCCATCCTCCTTGTTTTCTGTGTTTTACCAATAACTTAGCTCAGTTCAAGGTTTTGTAATTTCATTATGCTTGGTCAAAATAAATGTTATGAAGCTTATCTGATCAGTGCTTTGTCTAAGCTTCACTAAATGCTGATGAGTGATGTCTAGCACTTGCTAAAAATGTACTTCATTGCAAGCTTTGTAGAAATTAGAAGCAGAATTTTTGTCTGAAACTGTTACCTGCTTTTTGGCATTCTTTCCTTAAAAATTTTGGTGTTAATGGAACCATTTTTCTAATGTTAATTAAAACCATTTAAAAACATTTTATTCCTCTAGAGATCTTTAATTTTTTTCTGTGATTTGGATTAACTGGACAAACTGCAACTGAAGTATCAATCCTGAATATAGTTTGCACTTAAAAAAATATTTTATGTGCCTTGTTTGAAAAACAGGTTATTGTGTAAAACAAGAGTTTTTGTTTCCTAGCTTTAGAATGTCTTGCTCTATGATTTAGATAAGTCTTGGTCAGCTCAAACCACTTTAGAATCTATTTGCTCGTCTTCAGAGACGATAGTGTAAAAAGCCATTTTAAAAAGTGGCTGCAGGCTATGGAAACCCCAAGATTTCCCCCAGTATTCCCCCAGTTTGGGGAGGACTTCAGTGGCAGCCTGTGTACTCCGTGTGACCATGGAAAAAATGCTGGGATTATTTGCAGCTCTATTTGATCCGTGGAATTCACTGCATCTATTGTTAGCTCTCCAGCTGAAGCAAGAGCAGGAGTTGTTTTTCTCTTGACATTGCAGGTCTGTTCAGACACTGCTGTATCGGTCTTGAGTAGTTAAAGGTGGTAGGATTGGCAAACTTCCCATCCTTTTAGTAGCCGTGGGGGAGCAAAGATGTGGGAGATCATAGCTTATGTGATTGGGATTGCTTTAAAATGCTTCAGAGGACTGAAGGCAGTGTCTCTCTCCAAGCCTGTATGTAAAGTTCATTGTGTTCACCTTTCCTGTTTGGTTTAGTGTCTCTTGGAAATATAAGCACTTTTCCTAGATAATTCCTTACCACAGAGATTAATCGCTGTGTGTGATAGTAATGAGGGCAACATTGTCACGTCTAGCCTGTAAACACACCAGCCTCGCCAGCACACTTACACGTGCTTCTTTGCTGCTGCATGTTGCAGAAGAGATCATCATGTCTTTTTTCTTTATTTTTCTTTTCAGCATAAAATTTTGATATTGAATCCTTACAGTTTCATCACAGGGTGCACAAATCTGTTAGTTGGCTCAAAAGCAGTCTTAGTCTGCACTGTGCTTCAGTGTCTTGTCTTTCTAAATTCCTTACATCTGATAGCCTGCACTTAGAGGGGCGTGGAGCAATGCTTTTCTGGTGTTACCTGATAATCAGAGAACAGGGCTTGTAGGGACTGGATTTAGGTTGATTGGTTTGTTATGAAGTATTAGATAAAAATACATTAGAAGTAGTGTAGCAGTAGATTATAAAATAATGCAAACAGGTTTGAAAGCTGTTACATCTAAAATTAATGTCAAATTAAAAAAGAAAAGTTGCCAACATTTCCTTGGTGGTGATCCCTGGGTAGAGTGACTGTTTATTTAAACTAGGACTTCCTTCTGACTACTTAAAACAATAGAAAATCACTTTTTATCTAAAAGACTTTGCTTCTTAGCTTAGATTTAACTGCCTTGATAACAAAACAAAGAAAACAGGATGTGTAACTTAAACAAGTCGGATATCAGGATTCTGTGATTCCTGCCTATGGAGAGAGTTAGGTTTTGTGTGTACTACAGAGATTTTAATGTTAGAGTAACGTTAAAATTGGAGAAGTGTCATGCTGGGGCAGATCAGTAATCAATGCAGTCCCGTACACTATCCTGGATAGTAGCAATAGGAGAAGCTACTTGGAAGAAACTACCAGCAGCCCCTTAGGGATCCCTTTTCCTCTCCCTCTGCCAGCACCCTAGAATCCATTGTTTGTTTTGAGGTGTTTTGGAACATGCCTATAGATTCCTTTTATTATTTTTTTTAAGAACCTGTTAACCATGAATTCTTCTAATTCCTTTGTAGCTTGCTGATCTTATCTCCCTCCATAACTTCCTGTAGCAACAAAGTCCAGAAATTCACTATCTTTGTATGTAACTTTTTAACCTTTAGGGTGGTAGGGATTTATGTGAAGTCAGATCAAACGTTCAGATTTGCAACTGGCTTCACTTTGCCCTGTCATTGTGAGTTCTGCTTCTGTTAAGCAGCCTGGTTTATGGTATGTGGTGCAGTATAGTGAATATATGTCTTTGCAAGTAAAATGAACAGGATGAGCAATCATGTTGCTTGAGCTACCCTGAGACCAACAGGGCATTTTAAATTTTTCTCAGTGTGTATTACATGGATATGCAAATGAAGGAGTTTAGAGTATCCAAATAGCACCTTCGAAATTATTCCTTTTAGCAAATAAAGGTCTGCACTAGTAAGGGAAGATCTTTCTAAACATTTTGACAATTTTTTGACAGGTTACTTTGGTGATTGCTCTAGCAGTCTGTAATATTTTTATGGCACTGTTTCTATAAAAGTGTTCTTTGTGTGTCTAGCACAGAGGCAGTACATGTTGCATAATTTTCATGGCTGGAGGGAAGAGCTCGAAACTTGCACAGCTCCTGTGTATGATTTACACTGTGCAAGAGCAGGGCTTTTCTGCAGCTATTCCTTGCAGCTCTTGTGTCAGGTCACTGTCCTGCTGCTGTACCTGCTTCATTATTCGGATTACAGGTCAGTTTTGCTTGTTTTTCTTTTTCCTTCCCCTTTTTCTCTTTTTAGCTATCCCCAGGTAGCTGTGTTTAGAACAAAGCACAGAAAACTGAATAGAAGTCCTGTGACACAGAGGAATATTAAATTTGCATGCTTAGAACCTGTAACACAGGAATGCAAGTACTAAGTCCTTGAACTTTGAATTTGCAGAACCCTTGTATGTCAGGAGAGAAGTCGGTAGATTTTTATGGGGTAGTAGTATCAGTGGGCTCTTTAACCTGCCTCCCCTTAATCTCCTTGATATGAGAGTTGTAAATGAAAGCATGGTGACCTCAGAAGATAGTTACGGTGGCACCAGTCTATATACTGTGACTTTGACAGAGGTGTTTTACTTGACACTTGAGTATTTCAGTGTAAGTAGGTTTCAGTGTAAGTATTGACTGAAAAACCCCCAGCATCTATAATACGCTTTAAAGTCTAGTGAAATGCTTGAATTTACTCTTCTTTTAAATTGTATGCTGGCTATTGCATTCTTACTGCTTATATTTGTGGATTGGCATAGTCTGTGTATTGTGAATGCTAGGATTACTCTATGAATTTTCACATAGCATTTCTGGATGCTTTAAGTCTTACTCTGACACTAATGAAGGTTTTGGGCTTGATTTCTCTTAAATCCTCTGTTGTCATGAACAGGAGTAGGAGTAATTCTTCAGTGATGAAAGATGGAAATTTTGTGAGCTTTGGATATTGAAGAGGTTAACAGTCTAATGTTGAAGTACAGGCAAGAAACTGATGAGTAACTCTTACTGATTTGTTCTGGGGAATCAGAAACGCTGTTTGAAAAAGTTCACAGATAGTGTACGCTCAGAAGGTACTGTTAGTTACAGCAGAATTTTTTGTTGCCTGACAGATGCTGGTTGTAAAGAGAGAGTGTAGCTGTATATAAGAAAATGGGGTTGTATTCTAGTTAATTCCAAATTCAATTATGTTTCCATGTCAGACCAAAAGCTGTCTTTATTTACGGTTGTAAAGCTCCCATTGAAAGAAGTGGAGGTTATGTAATTTAAATTTAGGCCAAATTAGATTCTCTTGGATTGTAAAATGGAACAGTGAGTGATGCAGGAAAGGCCTTACTTGTCTTGTATGTTAGAATTACAGAGGGGTAACACCTAGTGAGGATATATACTGACCACAGTAAGATGCCTTTACAAATAACCTACACAGAGCTCCCATTTTAAGACTGATAACTCGTTTAATACAAAAAACCTCTGCCTCTTGTTTCCTTTAAAAGCAGTTGTGAACTTAATAGCCCTCTGAACCAATTAAGGGGCCCAACTTTGTATTTAACTATTTTGTTTCTCTGCAGTATTGTTGCTGACATCTAGCTGCAAAAATCTGAGTGTACCTAGGTGTTTTAAACATAACTTATTTTCATGTGCTTTTTTTTTTGTCCTGGGAAATGGAACTCTGACTGAAAAGATGTTCAGTGTTTGTTTGGGGTCGTTTAATAAATGGATATTTTTTCTGCTAATTGCTTTTATAGATGGATAATACTATAACCTAGATTAAGATCCAAAAATACTGCAGAAAGTTTGGGTTCCTACTCAGATTGTAGTGGCAGCAAATTGATAATGAAATGCTGTCTGTAGGCACTTGGTATTATAACTGAATCACTTGGTTTAAGTTTTATCCCTGGAGTATCCAAAATTGAATATTGATGAAGGGTAGACATGATTCTGGCCATCAGTGCAGCATAAATTTTGCAAAGAATAGCATTTTTGGCTGTTGGAATTCGACATCGTGTACAGCAAAGAAAATGAACAGAAAGTGTTAAGAAAGAAGAAAGATTTTTCCAATGAAAATTGAAATGATGGGATTGTTAGCTCAGTGTAAACATAGAGACTTTGTGTGAGCTAAATCTAGGCTGCAAGTAAATTAAGCTTAAAATACAATACTTAATACTACAGGATGTATTAATTTAGTGCTATGGCTTTCTCTTCAGAGGAAGGGCTGGTGTATTGTAGTTCTCCTTTGTAAGCATCCAGCAGGTTTGTTTTTATCGACTGGAGAAGGGTCTGGAGGGAGCTTTTTGTCCAAGGTGCTGTGTTACACTCTGGTGCTTACCTGACTGCCAGGAGAGGCCCCAGCAGGTTCTGCAATAAGCCACTGTTTCAGTAGGCACCACCTGAAATGTGGGACAGTGGGAGAAGTCAGTGCTTTGGCTTCTGGTCCTAAAGAATCTTCAGAAATTGAGTGCAAGTCTCTAAGGTGTAGGATTTGATGCAAAGCTCTTTCAAACAGCCTCAGAATCAAGCATGTGGGGCTTTGTAGGGTGGTTTTTGTTTCCTCCCGCAGTTACGTAGTTTTAAAGTCTGGAGACTGCTTTACAATAATAAGTGATGTTATGATACCAAAAGGTATTTGAAGTACTTCTAAAAGTTTAGGGAATGAGAACTTTATTTAAAATACGTTATAGCTATGGTCATGCAGACTCAGACAATGTTTTCACTGATTCAAGCTAACAATTGGTATGTGAAAAACAGGGACCTGTTGTCTTTGGGATTGCACTTTGAGTAAAATGGCATGCACAGAGCAGGAATTTGTGCAGTCATTCTGCAAACAGACCTTGTGTACCGTCTGACAGGTTTTTTTAAATACAGTTTGTTAAAAATATAACCTCTCCATATATGCTGAAGTCAATTTATATTCAAAAATATAAATTTGCTGATACGTGCAAGTTTTAACCTTAAGCTTCCATTAGCCAGTATTCCTAAAAATGTTACTTCCTATATGAAAGGGGAGTATGGATAGCACCGACCTAATTCTAGCACAGAGTATATCCATGCAAACCTTCCTACACAATTTTCCTCTGTTTTTGTTTTTTTTTTTTTTGCAGACAGATTCAGACCAATCTGTTACAAAAAGCAGAAGAGAAGGTTCAGCATCTCCTCTTCATCCTTTATACATATTTATGCACCTGGTATGAAAGACCACTCACAGGGGCTGGACTTTTGGAGAGCAAAAGCTGATTTTTAGAACCAACAGCAAATACCACAAGCCCAAAATTCTCAAGCTCTTTTTTTAGGAAGAGTAATTTAGTAGTTGTTCAGCCTTCAGTGGTCAGTTGTTTGAATCTAATTATCAGAGTTGTCCCAAGGTGTTAGAATTTATCCAGACACTGTAGAATTACCCAGAACAACTGATACCAGGTTTCTCAGGGACATTGGTAAGATTGATGGCTCGGGCATTTGTTGTCGCTTACTGCTCTGGCAGAAGTAGTAGCAGCTGGAGGATAAACATCTGAAGTGGTTGATAACTGAAATTAAATTAGGCTTAAATGTGGACTGCAGCATGTGAGAAGCTAATGTACGTCTGGAGATGGTGAACAGACACAAATTGCTGTAGCTGGAATTACCAGGCACTTGCAGATGTATGTGGTGTCCTACATGCTTGGATTTCTAGAACAACAGTGTTTTCACAGCACGGGTGAGGTTGGAAGGGACCACAGTAGCTCATCTGGTCCAACCTCCCTGCTCAAGCAGGGTCATCCCAGAGCACATGGCACAAGATTGTGTCCAGATGATTCTTGAATGTCCCCATTGAGGGAGACTTCACAACCTCTCTGGACAACCTGTTCCAGTGCTCAGTCACTGCACAGGAAAAGTTTTTCCTCAGATTCAGGTGGAACTTCTGTGCATCAGCTTCTGCCCGTTGCCTCTTGTCCTATTGCGTGGCATCACTGAGCAGAGCCTGGTCCATTCCCTTGATATCTTCCCTTCAGATACTGATAGACATTGAGGACCTCTCTCACGTGTCTCTTCTCCAGGCTGAACAGGCCCAGGTCCCTCAGCTTTTCCTCATAAGGGAGATGGTCCAGATAACAAAGTTGACAGGGCGCAATACGTGAAGAGAAGCTCAGGGCTTTTTTGAAACCATCTATGATCCTGAATTTTTAAAAGAAGTAGATAAAAATCCAGACTGTTTGACTAAAAAATTTGCATATTCTTATCAGCTGGAACAAATACCATTTGAGTATCCACAGTGGAATGAGTTTCACCAGGAACTTAAATAATTGAAACCACTGAAACTGAAATAGAATTATACTAAAAACAAAATTATGATTTTACTGCATTAAAAATTGTTGGGAACTGCAACCAGGAGTCTGTTTCTAGACTATTTGGGGATTCATTTGGTTTCATTTAGGGATTCATTGGTTTCATTTTGTTTCATTTTAAGGAAAGTTATTGCTAAAGGCTAATGGGTTCTAGAAATGATAAAAACAGATAACACTTGATGTTGATTATGCAGCCTTGCTCTTTTACAGTCTCTCATTGTTTATGATGACCAGGTTTCTGGTTCTCAGAGTAGTAGTGTAAATGCCTCCTGTGATGGTAAAGGAAGAACTCCTGTTTTGTTTATTCCCCCCCCCCAAAAGGTTATCTCTGCATGTGATGCCATGTGTAATATTTGAAACTTGGGATATTTGTCTCTAATACCTTGTCTGAAATATTTGGGATGAATGGTCTTTTTTGAGCTTGAAAATAGACAATTTAGTGTCTCTCCCACTGTATGGGAAACACTGAGTTAGAATCATTGTTATGCAAGTACTGCCCTCTTTTTTGGTGGGAAGGGGTTGTTTGTTTCTTTGTCAGCAACCCTGAAAATCTTTGGTGCGTCTTGTGGAAGTTGCATGTGTAAGGAGGCAGAATATTTTGCTCTCACCATGAAGAGCTTGTTCTGTAATCAGTTATCCTCGGACTCTTGAATTAATCAGATGCCTGCTCATAATTTACTGGGATCATTTATAGACACTACTGCATTTGAGGGACTGTTTATCCTGGGCAGATAAGTCAAAATGCAGATCACTTGGAGAAGTGTGAGAAAAAACAGTAAGAACACTGCTGAGCTGTGTCTCACTTATGTTGATGAGAGATTCTGAATTCAGGGAAGACTTCTCATTTCCTAAACTATCATAAGTGAGAGTGTTTAGATCCTGGCTCAGTTGATTTCCTACATATAACTTTGTCTCTCAGATGTTAAAGGAAGTTGGAAATACTGTAGGCATTGGGGGTTTTTTCTGCCACAGACATTGAGAGGCTCAAATGACACAGCATGGTGCTTTGGGCCACCAGCTGGTGCTGTAATTGCAAATTAGTTGAGTTGTGGCTTCAGATCCTGATAAAGTTATGCATGCTCCTTGGGTGTTTCTCAGACATGGGAGTGGAGCCATGGTCTGGGAACATCTGAGCCAGATTCATTTGGCTGATTGATTGTTACTCTGTACCTTCTGAGACAGCCACCTGCTGCTCTGGAAGTGATAAAACCAGCACCTAAGTGCTGCAATACATTTTGTAACTGTGCTGCTGGAGCTTGACCCTGTTTTGCATAGAGCCAGTGCTGGTCTCTCCTGTGACAGGATTCACCCCTGAGGGATACCTGTGATCCAGGAGTGCTGGGGGGAGGAATTGCATCACTGCCTGGGGGTTTCTTGTGATGAGGCTCTGTCCCTCCCCGCAGTGGTGTCAGAAAGGGGTGCTGGCACCTTCTGCCTGCAAGTGTGCTCTGCTGGCTGTGAGGCTCAAGGGCTGCCTGCGCACAGGGATGCTCAGAAAATAGCAACTTGAGAATAAAGAATCCATTAAACTTATCTTGACATGTATAACTTTTTCAGAATCTTCCATGAGATTTCACAATATTTCTTCATAGTCTGTTCTAGTACTTCGCTGCTGTTACTGTTAGGGGAATTTTCATGTTATTCTTGTGTGCATAGGATGTTGTCTGTACATCCCCAGTTTTTTTTTCCTCTGTGTTGAATGCTTTGCTCTTTTATTTGGTAACCTTGTAACCCCCGTGTCCTTTTTTGATGCACTTCTGCCTTGCCAAGTGTTTTCCCAATTTGTATGTGTGCTTTAGTCCAAAGTGTGTTACTTTGTGCTCATGTTTGTGGAAAGCTAATTGAAGTTACTTTTTCCTTATGCTTTAGATTTTACATTATATGGTAATGTTTAAATGTCAATACCATATACTTAGTGTGCAGTGCTTACCCTGTGCCCTAAATAAGTTGGCTAATGGTGAAAGGCAGTGCCTGTGACTCCTTGTGTGATCTCTTGTCCGTGCTGGTAGGAAGGTGGTACTTTACCTATATAGTCTTGTAGGCACCCATAGTTATCTGAGCCAGATTATTGCAAACAGGTCCCAAATGACCACTAGTAGTTACGGCTTTTTTTTTCCCCAGAATCACTATTTCATTACAAGCTACTCATCAAAGGATTTGTCACAGAAAAGGTTGTAAAGTGGTAAATCTTACATTCCACAGGTAACTGGGAATCTTAGTTTTTATGAGCATGTTTTTCATACTTGGAAGTAGATTTGCCTCTCAGCAGGAAGTTCCTGCTCTGTGCAGTAATGATACTATTTGGATTGTTTTGGCCAGGCAATTGGTAATATCACTGGATCTTGCAGTGTGAATGCTGATTACTTAATGGAGGTGAATAAATTGTTTTATACATGTGTACTTTGTATAATTATTTTTTTCAAAATTTGTATGAAGGTATTTGTTATATACTTACGCTGCTCTGTAAAAGACACGCATGTATTTTCATTAGGCTGTTCCATAAATTGAGTGACTTTACCTCATGTAACAGGAGTGATAGGTGGTTCAGGGTGCTGCTTCACCCCTTTGAAGGCTTTTCTAATTGTTTCTTTAGCTGTTGAGGTGAAGGAAACAGAGGTGCTCATAGTGGGTCCCACTGCATGCTTTGTTTTGTGAGGAATTGTGAATAGTATTTGGACTATTCCCAGACTTTTCAATTTGCTTTGAATGCTCCCTTATAATGTGTTGGCTGCTTTTCTGACCATTGTTAGGCAGGAAGAGGTAAGACTGCATGCTGGTGCTTGTTATTGTATTTTTTCATTTGGATATTTTCTTCAAAATGCCTGTGTTTTTGTGCTCGTTTTGGGTTATTTTTTGGAAAAGTTTAGCTCCTGTGAACATCTGTGTGTCCACTTCATGACTGATGTCCCAGCTGGTGCAGGGAGATGTGTTGTCATAGCTGGATTTAAATAACCTCTGTCCTGCTTTGAGTGCAAATGCTGCTGTAGGTCTGACCCAATACCATAAGGAAAACAGCTGCTGACATCCAAACTACTGCTTTTAACAAGGCCTGGATTTGATTAGACTGCCTAGGTTGCTGGCAGCCTTAGATGTTTAGAAACTTTTATTTCCAGGCCAAACCAGAATGTTGGCTAATTCAGAGCATTGTGTTGGTGGGGTAGCTAACCAGTTTGCTGGGCCTTCTTTTCTCCTTCGGCCTGGAACAGCCTTTCTGCAGCTTTCTGCTTTGTTCACTCTTTGCTGGTAATCACAACCTTGAGTCCCCCCTGCTTGGTTTTGCTTCCTGGGAGTCCATTTGTCTCAGTTTTGTAAAAAGCCTCAAAGCACTCCTGAAGCAACTTGCATGATGATGCAGAAGCAGAAGAACTCTTACATGGAGAAGCATGTGCTTCTAATAGTTTATGGTTACATTATCCTCACTGGCATGCTGGTAGATGGATTCAGAAGTGGTGTGCAGTCTGACTAAATATGATTAGTCTGTACTTACTGGTACACGTAGTGTCTGGGAAACCCTGATGTTGAAAGGCTTTATCTCAACAGTCTTGCTTGATAGCCTTTGGGAGCTTTTTTCCAAAACAAATGACTCACAGCCCTTAGGTACTTCATAGAGGCAGTGAATGCTATTCTTTGTACATGGGAGGAGGGAGAACAAGCGGTTTACCTTTATGCTTTTAAAGATAAACTCTATAAACAAAACAACCCCCCAACTAATATGCTGATGTGGGGGAGGAAGAAGGTCCCAATGGAAAAAGAGTTTAAAGTATAGAATTTTCTGAAGTCTGTAATAAGGTTGTTAGTGTTTTCTGGAATATTACCTGTTCATTTTATGCACAGAAATGTGTAAACTAAGTTCTCTTGAGCTTGTGTCACATTACATTAACCAAATTTTATCGTTACATTTCATCTCATGCTTTTTAAGAAATAAATTTGGACAACTGGGTATGCAGAAATGGAAACTGGATTAGACTATATCAGGGATCAGTTAATTGAACTGTGGTTTTAGCATATGACCACATATGGCATAAAGCCGGTAATAAAACTTCTCTTTTCTCTCTCTCTCCCTGTAAAATAGCTGCTTAGGGTTGGTAGTGCAGTCTTCCTGGTTTTGTTTGCTTACCTTATGTCAGCAGCTGATCACATAATGTATTCTAGAATATGAATGCATAGCTAGTCTGAAAATGCAGTGTAGTGTTAAGCCTTTTGTCTTGTGTATCACTTACCTAAAAGAGGGCTTTTGTGAGGCAGGTAACAACTGAAGATAACTGTATCTTGTTAAGTGTGTAGCTGGTGTTATCAAACTGGTGTGTGTGCTACAGCACAGAAGTATTCTGGAGTTAAAAACCAAAAAAATGCCCATCAACACACCAGAAAAACCCAAAACAAACGAACAAAACAAACAAAAAAACCCCATCCAAACTTCCTCAAAAGTCCTTGTTTGCAAGCAGACCTGAAGGGCATGGTTAGAGAGTAAGATTCCCAAAGCTTCTGTTAAGAGGGAAGATGCAGAACAGTCCCTGTGTGGTTGAAAGATTAAACCTTTGAGCGTAGCTGTTAAAAGGGTGTTGTGACACTGGAAAAACCCAGCCTTACTGGGGCTGTAAATTGCAGTCGAATGTTCTCTGACATGAAGCTTAAGATACCTTAGCACTGAAATGACTATGAGAGACAGTAACATCATAAAATTCTGGTTAAAATAAGGCAAGATTGCTTGGAAAAGGTATTTTCTGAAATGAAGCTGTAGCTGGAGAGGGAAGATAATACAATGGTTGGAGTGTTGATCTAGAGCAATGAAAGCCACATTCCTTTTGGAGCTCGGCAGCAGCCATCTTGTACAATGAGAGAGGCCCCTGGGATGCAAGCTGGATTGTGCTGCCTTTATGCGTTAAAATAGTGTTTTCCGATAATTACTGCTGGATTAGCTGAACTAGTGAAAATCCCTGTTCAGATAAAGCTTTCTGGCACTTGCAGCTAGCACAAACCTAAACAATGGATATGCTGATAAGGAGTCTTAATTTTCTAGTGTGAGCAAAATTTTCTTCAACTCACTTTTGCATTATAGTTACTCCTCTAAATAATTTATTAGTGCAAATAATCAATGAATATATAACTTTGCTTTCAAATACTCTTTTTCATGTTGGAGTTTCCAAATCTTTTTTTCATTTGGAAAGTATAGTGGTTAGTATAGGCCTCTATCTTTTTAGTAAATACATCTCTGATGTATTTTTAATATTTAAACCCACAGAATAAAAGCCTTAACTCACTAGAGCTGCTGTTCTGTTTAAGCTGTTTGTATTCCTACTTTCTAGATTGAATTTCCAATTTCAGTTTAATGAGAATTACTTCCTTATATGTAATGATTCACTGAATAAACTTTAGGTAAGAAAAGATAAGCAGTAAAATGAAGTACAAAGTAGTAGTACTTTCAGTTTAAATACTGGACTTTCAGTGTGAGATAAGGTGTAGTGAATTACAAAGTGAGTTACTCCTTGAAAAGGAGGAAATAGAATAGCTGATATCCAGTTCTAATTAATATTAGAAGAAAGTGTCTAAACATATCTTCCAGTTTTGATGATAATGTAATAAATGCACTCTTGCTAGGGCAAGGTTTTTTTGGATCTAGTTGCTATTTTGAAAACTTTATTTTCCTGTTTTTCTAGTAAAGGAAGCCAGTAACTACTTTTGTCCTGCCCTAAAGGAAAAAAAAAAGTATTTTTGTCAGAACTTTAAGGGTCTTCCTGACCTGTTAATAGCGTTGGGTGTGAGGGACTTACACAGTGGAATTCTTTTAATATAATGCATTTTGTGTAAAATATAATATATGAAAATATAAAAATATATAGACTTTTTTCTTCTGAGTGATCTAATAATTGAATTCTAATCAAATTTTGACTGTTCTGGAGTCAGGTCTTATGCCCAAGTACAGATAGAAATTCACACACAGAGTTTTAGATTTGTTGAATAATTGTTTGTATTTATTCATGCAGATATACTTGAAAGTGTGATTTGTCATGTCTGGGAAAGTTTAAAATGAAAGGACTCTTGAGAAATACAATCTCCTTTTGCTATCACCAGTAGATGTGATGCAATTTGTTATAAAACTTGGGGGTAGAGGTAGGTGGTATTGTAATAGAACAGAACATGGATATGTCCTGCTGTTTAACAGATGAGCACATTGTCCTGATTTCAGCTGGGACACACATTTAAGACTAAAGTAAATGTGAAAGAGTTGCCTTTTGAGTCTTAAAATTCATGGTTTGTCTCTAAACATGAACACTTGCAAAGCAGAGAGAACAACTGGACAGACAGCTGAATTGCTTAGGAATTGGGACCAGGAAACCAAGGCAAAGACAGTTTCTCACTATTTAACTTGGTAACTGTTTTTCTGGTGTGAAGGCAGATCTCAGTGACAGCATTTAAGAAGCTGACAAGCAAAACATCCTAAAATGGGGGAAACAAAGTATTGCAATCTTAAGCAATAATTACATTGCCTAGAAGTTTGAAATACTAGAAGAGCTGCTCTCTAGAAGAGAAACCAATGTGTAATTCATAAAAAAGATGTTGATCAGTATAGTAACTTTTATGACCTTGCATATTAATTTAATAATTTCTTCCATGTGGATGTTATCTGCTCTGGAGTGAGACTGCTCTTTCTTTTTTCGCTGTGTAACCATTTTGGTAGAATTTTGATGATAGACCTGTTTCAGAGAGGCGAGATTGCGAAAAATAGTTTTTGTTTTACTCTTTGAGACGACAATGGAAATGTCCATTTGTGCTGGCTGCTCTTCTGTGTGGCTAAAACCCCTCCAAACAAGTGTTTCAAGCACACATCTGCATTGATACACTTCTGTTCGAGGGCTGTGTGCTTACTGCCACTGCACTCTACCTGCTTAATTTTTATTGCAAGAGGTGCTTGAAATAGCTGACATTGTGGGGAAAATCAAACAGCTTAGACTCAGTGTTTCATGGTGCATCTAGATCATCCAATTTTCTAGGACAGAACGTTAGATGTAATGAATGCACAAATGTTAATGTTAATTATTAACTAGATTGAATGAGTTACTGCAGTTGTCTGGTGTTCAAAGTTAAAAGTGGGTCACTGAGTCTCAAAATACTTTTGCAGTGAATTCTAGCATTGATTTTCATATTTCTTCCGGTGTTGTTCTTTGCCTGCCAGTCTGGAGAGGAAGAGTAGAGCACTTCAAGCCTTTTGCTTGTATCCTCATTAGTGTACAAGTAACCTGTCACTTCTGTTAGAATTACAGTAACACATACATGACAGGACTAGCCTCTGAATCCCTCTGCAGCTCCAGAAAAAGGCTTTAATTTATAAATAAATATATAAATAGTGGTGGAATTTTTAGATCATATTACCTTTACCACCTTATTATTAACTGCTGGAGTCAAGCTTCAGACTTCGGGATATGCAAAATTTTTTACTGGTAGTTGTTAAATAGCACTGTATGAAGGTTATTCAGAGGAAAAACTGATATCTGACTGATCACAGATTTTAATGATTATAGGTTAATTTATGCTGTGTTTAATAGAAAAATGTATGCAAGTGGAATTATGTAGATTTTGATGACAAGCCTTAGTACAAGAGTTGCTGGAAGAAGTGAGGAACTTGAGGGGTGGTGTATGAGTTGGAATCAGGAATTTCTTCAAGTTAGATATTAAAATCTTGACTGACTTGCAGTCAGACTTGGAAGAAAGGCTTCTGAAACAGCTGTGTGAGTAGCCACTTCAAGAAGGATATTACTAATATGTAGGGTATAGAAGGAGAGAAAAAATAGTCATTTGAAAAGTGATAGAGATAAAATGATGTGGGAAAGAAATCAGAGTTATTCAAAATCAGACTGACTTAGCCTTGCCAAAAAGTAATTTGGATCAAAGAAGAGAAGAGTGCAAGAAAAATGTGCTGTTCAGTGAGTAAATGCAGTAGTTTGGCATGAAAATTGAATTCATATTTCAATATAGGTGATACCTTTGACTGTATTCGATGGAAAATGTAAATAAACGATAATTGAAGTGGAAGCAGAATGCTTCCAGATTGTGTCAACTTGATGATGATAACCTCTCCTTGATTTGTGAAATTTGTATGTGATTTGTATGTAATCTGTGATTAAAGAGGAGAGTAGAGCTCTACTGTAGAGAGGCATTTAAGTGGAAATTCAGTATTCCTTTATTTTACACATTGTCATAAATGTCTCTACTGAATGCACAACATGAGAATGCTCATTAGATTTTCCTGTACAAGGATGCAGTTGTAACTGGGGTAATTTTTACACATCAGTGTTTGCTTACTACACCGTGACAGGTCTCGGGTTGCTTAAGAATTCATTTGTTTAGAGCTGCTTGAATAAGGCCTCAGAACTTTGCCTTATCCTTGTGCCCTCGGAAATGAGGACAAGATTGTCGAGAGCTGTGTTTATATTTGAAGTATTTTGTAGAACAGACTTGTTAAGAGATGTCAGAAATTTATGAATCAATCTTATATGTTTTTTTGGGAGAAGAGTATGCAAGAAATAAGGCTTATTGCTTGTTACTAAATAGTCAGACATTTATTTGGTAGTACACATTGGTGATATAAACACTGTGGTTTATTTAAACCTCTTGCTTTTAGACTTTGAATATTAGAACTACTAGCTGTGTTTAAGATCTTCATTTAAAAGCTGTAGAAGGAGAGGCTGCTTGAAACTTCAAGTGTGAAATGCATGTTGTTATTTTTGGGAAGAGCATTCCAATAAAATGAGGTGCTAAGGCAGAAATTTTCATAAGTAAGGTACTTATATATCTGCAGTTCATTGGGGTGTTCTCAAAGAATTTTATTTCTTCTAGAGCCATATGCTCTTAGTCAAGAGTTCTTGGGGTTCATCTGCCCCTGTCACCTTGGCTGGGTTGCTCAAAGATGTGTCCAGATGAATTTTGAAGTCTCCAAGGATGGAGGTTCCACAGCTCCTCTGTGCAACCTCTCACAGTATTTCACTGATCTCTTGGTGTGACTTTTTCTTGCCTGATGAAAAGCTCCTTTTCTGTAATTTTTGATTTTCTCTCGCCTTTCTGTTGTGCACTTCGGAGAAGGTTGTGACTCTTATTTCCTGTAATGCCATGTTGAGTAGTTGAGAGTTGCCATTATGTTCCTGCCTTAGCTGGAGACTGAACAAGCACAGCTGTAAAGCCACTCCTGGTGCATCTTCTCCTGTAGCCCCATTAAAGGTTTTCTCTTTGATCTCCTCCGATTTGTTGAAGTCTTCCTTCCACTGGGGAGCCCAAAACTGGCCACAATGTGCCAGATACGGTATGAATAGAGAGGAATAATCACTTTGTGCATCATCGAGGTTATTTTGTCGTAGGTGCAAGTTTTAGCCCTTGCCTCCAGATTTCTGAGGTTTCTGTTACTTGATTTCTCCAGCCTGCTGAGAGACCTCTGAACAGTAGCTCTACTGTCCAGCATACCAGACTATCCCAATTTACAGAAATCCATCCACTGACTTGCTGAAGTTGCATTACATTGCATTTTTCTGGTCATCAACAAGTGCATTAAACAGCACCCTAGCTGGTGTTGACCCCACTGAGAAATGCACCAGTTATAGCTTACCAAGTAGATATCAAACTGCACCCTGCAGCCCTTCGAGGCTCTGGCTCCCCAAACTTTGGTTCTTGTTCTGCTGGAGGATGGTCGAGACATTTGTCTTTTTCGGGCTGTCAGGAGCTTATCTTGAGCATCCTGTAAAGCTGTTAGAGTGGCCTCATGATGTCACCACAGGTTACCTTCACCTGTATTGGGTGCATGCTGTTTAGTTCGATGGACTCTCTGTATCCAGTTCATTAAACTAGAGCCCCTGACTTTATTTCCCTCTAATGCAATACTCATGCAGACCTGGGAAATCTAAGAACAAAACTTGTTTGCTGAGACCAAGGCAGTTACATGTAGCCTTTTCTTGTGTACTTTGCTGCTCACATTTTCATGATTAACCCATAAAACCACAGAAGGCTTGGGTTGGAGGTGACCTCAAAGATCACCCAGTTCCAACCCCCATGGCATGGGCAGGGACGCTTTCCACTAGACCAGCTTACTCAGAGCCCCATCCAACCTGGCCTAGTTTTCATTCATGTCAGTGTCAACCTGGTGTTTAATAACAAGTGTTAAATTAACAAAATAGTTCTGTTTGGGGTTTTTTTTAGGTGAAATTAAGTTTTAGAAAGACAATTCCTTCTTGTAGTGAATCTTTCTTGTAATGAACTGTGAATTGCATATTCATATGTTAATGCTGGGGCCAGAAGGTGTCACTCAGAGATTAGCCACCTTCCCTTTACACACCTGTCTACATCAGAGGCTGCCCTTGTATTAAATAGATGATGTAAAAATGCTGCTATCCTTGCTGTTCCAAGAGGAGCTGGGCATTCGTTATCTGAAAGTAAAATGAGTTACGTGATCTGTGGTAATGCTAATGCAATGATGGATTCTGTTGCAGCATGTTCGGGAGCTTGGATTGCCTGGGGAATCTGGGCTCTGAGAGCTGTGATTTGTACCATGTGTCGAAAGCTTAGGCAATAAGAAGGTCACTTTTTGTTAAAATATGTATAGAACATAGGAAATGTATGTATGTTAAGTGGTTTTTCACAGGAAGTTATCAGCTGTCAGTCTAGTTGTTGAAGATGCCGTTTTTCATACGTACTTGAAAAGGCTTTCCACAGTATGTTGGGCTCAGATTTATGAAATTGTAGTAAGGACAGCAACAAGCTGTCAAAAAATAGACAATTTGTAGGAAAGAAGTAGTATGTCTGTCTAGCTTTTGGCCCTGGCCTTTTAAGACCTTCAGGTTAAAAGATTTGAACTTTTCAATGTATCATGATTGTTCCTCTTTTGTAAAGATACTGCTTTTATGGTTGATAGCTTTGTTCAGTTACAGGGTACCCTGGTGCTTATAGATTGCTACAGCAAAATCTGAATGAATGGGAATGAACCACTTTTTTTCCATTAGCTTTGACAACAGGGAGGCAAAGCAAGAAACTGATTTTTGATAAAAATTTGTCTTGATATAGGTGAAATATCATGGTAGGAATCTTCTGCTCCTGTTTTACTGTTGAGTAAAATTGCTACCCAGACAGAATTAGCCTTTACTGTGGGAAAACCTTTGGGCTGTGATGCCACTCTAACGAATCTGCTTTGAGGAAACAGAATCTATTTCAATTACTGCATAGATTCTGCATAGCCTTTTAGTACAAGCAAAGTAGTAAATGCCCTGAAGAAATATGTTTGAAGAATCAGTGGAAAAATGGATTTGATTATAACAATGTAATATTTTCAGGAAAAGATCAGGATAAATTACCAAAGATGCCATGTCTAAGAGAGCACCCCTGTGTAAGAGGATAAAAGAAAACAAGAATATGGATGAGTGCATGGAGCAGGCATAAACTGAATTATCTTATTTCATGGTTCTGTGGAGTCTACATGTAGTACTTTATTTTTACCAGCATAAAAATAATGGCTAGAAAGATTTCCCCTGTCAATGTAAATGTGTTATAATGAAATCGTTGGCCTCTGTGTAGATACAGTTTTTTTTCCAAAGCATCTGTTGGAAACATTTATTGGAAATAAAATCTTTGTGATTCTCTGTGGATTGAAAAGATCTAGAAAACAGTGGAAAAAAGTGGGAAAATGCTGCTCTTGTCACTTGCAGGTTGCTTCATTGAAAATCTTACTTCCAAGTTAAAATAATGAAGGCTTCTGATAAAGTATGTCCATGAAGTTATCATGAAGTTTACATAAAAGGCAAAGACCAATTCTGTGTATAAAATTCCAGTATATCCATGTTCTTCTCTGTCTCAAGCTTGGAATTTTAGGTATACCTAGGTTTTTTCTTTTTTTGGACAGTAAATTTTGGACAAACTTTTAATATCTGATTCTTCAAAATAAATTCCTCACTGAGATTTAAAAACCTCACGTATTTTAAGCCTCCAGAGTATTCTCTGTACCAAGGCTGATCATGCTTTTTGGACTCATAGAATTCTAGTGCTGCATTTTTCCAATCCAAATTCATTATTGGGAAAGCTTGAACCTGCAATGCAAGCCATGAAAAGTTGTTCCTCTTAACAGACACAAAAATAAGTAAATAAATATATGGATAGTACAGTAATACAAGTGTTTGTATAAATACAATTCAAGTTTAGCAGGTGACCTATGGAAAATTAAGTCATTAACGTGAAGTCTTGAGTTTGATCTTGGTGGTTTTGGATGATGGTTTTGAATATCTCTGGTTTCATAGAATGGAGTGTGTACTATGGATGATGAAAGTTCAAAATTCTATACTTTGTAAAGGAACAATATAGCAAATGATAGTTCCTTGGTTCCCTCTGTGCTGAAGTAATTGCTGAAAAAACACCCCTACCTTTGTCTATTAAAGGATTTATTTTCTCTTTCTCTTAAAAAAACTGGTATCTGGTTTTGGGTAATAACACAGTCTATTTAAATTGAGGGTTGAGAAGTGAAGTATCTTAATATCATCTTTGGTTTGTGATGAAAGTTGGACTTCAGAGAATATTTATGAATTTAAGGGTGGAAATTGCAACTAAATAAAATCAGTCACAGATGTATAATATATTTTATTAATACTGTATTACATCATTACATATTATAATATATACAGTTAACCATTGTTCATACAACTAGTTTCATGCCAGTCAAAATCCATGGTTTTCAGTCTGCTTTTCTTAATTCCTATTAATACTTCCAGTTTTTTTAAGGTTGGTCTCTGTAGTGTCAGTGTTTATTGGTTTGACTGCTGTCATATTCTCTTTTAGACATTCCTGATTTCCTTTGAAGGAATAGGGGAATTTTTTATGTGAATCAGCATGTGACAAACCTAGAGACAATATTGAATTACCAACACAAAATTACTTTGTCCATTGCATGAAATGTGAAATATGGCATGTGAAACGTTTGGGTAGAGAAAATTTCATTGGATTTTAAATTGGGAATTCTGTGTGAAAAGTAGGCTTTCATTTGACATCAACCTGCTGTTCTAAATAATATTTCTCTTTCTGCCTGAATGTCCTGCAATGATTTCTTTCAGCTGTTTGATATTCACCTGCTGCTGTGGAACAAGCTACAAATGCAAAATCATCAAGGAACAGATTTATAGCAACAAGAGAATTTATGAGAATTTTCTGGCTCAAAGAGCAGACTTCTCCTAAATTAATGTTAAATGCTTTTATGCACAAGATGAAAAGCAGTTTTCTTTCAGTGGAAGATTCTCATCGAGCAGTGAAAGTTTGTCCTCAGCAAACTGAGTACCAACTAAAACTCTGGAGTGTTGCAGAATTCTGTGCCAAGAGCAAAGCACCTTTCCTTTGCCAATTATTAATCCCAATGATTCAGTTTCCCCTGCTTCCCAGCAATACTAGTTTTATTTCTAGTTGGGACTTTCCCATGCAGGATTTTCTGCAGGTTTCTGATGTTGCAGCTAATCTTTATTCTGAGTAATTCATGAGAAGAAAAAGTGGGAGAGATGAATGAATCTCTCGGTTATCAAAGACAGAAAAGTGGGAGAGATGAATGAATCTCTCAGTTGTCAGTCAAAAGTTTTGAAGGCACAGGCAAGTACAAGAGAGCTGTTAGTGAAGCAATCCGGGATTTCTCCCTTCACTTTCACCTCCCATTTTGGCAGCTACTCTTGATTGAGTTGGATCTATGGGAAGGAATCATCAAGGACTCTTGTCCTGTGGGGGGTTCTAGTGTCTGAAGAAGAATCCACGTGAAAATAGGTCAGATTAATCAGCTGGTCCTGACTCTTATTTTAAAACCTGAATAGCAAGTAAATTCTGTACTGGCTGAAGTGTTGGAGTGGGCAAGCTGCATCATTTGAAGTTGGGTGCAAGTAGCATAGCATAGCTTAGTTCCTTCTGCTGTACCAAGCACATGATGTTCCCTTGCAGCAGCATGTTCAGCTGGGTTTTTGTAATGCAGGGAAAGTTGAGATTCTTACCTTTCAGCTGAGGATGAGTTAGAGAAAATAAACTTACTGTAAGAACTGCTATGTTAACCTGTGCAGAGCCCTAATGGTTTATATTTTTCCATGATGTCCTTGTTGACGATGTGGATGTCTGGTTGGCAGGAGGAGGTGGTAATTGTTATAATCAACCTCTTCTGAGATATCTTTCTGGCTGAAGTGCTAAAGTTCAAGAAATGAACAAAATTAACGCAGGTGATTACAAGTTAAAACATAAAGTAACCCCAAGTTTTCCTTCTCCTCTATCCACTCATATCACCTCCCTCAACAAATCCAAGCCCCTTCCCCTACTGCCGAAAATAAATGGTAAGCTACGTAATTGAGTTCAGTCTGGTTTTCAGCAAACCGTAAGTGTGAGGAGCATATTTGAGGGCATAGGAAACATTTCTGTGTTAACTTCAAGATGCTAAAAAGTATCTTAACTATTAAGCCAGATGAGCAACTTAGCATACGTGACAACTTTGTCTACAGTGTCTGTTTTAGTTAACAGAAAGTAGTGGCACAGTGTAAGTGAGGTTTTGTTTTGGTTTTGGGTGATTGGTTTTAATTTTTTAATAGCAAAACAGAGAACACACATTTTCACTGTGATGTGCCAGTGGGGGGTTCAGGAACAAGCAGGGTAAACTAAATTGCAGATCAACAATAAGAGAGAGAACTTTATATCTGGACCAGCATTTAGCTGCTTCTCAAATACATGTATTTTTAAGATATTAGAATTGGAAATGTTTGGAGTTTCTTTCTAGCTTTGTGCCACATGGTTTGAAAATCCTAAACAGTCATTTGATGAATCAGTGTCTCTTTCCATTCCTTCTGCCCCACAAAGACTGCACATTTTAAGAACATGTCATGTCTCTGTAAATAGAGAACATAGCAGGAAAAAACCACTCCTGAATCACTTGAAGCAGTGGTAATGGGATATTATTTTTCAAAATCCTCATTATTACCTCACTGACAAAAATACTAATGGTTGAGAATGAGAGATCTGATTTTCTTGCTTTTGTTAGTGTATTTAAATGATCTTTTCTGTGGCTGCAGTTATGTGGTTTTTCATGTGAGTTTGATCACTGAAGTATGTTTATCCCTTTTAATTCTTGAGAGAGGAAAACCAAGCATCCACTCTTTGTGGAGAGGGGAAAAAAAATAAGGCTTAGGTCAGCAGACTGGATTGTGTCACTGTGCATTGAGCTTAAGAACTTGGGATGTGAAAGAATGAACACATTCCATCTGGGCGAAAGAATGATGTCTGCTAGGGTTCAGTTTGCTATCATTTTTGAGCTTTTTGTATGATCTCATCACTGGAGGAGGAAAGTATATTCTCCCATAAGAATAATCTTATGATTCATTACTACTGTGGTTTTTTGTGTGAGCCTTTTGAGTGCCAGACCTCCCCCCACTCTTCCACCCCAAATAAAAACCAGCCACCCTGTCTTTGGCTTTATATGGTATTGCTGTAGGTGGACTCACCCAGAATAATGGCTGGCTTTAACAATCGGAGCCTTACATCTTTGTCTGGAGAATAACTCCTAACATATATTTATCCAGCTATTTGTCAAGCTTTACATTTTGGGAAGAGAGCTTGTACACTTTGTCTCCTAAGGTTTGGTAAGCACTTTCTAGCATGACTGTTCCCTTGTATGAATTGCCTGTTTTCTGCAAATAATTTCATGTACTTGGTTTACTAAGTTTACTTGGGAACATAAAATTTCTCAGTTTTTCTTAGTTAATATTTCACTGTAGTTCCCCAGCTCACTGTCCTCGTAATTTAGCAATCAGTTCTTGGAGCAGCTGTGCATTTTGGCAGTAGCATGTGAAGCTGGAGATGCTCAATCTCCCACATCCCCATATCAACTCACATATTGAAAAGGTGATATGGATATGTGAAACTCATGTATCAAAGTCTAACTGTTTCTGGAATAATTACACCACACCAAAAGAGAGGAAAATTTGTAGATTGGCAAGTAAACCCAGTAGGATGCTTTTCAAAGCCTAAAGACATGGCAAAGAGATAAGGACCCTTTTTCTTTTCTCTTGCCACATGACTGTAGATGATTTGTTTATTTGCCTCTAGTGAAAGTAATCTGTGAAAAATCTGCATTTGTGATCAAACCAAAGTGATTCTGGTGCAGTGACTGAAGGAAGCCATCCTAGCACAGGTTGATTTCTGCATGTAAAGGACATGTGTGTTACAGCAAACCCTGTGGACTGTGAAGAGCTCACGTATAGATACTGAGATGAGTGAAGATGTGTTTCCTAATAGAAATACACCAGGGAAGTCATAAGTGTGAAAAGCAAGAAATATAATAAATGGTACCATTCTGATTCACTTGGCTCTTGTTTCTTTGCACTGAAGTTTTAAGTTTGTATATATTTGTAGAGGAATACAGGAGACTGGCTCAGGTTCTAGTAACAGTCTGTGTGCTAAAATCAGAATTTTCATAGAAAAAGCTGGATCTTTGGAAACAACCTAAACCTTGTTTTTCATTAGAGCTGTTGAAGATAGTAATGAACTAACAATGGGGATTTTTGATTTGGTGTAGCTCTCTGAAATGGAGTTCTAGTATGCATTTTATTTTTAGGGAGATTTTGATACTTAAATACTTTTTGATGGCTAATTGTTATAATATACAAGATGCTATATTCAAATGCTAAACTATCAAATGGCCACTGAAGGGCAGAACTAAAGATTCTTTTCACTAAAGCTTGTGCCTCCATGCTTTTTTTTTTCAAAAGGAAATGTAATCACTTTAGAGAACTTGTTACTAAGAGAGAGTAATTGAATAAATCTCCTCTTCACCTACTAAAGTGCAATTATTGAGCCCTGGAAAAAGGCTAGCATCCTGTGATGGCTTAATTTCTTTCTGATAGGGATAGTTTAATGGAAAGTTTAATTCTTTCATCTTACTGTTGCAGTCTGATAAAGTGATGGATGTTGGGAACTGTTGGCAGGAGGGGGAGTATGTCACCTTCAAATGGATACCTGGATATGAAAATTACATACCTGGAATGCTGAAATTTTAGTTATAGGATTTGTATGAAATGAAGGCAGAAGGTTTATTGTGTAGTGATTGAAAAGGTCAGCTGGAAATTGTTTGTGTTTGTCGTTTTTAAAAGTTTGTGAATCATGTTATATTTTTAAATCTATAAGAATAATTCCCTGTTAGGAAAATTGTTTTATTTTAAATGGAGCATGAAGTACTTGAGACCTAGACTTGGTTAATACTTCCAGTTATAAGACATAGCCTGAGAAGTGGAACTAAAAATAGTGCAGCAGTTGTTAAAGAAAAGCTAGAAATTCTACTCAAGGTCATCATATTTGCACTTGTGAAGTGTGCCACTTGAATACCAAATACTTCTAAAATGAATAGGTTTTTCTTTTTCTTTTTTTTTTTTTTTGTTGGTATGTTAAATAAAATCATGTAAGGAGTTTTACAAACTTAGACTGAATAAGAGCACCTGAACTTTGATGGTCTGTCCTATTAATTAAGTTTTCTGATCACTATACCATTACTCACTCTCTGGTTCTACCTTTATTGTAATTGGAACATATTAGCTTAGAATCACAGTCTCGATTTTTAATAGAATTTTCTGGGGTTTTTTTTTTTTAATCTGTCTGGCACATGACTGAGTTTAAGTTAGTTTTTGGCAAGAACTCTGCAAACCACATGGCTCTGCTTCCAAATCAGTATCTAGGTCCTGTCACCTATGGTTTATCATGCCTGTGATTGATCCAAAGTGAAATATAGCAAAAATTTATTATGGGTGCAGAAGTTTTCCAAGTTTACGTCAGGCATTTTAGAAAAACCACTACTGTTTGTCATGTACTTTGTGAATGGTACAGAATGTTTCTAGGTTTGAACTTTAAGATGTGTGCCAAAATATCTAAAAATAAAGAAATCCAGTAGGTTCTTGCACTGCCCTCTTCTCAAGTGAGGGAACTGTATTTCACTGTGGCATATATTTAATGGGACTGTGAAATGCCTGAAAGTGGTACCAAAAACTATTTTCTTTGCGTTTAATCTTTCTTCTTTGATCAGATGTGATCCTTCCAGTATAAACTGTAAACTGTGCTTAGAAAAGAAGCACTTTATATATATTATATATTGCATAATATCCCTAAGTTGAACTAGTTTCTGGCTAGAAAAAGAGTGGTCTAATTAGAGCTTGTAATCCCATTCTGATCTAGTTGTTGAATAGGTGATGGGACTAGAACATGTGCATTTTTAAAATTAAGAACCTGTTACCTCACTTGATCGTGAATCTCTTGCATGTATGAGAGATATGATCTCAGTATTCTCTGTTCTCCATGAGCCTTGAAAAGCATCCCAGTGTTGAGCACTTTTCTAATTGTTTCCATTGTCATGGAAAGTGTGATAGAAATTGATTCTGTTTAGAAATATCAGTATTGAAATAACAAAACAGCTGGATGCACTGCAGAATTTTCTTGTCTTGGGAGATGTAAATAAGATATTGGGAAACTCAGCATGGTCTCTTTAAAAATAAAAGGCACACCTCCCTCTCCCCAAACCAACCAACCAATAAAAACTACAAAAAACCCCAAGACAGATGGGTGGGGGAGGCATCTTTCCCCTGTTTCATAAAATATGAAGAAATACTTCTTTACTTTCCATTTGTAACTTACAAGGAATGCATGCCTCTTCAGCCTTCTCACTTTTCCAAATGGCAGACCACATTCCTTGCAAGCCAGGCATCATGTGCTTTGTATAATGTTGGATGTGCTGGAGTGGTATGTTCAGAGAATCTGACTTAACTGATAAGAAATCATTCCTTTCTGGTTTTATTTCCTGTCTGCATCTGGACATTTCCCACAAAGATGACCTGCATGGTATCACCCTTTCTTCTCCTAATAAATAGCCTGTTTCTGGTATGTTCTGATTTCATGTGTTTCTTATATGATGACATTCGTGATCTGCTCCCTTTTAACTCCAGGCTGTACCTCAGCTTCCATATGACTGGCATAATCAGGATTAGCTACTGATAGCAATCTCCTGATGAAATTACACTTTTTGGTTATCAGTAGAACCTTTTCTTAGGGAGAAAATATTGCATCTAGATATCAACTCTTGTAAAATGTGTCAAAACCAAAATGCATTTACTAGATGGTGAAATTTTTGTCCTGGACTTTATCCCATGTGTGTTTATTTTCTTCTCTGTATGTTAAAAGGTGCGAGGCTTTCCAACTCTCGTCTCTTGTAGAGGTAATTTCCACTGGGAAGTGTAAACTGTATGAAGCTAGTGCAACTCCAGATTCTTTGGTCTTTCAAAAAGCTTTCTATATGGTTATGGCATTTAATTAAAATTCATGGCTGGTGCCAAGGAAAAAGGAAGGGGAAAAGAATCTGCAAGGGGATAAAAAGTGAATACCGTCTTGATCCCTTTCATTAGTTAGGCCTGTCTGTCTGGACCACAACTTTCCAGAATGAACACGTGTAAGCAAAATGTCAAAGTGCTTGAGGTTTTGTATTCAGAAAGCTGGAGATTTCAGCAAATTACAAGAAGTATAGCTTTAACATTTTGAGTTTTTATTAAAAAGTTAACCAGAACAATGATGCTTTGCCATAAGTAATTTCATTTTCTCCTCCACTTTGTGTATTAACAGTGAACAGAGTATCTGCCAAGCACGAGCTGCTGTAATGGTCTACGATGATGCCAATAAGAAATGGGTACCGGCTGGTGGATCAACTGGATTCAGCAGAGTTCATATATATCATCACACAGGCAACAACACATTCAGAGTAGTGGGCAGGAAGATTCAGGATCATCAGGTGAGGAAATCTCTGAAAATTTGGAATATTAAGAAATAAGTCCTCAGCAAAATTATGGGACCAGTAAATAATAAATTAATTTTTTTAACTGAAGTATCAAAACTGTATTATTGCTTTTTCCCTGTGAACTAAGCACTTTGCATACCTAGAAGGCAATAGTCCTTTTGCCATTCCTTCCTACAGATATCTATTTATAAAGGCTAGTGGTATACGCAGAAGTCATCTGGTTCTTTTTAAGGCAAAGTGGCAACCTAAAAGCTTTTCTCCCCCACTCTATGCTGTGAGCTGTAGTCTGTGTAGATGCCAGCAGTTCTTTTAGCTCTGTCTCATGAAAGCTTGGATGCTTGATGTCACATTTCCCCAGATCATTTTGTTCAAAAATCGTTCTGATATTTGGTAATGCTGATTATCTACCACTTTAAGAGAGTGAGAAGGTAGTAACAGGGATTATGTCTTAATTTCCTTGATGAAGCTACTAGATCATGATTAAATGGCAAATTAGCACTGTCTGGAAATGTGCTCTGCCATGTGATACTTGGGATGGGGTTAAACACCTAATCTTTGTTTGAGGGAAGCTTCTTGTATTTGTTTCCCTCCCTCCCAGCATTTCATAGGATTCTTTTGGTCTGTTCTGGTCATTTATCACACACCTGAAGCCTAGACTGGAAATCTCCTGTGTGATTTGTTATTAAATACTTATTCCAAGTAATAAATGGTCTCTGTGCATTCATCTGAGAGCAAATATGGGGTTTTTTTTCCCCCCCCTTATTCAGCAGAAAAAGGTGAGAGGATATAGTTATCCAATGCAATGGGATCCTCTTAGTGGATGGCTCATAGTAAATGGTTGCCCCAATAGCTCAAATTTATCATCTTTTGTGTGAGCCATAACAATCTTGCAAAATGATACCCTCTGATCTGTGGTACAAATCCAGTAAACTGCTGCTGAAAGCCCTTCAAGCGAAGAGGTGCAGCAGCCACAGAGAGGTGGTGATAACTTGATTTAAAAAGAAATCTACAAATACTATGTGAAATTCATGGCAAAACAAGTTTCTGAATTTCAGATGTGTATTCACATCAAGTAGTCTGCTGCGGGAAGTCAGAGCTGTTGTTGTTACTACATTGCTGTTACGAAACAACACTTAAGCTACCAAAAGTTGATACAAAATATCTCATTAGTCCGCTTGTGTATTCCCATCACTGATTACAGACAGCATTGGAATTAAAATTGAAATGGTTATGTGCTTTCAACATTGTGTTTTACAGATTATTAAATAAACTGTTGTGAATTAACCCATGTGGTTGAGGAATAAAATCTACACAAAGCTGAAACTTCTGATGAAACAGCGATTTTAAACATAAGTAATTGATTATATTTTTTAATGATTATAGGTGGTAATAAATTGTGCCATTCCAAAAGGGCTGAAGTACAATCAGGCTACACAGACCTTCCACCAGTGGCGTGATGCTAGGCAGGTGTATGGTCTCAATTTTGGCAGCAAAGAAGATGCCAATGTCTTCGCAAGTGCCATGATGCATGCCTTAGAAGTATTAAATTCACAGGAAGCTGGTAAGGGTCTTTTCACTATTTCCTTCCTGTAAGATTGTTCAAATAGAGAAAAATTCAAATGTTTATGCGTAAAAGTCATTAAGTCTTGTTTCTAGTCATGATTAAGCCTCTAGGTGTTTTAATTATTTGGGTATTTTGTCTAACTGGCTACTGCTTCTTAACAGCAATTCTCAACTGGAGTGCCTTCCCTGTAAATGCAATTCCTAGCAAGTAAATCAATTTTCATGTTTCTATATTACATATAGGAACTGCTGGCTTTGCCTTGTTTTAAAGGAAGCAAAACAAAAAGACCTGCCCAAGAAATATGTACCATGGAATGAGGATACTTGTCAGGATTTGTAGAGACATCCAGATTTTTATTGTGTGTTGGTATTTTTCGTTCTCACTGATTACTGGTTTATTATGAAAATGTGAGAATTTTTTCCTCCGAACTTCAGAATTCAGGTAATCCCCTCTGGCAGTTCTTACCATAGAGTTTTCTAGCATGGAGACCTTGAATCCAGTGGTAACATTCAGGTGAGCACATACTATTTAGACACCAGATCTGTCATTTCATTTGTTTGAAGACCAGGGTGACATAGGCTTTAAAACACTGGTGGAAAAATTCCTGGCTTTCAGTCTTCAGCTGGTACCTGTAACATATTCTAGGTAGGCTCTACAGCAAATTGATCATTATAACACTGTGACACACACAGAGTTTCTTTTAGAAGACTAAGAGTCTTTTGTGTTCTTGTAACCAAATAGAGTTCTTTTGTCCTCATTAAAGTTTAAAGATTGCGCATGTAACAAGACATAATACTTCTGTGCCAGTTTTTTTCTCTTGTGTAGAAGCGAGGCTGTAGATAGCTTTACTAGGGCTGTCTCAGCTACAGCAAAAAAGGTGATTTTATCAGGTTGGTTTTTATTCTGTTAGTTGTTTTAAGACTTACCTTTTGAAACTAAGCTGTCTAGACCGCGGATGATACGTTCTGCAGTGCTCACACTGTTATGCAACATAGGAGGCCAAAATAGAAATGGTAGCTAGAGTTAGGTGGTTTCTTTTTGCCTGCTAAAATAACCCAGTTGTGATTCCCAGTCTCCTACCTCTCACTTGGGTATTTTCTCTTCTAAATCCCCCACTTCTGCTTTCCTTGAGGGTTACTCAGTTGTAAACATTTCATGCATTCTGACTGTTTATCACCGGTCTCCCAACAAACATTTGCGAACACATGAAGTGTTGGTTTGTACTTGTTTGATGCAAAGGCCTGATGGACGGTAACAGATTTGAGTGGTTAAAGTTCTTTCCCATTACCTGTACTTGAAGAATTTGTTACATTTCAGTGTGTATATATGCATATACATATCTTCATAATTTGGTTTAACTCCTCATAACATGGAACCTGAGCTTCTAGAGAAGCTGAAATGGCATAGGCAGGCATGACATTGCTTATTTTTTTAATTAGTCAATGTGTCTTTTTTGTTTTGCTGATTGTAATTTGTCTAATGACTTGCTCTCTTGCTGCTTTTATGCAAAGTATTTGAGGCTGCTACATTGTTATATTGTTCAGTAGTAGAAATTTTACTGAACTGAGATGCTGCTTCACTTTGTAAAGACTTGACTAAAACTGAAATCATTTCATGATGGTAGTGTCACAGGCTGGTTGTTGACTCCAGTGCTGTTATCTGTTGGTTTGTTCTCAGCAGTTTTGAGATGGACGTGAATTAAGATGTGTAACTATGTTTGAAAGTGACTGGGTGCAACCTTTAAGTTTTCTGAATTACAAGATGTAGTGTCTTTGTTTCTCCTTCTTGTGATTTGAATTGGTAGCAATAGCACAAGTCGAAATGCATTAATTAGCTGCATCACAAGCTAATGGTCAGCACAGGAGATAATTGTTCTTCCCTGGCTCCTGTCAGCCAAGGGCCAAGGTGGTTTAAGATTAGCTGTCACTTACCCATGCCACAGACAAATAGGTGCTCTACCTTCCATCACAATGAAATAAAACCAAAGCTTAATACTATCACCATTGTTTCAGCAGGGGAACAGTTTTGCACTGGGGCTTTTCAAAAAAATTCCTAATAATGCACACAGAATTGTGCTCTCAGCCGCATGCCACTTCCAGACAATGCTTAAAGATAAATGTTCATAATGTTTCTGTGTTGGAATACTGTTAACAAGTGTTCCTAAGTTTTATCAGCTGGGAGGTTTGTCTGTTTATGATCTATATATTACTTAATTTTTCTGACCTGTATCAGTGTAAGAAGTGAAAAAGATCAGGTATCTTTCTGAACATGCTGCTTCAATAATGTAAATAGGTTGTTAAATGGCTTCCAGTTTAGAACCAAACTAATTGGGCTCCATGCTCAAAGTTCAGTGCATCATTTTGTTTGTCAATAGTTGGTATAATTTCCTAAAA
Source organism: Dasyornis broadbenti (assembly GCA_013397935.1). Classification (NCBI taxonomy): domain Eukaryota; kingdom Metazoa; phylum Chordata; class Aves; order Passeriformes; family Dasyornithidae; genus Dasyornis; species Dasyornis broadbenti. The sequence goes on along the minus strand of VZRN01001829.1, from coordinate 92,180 downwards.
GTGCAGCCTGAAATGAATCCTTGGTGTTAGATTTCTTTTTTTTCCCCCCCAGCATCTCTGAAATAGATGAATATTTACTTAGAAAGGTCATTGGCTCTGAGGCTCTAATATTAGCTCTTCATTTTAGGAAATGGATTGTAGCTGCCTCCCTTTTATAAACAAATTACTCTTTTTGAGAAGTTTTTGGGAGGGTATGCATTGTAAAATAAACTTACGCTGATATGTAATGATCAATTATATATTATATAATTGTAGAATATATATCCTATATATAACTACATTATATATACAGCTAGTTTTGTTTCTTTGACTATATCTGCTAGGCTTTTAAAAATTTCTAACACATGCAGTCCTAGTTGGTATTCTGCTTCAAAAATCTGTACTTGAAGATGACAACTTGTCTCTAATAATTTAAATAATTTGCTGTGTTTCCTAGTGTATCCAAAATAGCATGTAGAACCTCCAACTCAAATAGAATAAAGAAATCCTATACAGATAACTTCCCTTTTACTCTAAAATTGCATACAGTTAAAGTTAGATTCATGCAGTATCCTTATTTTCTGCTGTGCTTTCTCATTTTGGCAATTTCTTTTATTAGCTTGCTTATTTTATATTGTATTTTATTCATAAAAGGAAAGCGGTTTTATTGTTAGCTGAGCATACTATTCAGAAATTCATGAAGTTGTAGATGAATTTTAAATTTTATGTAAGAGTTCACAGAAATCTAAATGACTTCTGAGGGATATTAAAGATTAAGTTGTGTACATTCTTTTGCTTTGCAAGTCAGCTGTTGGGTATGGCTCCCTATCTCTTTTTAAAATGAAATTAAATCATGATCTCCTTCTCTTGCATATATTTGAAAAATGTCATTGATCTTTTGCTTGCAGTTGGCATCCTCAGCTGTTCTGCCTGCTGCTGGCAAAATTGGAAGTTGTTTAATTTAGGATCTCCCTCTAGTGGATCTGCCAGAGCCGAGGCATTACTGAACTCACAGGGATGGGCTTTTTGTCCTTCTGATGAGTTCAGAATGCAAAGTGAAAATCTCTGAAGTTTATGGTAAAGGCTTTACTGCAAGTGGCAGCTTTCTGCAAAAAAAAACTGTGCAGATTTGTCTCAAAGGACTCGGAGGCAATGGCTCCCTTATCAGTGAAACTGTTGGAAGTACTCTGCAGGTCTAGCTATTTTTGCTCTTGATTTACAGAACTGATTAAATGAACAACCTAACTTCTCATATGCTTGAACTCTGTTTATTTAAATAAATGTCAAAGTATTTTAGCTCTATTCTGGTTTGAATGATTGCATTAGCTAGCAGCTATTCAACCAGACCCTATTTTCCTGCTGGCTAGTTGAGCAGATTGTAAGCAACCTGCAAATCCGGAAGAGAAGAACAACAACACGGCACTGCATTTGTTCTTGGAATTTCAAAAAATTAAATATTTCAGATTCCTGCCCATAGTGTTTCAGAAATTCCTTAAAAGTGAACCAAGGTTTTTTTCTGGCACTCAAGACAAAATTTTGAAAGAATTACTACTCATTAGATTAAATAATTGTTTGATGTGGTCAAAAATGACACCTTCATCAAATGACAAGTGCATGTCATCAAGTTTAAGAGGTCATTTGAAGAGGATTTCTGGCTCTAAGGCTGTATGCATTGTGTTCAGATATTCAGTAATTGGTCTTGTCTGGAGATGATGGCTTTCTACAAAGGTTTTGCATTGCATTACAAAGAAAATTTTCGTATCTGCATTAAGTAGGGCTCATTGTTGCAATCAAAGTGGCTCTGGAATGAGAGAAAAGCTTCAGTGAAGGGAAATTAGATGGCTGAGAATTCTCTGATGTGTGAGACAATGGATTATTTCTTTGAAGGAATAAGGTCACATAAGGGAAGCTTGTGTTGAGAGGAACAAAGGAGCATCATACTTAGTTTTGGCCGCAAAAGTACCTTCTAGTTCAGCTGGAATCGGTATTGCTTTGTGTGACATCTGTCTTCAACCTCAGGAAAGCCTTGCTAAGAAAATAAGAAACGAAGTGTGATTTATAGATGTGTAATTTGCATTTGAGGAGGTCCTTGGAGTTGTTTGTTGCAGAAGATGAAAGCAGTGAAAGAAGAAGTGAGGGAAGGATGTCACAACAGTAAATAAGTCTATTTTAATTCTTTCTGATAGAATTACATGTATATAAGATTTGTGATGTTTTTTGTACTAACCTGTAGCAGTTACGTATTAGTTCTTGAAAAGATTTGGAGTGTTCTGGGTATGAAGGCAAGGTGAGAAATGGCTTCAGTGAATCTGTTCTAGTATTGCCTTGGATCAGTTTAATTCATAGGAAAATGGGGAGGAAGAAAAAGAAACAGAGGGTTTTTTGTTTCCAAAGTCTCATTATTTTGTTTGTCTGACATTGGAGGGGAAAAGCCCCTGTGGTTCAAGTTTTTTGAATTTCTCTTGAATTAGTAAGTCTAGAAGTTAGGTTGTCCAGTTATTAAATTAACAAATCTTTATTCACAGCTGTATATTGATGTGCAGTCCTTTCTCTTCCAACTGAGATAGGTAATTAAATCCTTGCTGATACAGGAATGCACTCAAATCATGGATTGAATAATTTCATATCTTTGGGAAATGCAAACTGAAACAAAAATTGGGGTTGCCTAATTGGAATATATAGAGAGACTACAGAAGACTGAAATGAGCAAAGTATATGTGGAGCTCAGGGGGGATCTTGAATGCTTTTCTTTGTACTGTTTTGGTTCATGTCATGCTAAGACTTGTTTTGGGAGAAGAAAATGCTACAGCAGTGAAGTAATTACGCTATACCTGTACTTTTAGCAAGCCTCTGGAACAGGCTGTCTGCACTCCCTGTCAGAACAGGAGTAACATGATGGTGTTATTATTACTTGTGTTGTCAAAAGATGGGTAATATCTCTGGTTTTGCTAACAAGATTTTTCCTTTTCTTTTAAATGTGCGACTGATTAAATATTTTTTAGGTTGTTACTAAGTGTTTACAATAGCTAATACTGATTGGGTAATCCTGGTTTATATGCCAAAATGTTGACCTAGAGGAGGTTTAACCTGTTTATTGGACAGAGTACTTCCTTTTCATTGTGATTGCACGTAAGATTATCGAAAGCATCGTCAGTGTTAGTTGTGTTTGGAAGTGGAGAGTTGCTAAGTTATACAGATGTTTAAGGGTGGCTCATATGGTGTTTCTGATTTGTGTAGTTCTTCAGAATTAGTGGTGTAACATGTGGAAGCATTACATTTTAGGTGAACAACCAGAAGAATTTAATTAAAATTTGGTAGCTGGTCTAAACTGCAAATATAAATAGAAGTACACTAATTTATGGATAAAGTTTGGTTTAATAGGTATTAAGGAATGTCAGCATATTTTAATGTTGAGGGTTTATGTTGTTGTCTTTAAAAATATTACCAGTAGACGCTGTAGATAGATTACATCTGCCTTTTGGGAGCAGGGTGTTTTCTTGAAAGTCATGAAGACAGTTGTGAAATACAGATCTGTTAGGCTTATTTCTGTAGTTTTATACATCAGTAGTGACAGCCATCACCTATAACATTGCTATTTAAACAAATTTTGACAGAACTGGGGGTAGGGGGCAGTAATATCCCACAGTAGACAGTATTGATAAATTTAACTTCAGCACTTGGTCCTTTAAGTTTGTGATGTTGTTGTTTCATTAAGCAGCTGTAGTTCTATGCTGGTGAAGCTTTGTATCCCTGAGCATGAAAGGATGGCAGAGGGAAACTGGAAGCTGCTGACGTCCCCCAGTACACACTGGTGCTGAGCCAAGCCTGGCTCCCAGGTTATCAGTGCCTGGTTTCCGACGCATTGCTGGCACTGATAGGAGGTTCTGCTGCCACTGATAGGAGGCTTACCTCAGCTTAAATTCAAGTGTATTTTAATGAATAGTTTTGCTATTCTTGTTCCCTTTTATTACCTTGATCAAGTTAAAAGAGCTTGTGGAGTGAAAGGGAAAGCATTTACTTTCAAGTTTAGAGTGATGAGTGAATTAGCTCAGCTGAAGATACTTACAGAGTGGTAGCTGTGAGTGAGGAAGTAGGTGTTTGAAGGAAAGGGAAGTCTTGGCTGGAAGATGATCCGTCCAAATAGAAGTACTAGAGAACATTCTGTCACTTGTTAATGCCCTAGTTTTTGGTCATCATAGCCTCCCATATAAACCTATAGCACTTGTCGAGGGCTTGAGTTGAGGAGTGATGTGGTTTTGCCTCTGCTAAAGGCAAATCTCCCCAGGCTTTGTTCTGTCATGGCCTAGAGCAGGACAGGCTCTGAATGGGAGAAGGAGCTGGAGATACATTGAAAGAGGGATACTTCACCATAATTGTTTTTCTTATTGCTTCCTGCATAGATCTCTGAAAAACCTGCTTTCCATTAATTCAGAAAACCTTTAACCATTTAGTAAAACACCTTTTTTTTGGGAAGTTTTTATATTCTTTAGCAGAAATACCTCTTCTTGGCTGTAGCTCTGAACTCTCACCTGGAGTGTGGGCTTTGCTTAGTAGGAGAATTCAAACTGTCCTTAAAGAAAATATTTTCTAAAGATTATAGTTAGTTCACTTATTTTTATATCATATACATTTATAAATAAACTCACTGTCCACTTCCAGTCTTTGAAAAGACTTTGAAATGTCAAGTCATTCTTTGATTTGGATATCAGACTGTATAATTGGAACATTGCTTAGTTTTGGCACTAACCTACTGAGAAATGAAAGAGTGGAAATTCTTAGTTACTGAGTTTTTATATGAACTGTTTCTCTGGGGAGACAATGGAGATCTTCACATCAAACTACAATTCTTATGTGTGATAAGTGACCACTTTACTAGATTTAGTCCAAAACTAGGGTTTTTCTTTTAATGCTGTACTCTGAAGTACAGTATTTGCAAGAGTGAGATTTTCTGTGTGTTTTGCCTTCTTGAACGCTAGGGCATGTGGGGTTCTGAGGAAGATTTCACATAATCTGGCTGCCACTGGTCCCTCCAAACCCCATTTCATCCATCTTCATGTTACCAGCTCCCAAGAAAGCCTGTCCAGCCAAATGAAAATACACTCTGTAGCTCACTGTATAACTTGCAGGACATGTGTTGTGCCAATCTTGAACAGCTGATCCTTGGGGTTTTTTATGGCTGTAGGAATGTGAGATTTTCAATGTCAGCTGGTGTCAACGCTGATAAACACACAATGCAGCTGACATTAAAAGAACTGGGGTAGGGTTTGGTGTGGCACTGCAAAGCAGACAAGGTAATTGAAAGACTGAAGGAACAGAGGAACCAAAGGGCATTGAGGGAGGACAAACCATGTGTTTCCATCTCCAGGTTGCTAGTTAGGCTGTCATAGGGTTGTGCAACTGAAATTGATTTGGTTTTTGAATAGAGATACAAAGTAAGCAATCGGTTAGGGCTGAAAAATGAAGTTAAGGAATTTGATAAACTGCAACTCTGGTTGTGGTTTAAAAGGATGATGTTGGGGATGCTTGATTTGGTTCAAACAGTCCCCAGCAGTCTGATGTTGATGTTCTGATTTTTGGTGTTCTGATGTTGATGCCATCATAATTGTCTGTTTGACTACATGAAGGATTGACTCTGATCTAGCTGGTGAAAATGCTTCATGCAGGCTTTTTTCCCTGGGATTTTTAATGTGTTAGATTTCCAGTCCACCTCTCACCATGCAGTTGCCTGAACTGTCACAGAGGAAGGGTGATGCAAAGGTGAGAATAAGCCGAAAAACAGAAAGCACTGAAACTGGAATGGCTGCTGAACAAATTAGTATGAAATTATATCCTCTCTGTCTGTCAGAGTGTGCTGCAGAGTGTACCATCTGTGCTTTTTTAGAAAAAGAGACCTGTTAGGTTTTCTTTAAAACTGAGAATGAATAGACCATTCAACCTCATCTCTCACTTGGCTTATATTGGCTTCTGAAGATAAAGTGATCCTGTAGGAGGATCAGAGATCTTTACCAGGCAGTATCTGAGTATTTCTCTTAGGGATTGATGTTTCTGAAGTATCTGGAAGTGTTCAAAAGCCTCTGAGACAGCTTTTTATTATCTAGTTCCTGTTTATTTAATATACCACTTGTCTTGCTACCCAGGGAGTTGCATTTTAACAATGAAGTGGTGGTCTTGGCTTGCTGTAATAAACCTTTTAGGATAAAACATATTTTTCCACCTAGCATGTACCTTTAACTTTCTAATGTTGATTAGCAGAGTGGTTGCAGAGAGAAATTTAATGAGAAAACAGGCTGGATGATTTGGTAGCTTAGCATTTCTTTCTTAAAAGACTTTGGTATACTCAGGATGCATTTCCTTGTGACAAAAATGTATAACAAGTACTGGAACTACCAGCTTAATTGTCAGCAGGTGATTTTGTTCTGTCTCTAGTGTGCATAGCTGTGAAAGAAGCCTGTCACTGGAGTAGGTTGGCCAAGTTAATGCTGACTTGGGTTGCTGATGGTCACTTCTGCAAAGCTGATGGATAGCATGTTTTCTGAAGGACACTGTTTTGGAACAACATTTGAGACTACACGAACAGGTTTTCCCATAGCTAGGCTGGTTGGAATAGCCAGTGCAGGTGAAACTTGGTGGTTGTTTTCCAGAGGTGTTGGCTAAAAAAAGACTGAGGTAGAAAGGTTGGAGAGTGGTGGTCTATGTCCAGCTACTGCAGCATAATACCTTCTTCAAAAAAACCATACTCTTAAAGATTAAATGGGTAGAAGCTTGAACTTCTCATTTCTAAAGCATTTTCAGTACAAAAAAGTTCTGGTTGGTATATGGCCACATTATAATAATTTCTTTTTATTTTTCCACCTCATTATTAATTTTGAGGTCAGTGCGTTTCAATCTGAGGAATAGGTCTGGAGTTTCATGTATCATACATAAAGTGTTACTTGCAGTTTACAGCTCAAGCTGTGAGCCTTGACTTACTCCAAGTGTTCTGTTGGACATGGGAGTAAGCAGTGATGGTGTTTATAGTGCCTTTAACTGCTGCTGGATTGTGTCTACTTGTAAAAGTCCATGAAAGGCTGCAGCCTGGTGCAGGCAGCAAATAGCCCAGCTGCCTGGGAGCTGCAGTCATGGCTTAAGGGGCAATAAAGCCTTCCACCGGTCACACAGGGGAGATGAGAGGAGGACGTGTGTCTTGCGGAAGTTTTAAAGCAAATTTTGAAAATTTTCCAGATGAGCCATATGGCAGATGTTTTTACTTAATGATAATTTAATTATTAATTTATCATTGCAGTTAAATGTTTTGCATTTAAAATACTATAGATTTATACCTGTGGGTATCTCTTGGAGATATTTCAAGCTAAAATAGTATATCCCAAGCAACATCAAGTCATGAGGTATAAGGGCCTAATGCTTGCTGAAAGAATAAATAGGGAAGACACCACTTCGTAGTACACTGCCTGCTTTTATCTTCCAAAATTAAGCTCCATTACTTTTTGTAATCTTAGGGTACATGGATAGTGTACACTTTAATACTTTTCATGATTAAAGACCACAGTGGACAGAATACTGTGCTGTTCTGAGGAAATGAACCTTTTTGTATGGCTTTCAAAGAGGGCACTTGTTTGCTGAGTCTGAAGCAGATTGCATGTCCTTCATGTGTCAGTGTGTCTCACATGGTCTTTTTATGGGTTTGGGTGACTTTCACAAGTTGAGATGGGAAAAAAATTTCACATTTTGATATTTGATATGGGGAAGATCTCATTACAACTCTGTCACTCTAACTAGTTCTGTGGAATCTCGGAGAGAAATTACTGCTTTGCTCTGGGATGTTTTCAAAACTTGACATTTTAATCTATTTTAATTCTTCTTTGTTAATAAATTCCATAATCTTGAGCATAATTATAGTCTAAATAGTTTCCTGGTTTATTGCCTGTTGTGACAGCAGCAATGCATTTGTAGTCTCCTGTATTACATTCCACAGTTTTTCATTCTTCACTTCTTTTTACACAGTTTTGTGCTGTAAGTACATTTGTGATTAAAACAGTAAAGCTTTTTTGTTTCTAGAATACAGATCCAGCATATACAGTTACTTGAAAGTTGTATGGTTCAGAGTTGCCCATCAGTAAAGATTGAAGATGATTTTGCATGACCTTCCCTTTTGCATCTCTTCTGCTTAGCAGAATTCACAGTTTGTACAGTTGTTATATGTTCCCATTCCTTTGGACACAGTACTTACCTTTTCAACAAAGGTCTTTAATCCAAGTTGATCAGCTGAAATCTGAGTAAATTTTAGTGTGACCTGTAGAAACATATTTTATCTTCCTTTTCTTGATGTGGTTATAAGGTTCTGATGGTTTTTCTCCTGTTATTTTGTTTTTTTTTCCTTTTTCTTTTTTTCTCCCTCTTTTCCAGTGTTCTATTTAGGTGAGTGTTTTAATTTTTTGAGCCTTTCCTGCTCCTCCAAGAGTACTTGTTCATTGTTGAAATAAAAACTCAGACTTGGAGTGCTTTTCAAAGCTTTTGTCAGATTCCATCATTTATAAAATTTGTTTTGCATTTCTGTGAAACCTTTCCATCCATGTGAAATAAACTCATTCTGCAGATGCGTGAGGTAACATTGTACATGTGTGAGGTTGCAGTTTTTATTTGCTGCATTATGTTGTTGAGCTTGTTTGGCTTAAAAAGTGAGCAGTTCTTACAATGTTATGTGATGGCTGGCCTTTTTCCTTGATTTTCTGCTTTTTTGCATGGTAAAAATGCAAACCATTAATTTATGATCTGTCTTTGCTTTTAGGTCCCACATTGCCTCGACAGAATTCACAGCTTCCCTCTCAAGTACAAAATGGTCCATCACAAGAAGAAATGGAAATCCAGAGAAGGTATGGTATTGAAAGTGAGCAGCTGTTCAGTTCAAGGAGGTGCTAACTCCTAATGAGGAGTAAATAAATGTCAAGGACTTAGAATTGCTCTCCTGCATGAGGGCAGCTTTTGTATGTGCACTGTTTTATTGGTGCAGCTCTGTAAAAAACTTTGTAGCTGGATCCCTTGTTCGTGCTCTCCACCCATTCAAACAATGCAATTGGAATTGGCCTGTCAGGAAAGAGTTGAAGATCAGAGGGGAAGCCTTGGGAGATTTTGCTGCTGTCATTTGCAGCCAAGCTAATTAATTTTCCAGTGACTGTTATCTGTTTGGTTTTTGACACTAAAAAAAGCAGCAAGCGAGGAAGGAAGTCTTAGAAGCAGAGAATTGAATCATCATGAATGACAGGGTTTTTTGTCCTAAATGTGGATATACTGGATCAGAATATTCTGTTGGAAATCTTGTTTGCCTTTATACTGAATTCTTTAGCAAAAAACCTTAATTTTCTACTTGTAGAGTATAAATTCATGGTACTTTTAGGAGTTTAACTTTCTGCTGGAGCAGTGCTGGTTATATCTGTGCTGCCCTCAGTGACTAGTCTGTGTTCCCCTGACACGTCGGTGCCTCCTCCAAGCTGAGCTGTTCCATTCAATTTCTATCCCTGTGGGATATTTTTCAGACCTGCAGCATTTCAAACATATGGAGCTTTTTCCATTCCTTTTTCATAATTGTTATGTATCAATGAAGTGCCCAATTTTTAGGAAACTTTGTGGTTGCATATTCCCACTTCTGTTTCATGGCAACATGGGGTGGTGCTATAGGGTTAATGTAGAGTTATGGGTGTATGAATGACAAAGTCTTGTAGGACAGTACTGTCACACTGTGCTAAGTGAAACAGTAAGACCTTGGGCTGTCCCAAGCATACTGCCTGTGGTGCAATCCTGGATTATTTTACCATCAAAATACTCCCAGGAGATTAGCTGTTCCCTTCCTGAGGGGATGCTGGGAGCGATTTAGGTCATATGCAGTACGGATACAGGGAACAGGAGCCTTGAATAAATGGGAGGTGGTCCAGAGTGATGGTATAAATGCACCTTATAGCTTTTTGTGGTAACAGGAAAAGTGCTGAAACTTTTTTAAAAGTGTTGGGTCTAATTGCCACTGAACTTTTTTCTGTTGTGGTGTTTGGCATTTAGTTTTTTTATGAAAAGGTGAGCAGAACCAGATTGCTCATTTGGGAATAATTCATTTGATAAACTAGCTAAATATGTTGAACAAAGGGTTGACATCGAAATTTGTCATATTTATCTGTCTCTTTTCTGCAGTGTGTTCTTAAATCTGAGCAGGAATCACTTTATTTGAAAGTTTCCTTGTTTAAAAACAAATAGCAAGAAGCTCATTACAAATTTGTCTGTTCGATGTGTTTATGTGCAAGTTTGTTGTCATGATAAGTCTTTTATGTCACTTCTTTTGACAGACTTCTAAAAAGCTTTTTTCTTTTGATATTTTTTTCTGTCCTACATTAGTGGCTTTTAATATTTTTATTTCCTGTCTGTTCCTTTAGAAGGCTGTATTATCTGAAACTTATAATGCTGAAATACTGTTGAGAGAAGCATTGTAGATAGGCATCTCCTCAGAAAAAAGTGCTTGCCTGTATTAAGAGCTCTGAAAGTCTCTTGAAATGTTTTGTCTGTAAAGGACGTCCTATCAGATGGCATTCCTATGGCTTTGCTTTTTTGATCAGTGTGCTCTTCTTGTTTCCATCTAATGTAATGTCCTCTTTGAAGTCTGGTCCGGGGTTTGATTTGTTTTTCCCTGAACCAAGGATGGAGCACTGGAATGAGTCTTTACTCATGCTGCTGGACAGATTGTCTGTGGAAAGACTATTGCTGTTTTGTCATTAAGCTTAAGAAGAACATGTAATCTTGTTAAAATATTTCACAAATGCTTCTTTAGTCTCATTACTCCTGTAACTACATGGTTATAATAAAGTTCAATTTGGTCTAAGCTTGAACTTCTCTTCTGTAGTAACTGTCTTTCAGCTTTCAGATTGTAAGAGCAAGAGTTACTACCATAATGTAGAAAGTAGTAAATAGTTGGGAAGAAAAAGTTTAAGTATATATTACTTTTAACATATCTTCAAGTGACATTTCCAATTTCAGTAAAGGGTAAAGGCAGTGTGGGCAGATTTGAATCCTGTGGGGAGCAGTAAGTCTACAGGGAATGCAAGAAATGGGAATAAATGCTACAGCGTGGGAAGGAACATGGAGTTTGTGATGGATCAGGAGAAAGGCTTTGCCAAGTCTATGGCTTGTGAAGTGTGTGACTGTTGGGTGGGGGTTTTCTTTAAAATGTGGCTTGATATTAGTTGTCTTTGAGTGCTGGTCTCATATCCCTCTTCTTAGGTATAACTGGATTTAGTAGTGTGTAACTGACTCCCATGTTAAGTGCAGGAAAATGGTTTTTTAAAATTTTTCTTAGCTGGAGAAAAATATCTACTTGCATGAAAATTCAAGTTGAAAAAGGGACCCTGTGAAGGTCCAGTCCAACCCTCTGCTCAAAAGACTAATTTCAAAGTTAAATTATGTGGCTTGTAGCTTCAGGGTTTTCCTAGGCAGAAATAGAAACATTTCTTCAGAAAAATTTTGCCAAAGGACTGACCAGTGAAGAGTGGCATAATAAAGAGAGCTCTTCAATGGATCTGTTTTCCTTTGCTTTTACAATGATTGTTCAGCAATCTTGGGGAAATTTGGAACTGAAGAATTAATTTAGATCATTGCCAGCAGAAGTATATTATTTTGGTTCAGAGATTTTTCTCTATTTTTAGAAAGGATTTAGATGCCTTACATTTTGAGTACGAGTGCTATTCATAGTACCTTGTTTATTTTGCTGCAGAGCTTCTTACTTGAATATTTGTGTTGCATACTGTGCAATGATACAGGTTCTAAAGCTGCTAGGACCAGATGTGCCATCTGAAACACTGAGGTTTTTATGAGGCCAAGATTACATATGAGGTGGAATGAAATAGTGTTGTCTGGCAAATTGATACTTTGTTACTGTCTTTTAAGAGTCCTTGACACTTGGCCTATGCTTTCCCTCTCAGGGAGTATTTGAAGTTAGCTGTAATTTTCCTTAACTTGCACTCACTTAACTACAGTAATAACAAGCTTTAAAACACTCCGGCTTCCATTTTTGATCCTCAAAACTGAAGGGATAGTTTCTTTTGTGGAGTGTTTTTCATTTTGTCAGAGTGGTGGCCAAGGAAGTGTTTATAAATTCCACCAACTGATAATGAGCCAGCTTCAGTTGACATACGTATTTGCTAATAACTTCAGAGTTACCTAATGCCAAAGACCGTTTTAAAATACAAGATTAGTTCATGGCATGCCTGTGTGTGCTACTCGTGCATGTAAATTTACTTTCTCTCCCAACCGTGGTAAATTTATTGTCAGGAATGAGTCACTGAGATGGCATCTAATATGACACTCAGGAATTTAATGAGTTAATGCTTATAAATATCTTCAAAATGGTTGCTGCTCCATACATAAAGAGGCCAAGAGCTCCAGGAACAGAGGAACTGTACAGATAGTAAGGAATGATGAGGGTGTACAAGCCTCCTGCTGTCCTTCAGGGACGTCATGGACCAAAACTTGACAGAATTCTTTCGTAAGTACTCAAAAACATTGCAAGTTTGTAAAATGAAACAGCAGAATTTTCGGCAGTGGTTGTAATTATTAAATACTTTGCTTGTGGGTATAGTTTGTTTTGTGATGATACTGTGAAAGAAAACATGGAGGGTGACTGTTCTAGAGTGTAGTGTCGATATGGTGTGGATTTTATAACATCTTGGGGAAGGATTCTTAATTATAGTGCAAGTTCAGAGGCTGACAACGGTAACAGTTTCTTATTTACTGATTGACTCAAGGCAAGATTTTTATTTTATGGATTAAAAGCATTTTTTTGGGATTTTGCTAATCTTAGTTTTTAATTACAGTAAAAGAATTTTTTCCCTCTGAATATTAGCAATTATTACATTCCTGAGCTTGAAAATGTGTGGAAATACTAAAAGAAAAAACCACACATCCCACAATTCAGTATCAATGTAGCTGTAGTAATTTCAAGGAATAAGGATTTGGCCATGGCTTTATGTCCCTGATAGCCTGGTGTCTACTGATTTCTCACAGCGTATAACCTTTCCCTAGTTACTGGCCAGATGTACAGCTTCCAGTTTTCCTTTGCTTCTGAAATTGTGCTGTTTATCAAACAGCCCCTTTCAAGGAAGTAGGATTTCTTCAAGAGGCATATGGATGGATTAGATTATAACTGAGCACACAGCTCTAATCTGAGATACACATATGAATATGATGTGGTAGTTGGCTTTTTGGTTTAGGATTTAAGAGTGGTCAGTAGAATCTACACGTATGATTGTATTGTGTGTAACTGTGCGTGTTACAAAATCTGCATGAAGTTTGCATCCCAGAGACATAGTTTAAATGGAATGAAACGAGTTTTTAATTCCTAAGGGTGTTTTCTACCTTTTTTTTTGTGTGTGGTTTGGTTTGAGGTTTTTTCATTTTTTGGTTTTTTGGTGGGTTTT
>VZRN01001829.1:23815-78743 GCA_013397935.1 Dasyornis broadbenti | reverse complement strand
TTTTTTTTTTTGTTGTTGTTGTTAGTGTGTCTCATTTTCTTTCTGTTTGTAGTAAAGTTTTTCTTAGTTTTGTCATGTCTAATTTTCAGAGACTTTTGTGGTTCTATGGCTAGGTGTAATGGGTGCTGTGTGGTTACAGCACTGCATAATGTTAGATGCTGGTAACATTGATCTGTTTAGAAGCTTGAGAAGAGCACTCTTCCATTAAGCAGTATTTTGACTACATTGACAAAACTGATTCGAAATCTTAATATGTGTGCGAAGCATTCAGTGTTGTGGGGTTTTCTTCTGTTTAGTGTAAAACATGAAATTGGGATTAGAAGCTGTTCTGCATTTTCCCAGATTTTTGGTTATTGTAATTCCCTTTTTGAAATTGTATTCCAGCTGTACTCGCTGGAATACGCTAGTGGGAGGGAGTTGCTAGTGAAAGTAGATTTTTCTACTGCTGAGATTCTCTTTCCTGAAATTCCATGTGTACAGGTGTCTTTCTGTGATCTAGCTTCTGTCAGGAAGGTTCATGTTCTGTTAGTTTTAGATAATATATTGAAAAGATTGAGATGAGGAAGATTAGGCTTAATGAGGTTTGATCCAAGAGCATTAATAGATCCTTTATCTGTTAGAATTCCTCTGTCTAATATTTCAGGTTTCTCGTTGTCTCCTTTATGTCTTTATCATGATGGCTGGCTACTAATTTTTGCTTGACTGGTAAAACCTAGTTCTTATTGCTTCTGGCTAATGCATTTTTAGTCATAACATAAAAGCTTCTTCTTAAACCTTAAATCCCTTTTGATCAAGGATATGAAGGCCTGATAGTTTGACTTTGGTACCAGATAAAATGCAGGACAGTAAACTGGACCCAGCTAATATTTTCTTTGCAAAAGCAGAAAGGCTGTTCCTGGGCTTTGGTAAAGCATTTGGTAGATACCAAGAAGGAATTTCCTGGGTAATGTGGAAGAGAGAAGGCTTGTTATGGAAGTGTGAGGAGCACAAGAACAAGCATCAGTGCATCAATTTGGGACCAAGAACAATCAAATTTGTTTTGATGTTTTGCTGAACAAAGCAAGTCCTTGCTGCTGATGCAAGCTGAGAAATGTGACAATGAAGGAGAACGGGAAGAGCTGGATGATATTGCAGATTTTGATGATCAAAATAGATTGAGAGTTCATAGTAAGTGTCCTGTTTTTAGATGGGAAAACTGACAACCTGTAGACCAAAGCAGTGTACAGGGAAAATCAAATGGACATTGGAAATGTTGTATGGTGACTGATCAAGAGAAAACTGCCTGAGCATTGGAAGTACCTGTAAGGACCTAGATTTGTGTAGACCTAGACCTAGATTCAAAATCATGATACACATTGTCAATTACATACCTATATAATTTTGCATTGTGTAAAGTGTTTGACAGAAATTTAAAAAAAAACAAACCATGATTAGAAAAAGTCTCATCTCTCAGTGCTGCTTAAAGAACCAAGGGCCCACAGCACTGTTCAGGCTGGCAGTAGTTGTCAGTTCCAGAGCATATACATAAACTCACTTCACAAACCTCTGGCCTCTAACAGTCGGTCTTTACAGATCTTCTGAGCCTTTGTTTCCTGCTCATTGTACCAAGCTGACTAGGTCTTGTCTGGCTTTCTGTGACACCATGTGCATTATGCTCAGGTAGAAACTGTCCTGACTGTCTAGCATTTTGACAAAAAGTAAAGCTAATTTGGTAGGAATTTTAGAGCAAGAGTTTAGTTTAGATAATGCAAAGTGAAGTTTTATGCAGTTGAGATTGCTTAGGAAGATGCAAAGAGGTTAAATATTGATCACTTCTGCTGAGCTTATGTTTATTGGTGCATCTGTGTACTTCTTATTTATGAAGATTCTCAGTTTCTGTGGAGGCTGACTGTGTTTGATGTCAATACAGATTGGAAATTTCCAAGATGTGCATGTATTTTCTCTTTGTAAATGAATTATGAAATTTGGGGGGGGTGGGGTGGGGTGTGTATTCATTCCATGGTACATAATGTGTAGACACTGAGAGATGTATTCAGTAGGTTTGCGTGAGCATACCGGAGAGTGAGCTCTGGTAAATGCTGAATTTTGGAGTGGTGAATAAATATTTAATATTAAAGATGGGAGAGCAAGTTTAATGTTGGTGCTCCGTTTTTTATTATTCACATAAGTCCCTGCAAATTTGAAAGGCCATAACAGACACACTTTTCTGAACTTGTGCAGAACATGATCAGAGGATTAAACTAATAAAAATCAAGCTAGGAGCAAAGTTTAAAATAACATACCAAAGCACTTTTTTTTTTTCCTGTAAACAATTTTAACAGTGATAAAGTAGGTTGGCTGTGTCTGTATCTACTTCTATGAATGTCCAGAGCGTGCATGCAGTTCCTTTTGATCACAAGGTAGCTGCTCTTCTGTAGAGGACAATGTGCTTCAGCTGGAGCTGAGGTCAGCCTGCATCTGGTGCTGGTGCCTGTGGCTCAGCCAGACATTGTGTAGCCTGTTTGCAGCCAGCTGCTCTGTTTGTTGCAGTGACTCAGTGGTGGGAGGAGGAGAACCATCATGTGAGATGTATTCTAGTAAGTAGTGACTGTTGGATTAGATAATGCTATCTGTGCCCACATGCTGGGGCTAACAGTATTTGAGAATAAAAGTCAAAACATTGCTGTCTTGTTCATTGCTCCATCATTTGAGGCAGGGTTAGAGGAGCTTGGAGCAGCCCGGAGAGCCTGGGTACACTGTGAGACCCTGTGAGAGCAGGTTGAACAACTCGGTTTGGATTGATGAACCCGGGTTTAATTGTAGCTGATATATGTTTACTTTTAGAACTTTAGCAGAGTAGAGTTATTCCTAGATTTCTTGATTATAAAACTTTAAAAAAAACCCTAGAGAAGCACAGAAAGACACATACACTGAGTACTTCCTTGTAATCCCATTTGGTTTCTTATACAGTATGTCTGAATGGTAACTTTCAGAACAGTTACCAAGTGCAGACTATTACTGCAATGTTGTAAGGCAGCAGTAATCTGGCAGCCTTCATGTTGCCTTCTGGGTGTCATCTTGTGTCTCTCTTCTGCCACAGCTTGTCGTTTTAGAATAAGTAACAGCACAAGCAAGAAACTATTTTTCAAAAAAAGCAAAAAGCACCATGTGGGATGCAGAAAATCACCCCTCAATTTTACGATTTTCAAGTCCACGTTGTTTTGTAATTACTCAAGTGATGGGTTTTGGTGGTTTCTTTCAATACACTTTAGTGATTTTGTTTTCTTTTTTCTCCCCCATTCTCCTTGTTGTTGTATCTTTAAGCAGGCAAAACAGGGATGGTATTCGTATTGGTCTTTCTGAGTGATTTGATGCCCTGCTTTGACACACAGTTTTTCTGCCAAGAAGGAATGAAATATGAAATTGATGTGTTCATAAATTATTATTAACAGGTGTCAAATATTATGTATTATCTGCATGCAGCTGACCTCTTCATTCAATGCAGCAATTACTTCAGTCAGGTCTGTTCCTCAAGATACTTTGTTTTCTGCAGGCTTTGTCTTGGATCTTTTCTACAGTGACTTTTAAAATTAAATATTTCAAACAAGTTTCTGTTCATTTTGGAAGGTCTGTCAGCTCAGTGCCTGCCCAATTTGGATGTGATACAAAGATGCCTTTGTACTGCTCATGGAAATACTTTTGGTTTTAGTGTATCTGGCTTTTGTGACAAAAAGCTTTCCAGGTTCGTGGCTGAACTCTGTTATACAGGTTGATGTATGGGCTTCTCTGTGCAGTTTCCTGTCATCTTTTTAGGAAAAAAATTAGTGGCTTGATCTCACAGCCAAGAGCAAAGCAAGCTAGTGTTAGAATCCTGAAGATTTATGTGACTGTACAGCACAACTTCCACTTGAGGAAACAAGGTGACCTGCCAGAGCAAGCAGCTCCTTGCTTTTGCAAACTGTTTCAGCTCTGGATTTGTTACTCATAGGTTTTTTTCTCTTGGTGCCCTTGTGATGGAAGCTCTGGGTTTTCACACAATGGGAGTTTCTTAATGTTTCAAGGCATCCTTGCTCTGGTGGAAGGAGTCTGTCCTCAAATACAGTAACTCTGCTGCAGGTGACCAAGATAACATAGGGTTGGATTTGAAAAGTATTCTAGATAAGGACAGTTACCCTCTGGCTATTAAGTCTGCTCTGAAACGGAATGTTGTTTTACCAGTAAACACAGAAGTTTCTTAATTTAGTTGAGATCTTTATGTTCCCTTCAACCTGTATGGTAATGGCCATATTTTAAGACAATTAACTGAAGACTCCATTCTTTTGATTGACTGTGTCAAGGTCTTTAGCAAAAGGACAAGCGGATCTCTTTCATTCACCCTCAGGAGCTGAAGTTCCCACCTGTTCCCTTCCCTCTCTGCAATGCATATCAAAAAACAATGGATAGTATTAATCTGAGATAGCTTCTTAGTTACCCATCACACACACTGGATTTTGAATGAAGTGGTGCTACTTGCTAAATGGAAAGCGATCTCAGTGTGCATGTGGTGTTTGCTCATTTCACATAATAACAGGAGCTGAGACAGCAGGACTTCTTAATTGTTATTCGCTTTTATGATCAAGAGCAAGCCAGGAAAGCTTTGTGTGTACCTGGGTAAATAAATTAACTGTGATTCTGTTTTGCAGATGTCATATAGGAGAAATTCTAAACACTTTCACCATCACAGAATGTAGGGGGATTTTTTTCAGCAGGGGTGCACTGGTGTGTGCTTAATTCTGCTCACTTGTGGTTTTTTCCTCCATGTGTTATTTCACCAATGTAGTCATGCTCCTACTGCTTGGCTGCCCAAAGAACTGCAGGATTAATGCTCATATTAAGTCACAGTTTAGTATTGTAAATATGATATTTTCTCTATCCTCTGACAGTATTTCCTAGTATCTCCTTAACTGGACAAAAGTATAAGGGCAAGAGGGGAAATAATTTTAAGAGCTGATGCAGTATTAAACTAAGCTAATTTAAAAACAGCACCACAAAAAAAAATCAAGAGCCTCCCCCAAAACACCCCAAAGTGAAGTTTCCCGAGATGCTTTTGACATGAAGCTAATTAAAATCCACAAAGAAAGTGTCATGAATAGTCTGTCATAAAGCCAGCAGCTATTCTGAGATGAAGTTGACTGAATCTAAACATGAGTAACAGTACCTTGTGTGTGACTGACATGTACAATTTTACAGCAGTCTCAGCTATTTAATGTAAATTAGCTCTTAGATTTAGTAATTCACACTTCTAAAATAGTTGGAATAATCACATTGCCTTTGCAGAATGAGCAGTTCACTGCAAGACAGTTTTCTGGGGCATTTTGAGTATCTCTTTAGCTTTTTCAAAAGTTGTCCTGGTGGCCAGATCTTGTGCTTTCTAAGGCTGAATGATTTTCAGGTGTTGCTTTAACAGGGTTCTTGAACTACCAGTCTCAACATTCAGATGTACTTTATTTGATGTGTGATGACTCTCCTTAATCTGCTAATCTTTTGTCTAATATAATTTTGATCTCTGACAAAATTTTAAAATAAAATTATAGTATCTAGTGCTAGCTAAACAAAACCAGAGGGATTTAATGCAATTTTTCCAAAAAATAATCAAATGTTTTTAAGCTACAACTGTAACACTTGCTAAGCTCTAGTGTAGTTTATCGAATTCTTCCTTGCTTATTAAGTTGTGTTAAAGCAACTTAATTGCATTATTAGTGTACTGATCTTCTGACCTGTGCACCTTTTGGTTTGCTATTCAAAAGGTTTATTAAAATTGTTAAAATGGCAGTAGAAATGTAGTGAGTTCTGAGGTGTGGTTTTTTTGTTGGGGTTTTTTTGTTTTCTTGTTTTGTTTTGGTTTTTTTTCTTTGTTTACAGAGTGATGCTTCAGTGACGTATAATGAGAAATTATTCTCAACAATGGTGTATTTAAGCTCATAAGATATGCTTCCAAGGTATTTTGCTGCCCTCTCTTGGTCAAGCATGTGTATTGCAAGTAAAGTGCTCAACTTCGTTTACTGCAAAAAAATCTGGGTTTATTCCTTTTATTTCCTGAAGAAATGGAAAATGAGCATTCTTTTATAAAAAAAAAAAAAAAATTTAAATACTGAGTCACTCAATATTTACTAAATAATGAGCACTTTTTTATTGAGGTCCTGTGTGGATGTAAGGGGTTCTTTCACTCTCTTTCATCTAATTCTTATTAGATAGCCAATATAGTTTGATAGTGTTCATTGCCAATTGAAATAGTTTTTGCCTCAGATTAAGTTTAAACACTTAGATGCATTTTCCTATGACACAAACCCTTCTTAGCCAGGGCAGACACCTGGAATACTTCCCTCTGCTGCTCTCCCATGCTCCTGGCATTCCTTGGTTCAATAGCTTCTCGTGCATGATGCATTTTCTGTTTTTTTTAAATGACTTCCCATGGTAGCTGGTTTTTTTTTTTTTTTTTGTCTGTGAGCTTTTTCTTGCTCTTTCTTTAAATCACTCTGTCAAAGAGTTCCATAGTTCATCTCCCTGATGTGCAGAGGTGCTCTTTTCTTTTGAGCTCTGCTTTCATTAGTTGCATCAAATATTTTCTCCCAGCTGTTGTAAAGGGGTGTCCTCATCACTCACGATTTTGTAGAACTCCAGTTGTCTTTCCCAGAATCCAGAATTCCTGCTTTTAAAATTATTTTTAAATGAAAAGCAATTGGTATGTTTGACCATAGTGTTGCTGCTCTTCGGATCTTTTCAGTTCTGCTGTTCTCTCCCTTCTGATGCGGGAACAGGGATGCAGGGATTGTGAGGCAGGATGGCACTGTTTCTGTACTGCTCTGTAATCTTTTCTTGATGTGTAGCATCTGGTTGATGGTTTTAAACAGGACACATCATGATTATGATTATCAAAATCATGGATTTTGCCATAGAACTGCCTGTTGTAATCCTAATATCTCACTCCTGAGTCAATAGGCAACTCAAAGTGCAGTACTTTGTATATGAATTTAGCAGATATTTTCCTCTCTCTGCCCTACTTCACTTCAGTTGAGTTTTATTTACCGATTTTATTCCCAGGTTAGTTGGAATTAGAAGATCCATCAGTAGCTCTTCACAATCAGCCATCATCCTTGCTATCCTAAATAACTTAATATTATTAAGGAGCTTTATGACGAGCACCTTCTTGTTTCTTTTCCAGGTTGCTTATGGAAATATGAGATGGCAGAGTTCTTGATATGGCTTATTGCAAAACAGCCTTGGCAATGCTGCCCTTCTATGAGGAGTGACCTATATTGAGCTTCTATTTCTGTAAAGAAATTAAGAATTTAAGCGAAAGAAAATTTCTGGCAGTTGCTTGATGTGTTGTTAAACCCAGGGAATTGATACCTTCCAGTATTATAAACTAAATATAACATGAAATGTTTATGATCCCAAATGCCATATCTACATTTTAGTTTTAGTAAGAACAGAGGGTACATTTCTAGGTAGAAAATGCTCATTTCTGGCAAATGAATGCAAAAGAATGATGAAAATAAACAAAGTTGCATTGGAGTCTGTCAGTGTTGTCTTCTGAATAGCCTTTTAGATACAAACGTGCATCCACCTCTCCTTTACAAAAAAAAATAAAAATAATTTTAACATGACCAAGCTGAAGTTAGTCTTGATGAAAACCCTGTTTTCCTCTAATAGATTTTTTCCTGTCAGATAAAAAGACCACATAGTAAAATTAGTTTTGTACAGTACAGAGCAAGCAAAACTGTAATGACAAAAATATTTTTAATATTTCTTGGAACTTAAATTTCTGTGGTTTATATATATTCTCTATATTTTATAGAAATCCTCTACTGCTGGTTCCAAATATGTATAGGTCAATCACCAGACTTTTTAGTGGACTTCAGAGGCTAAAAGTCAGGCATTTAACAAGCTGAGTTGCAGCTCTAATTCCATAGTGACTGCCCTTACAGCTTTGTTATATGGCTGAGGGAAAAACTGATAAAGGAGCAGAACTATCTTGCTGCTTCTGAGGATGATGAGTAAAGTTCAGTAGGGAAAAAGTCCTTTCGTTGTGCATAACTGGAACTTATTTGGGTTTTTTGCTTTAGATTAAGAGCTGACTGTGTTTCGTATTTGTTGATTTGTCATCAGTTTGCATCTGAAACATGGCGGAAAAAATAGCTGTGTGCTTTATAGACAAGATTTTCTTTCTAACTGTTACGATTTTTTTTGTTTTTTGGAAATAAGAATTGAAATAGAGAGCAAAAACTAGCAACATTTTCAATATTATATACTGACAGAACATACTGGCCACATCTGGGAGGAAGATGTGCCTAATTTTTGTTTTAGCAGTGAGTTGCCCCCAAGAGATGAAAAAGCTTTGAAAATCAAAAAGCTGTTTTTTAACCAACTACAAAGATACATCTTTTAGAAAAGCCCCAAAAAACCCTACAGAAAATGTAAAACAAGTTGACAAGAAATGATCAAGAAGGTGGTATATAGCTTTTCCCACTATGTTTTTTTTCAGGAAAGTCCTTTCAGCCAACCCAGTAGCTTTGGCAGAGAATTTTGCAAGGTTTCTTCTTACCTTTAGGGTATTTCCACTGCCTGGCTTTTACTTGTTTTCCTCCTCTTCATGTCTTCTCCATCTCTGCTTTGCTTTGCAAAGACTCCCATGAGCTGGAAACCCTGCCAGCTCACTGCAGTGTTTCCTTGGCTGCTGCGTCCTGGATTTTTCTGACAATGTCCAGTTTTCCCATGCCTTCAGGGTGTTCTCATGTTCTTGCTAGTTAAGTTGTGTGTGTCTGTGGTATTATGTAAGTGGAGATGGACACGTGTGCATTCTGTAAAATTTGGTTAAATACTACCTGACTAATTAATCCAAAAACTGTAATTTATTTTGGGGGTGGTTTTTTTATTTGAGTATCTGTGTTACTGCTATTTCACTGTACTTCTATTCACTGCTTTGGGTATAAAATACCATGCAAAGAACAAATGTAACTCCATATCCCAAACTGGGAAGATTGTATCAGTTAGTAAATTAGCAGCATCAACTTTCTATTCTTACCTCTTGAAGGCTGTCTCTCAGAATGTTCAATTAGCTAAGAGGAAATTGGATATGTGATTCTTTTTACTGTAACCATAATAAAACTATTATCCAGCTCATAAAAATGACATGTTGGAATTAAGACTTCCACGTAGGTACAAATGCCGTGCTTTTGTTCTCGCTGGTGCCAAGATTGTTGATTAGTTTATCTCCTTGTCCTTTTAACAGTTGCTTGATGTTTTTGGTTTTCGCTTTGCAGCTTAGTGTTTTTCCTTTTCTCACAATTGTAGACAGTTGCAAGAGCAACAGAGGCAGAAGGAGCTGGAACGGGAGAGGCTGGATCGTGAACGAATGGAACGGGAGAGGCTGGAGAGAGAGAGGCTAGAAAGGGAAAGACTGGAAAGAGAGCGCCTAGAGCAGGAGCAACTGGAGAGAGAACGGCAAGAAAGGGAACGGCAAGAACGCCTAGAAAGGGAGAGACAAGAGAAGGAGAGGCAGGACCGCGAGAGACTGGAACGGCTTGAACGGGAGAGGCAAGAAAGAGAACGACAAGAACAGTTGGAAAGGGAGCAATTGGAATGGGAGAGAGAGAGAAGAATTTCAAATGCTGGTAAGAATTTCAAAACACGAGTGTGTTCAACTGCCAGACTACTCTTTATGTGTTTGGGTGATAGAGTGTGAGAGAACCAGCAAAGAGCAGTGAGTACAGCTGTGTAGCAACAGTCAGTATTTCAGGCTTTATTTTGCTGGAATTCCTTCTGGTTTTTTATGACAAGAAGTCCAAGAGCTTTGACTTTCCTGTCATAATTTCCCATTAACTCTGAAGTAAATTTTTTTGTGCTATTAGCTCACTCCATTGCCATACTCTCTGATTGCTTGGAAGAACTTGAATCATGTTGGGCACCTCCAACATTGGTTAAAGTGAGATGAGTTAAACTTTCTAAATACCTTACTATTGTTTGCTCTGTACAACAAATGTATTCTCACTGCATAATTTGGGGGGAAAACCCTAAAATGTTTCAGATTAAGTATGTTAACATAGAAGGTATGTTCCTATATAAGGCAAAGTAATAGTGTGAGAAATGCTTTCCAGTAAGAAAATTAATTAAGCCTTGCTTAATTTATCATTGTAATAACGTTTCAGTGAAATATGTTGTATGTATTTGTAGATAAGATAATGCACTGCCTGCGGAAGCGTATCCGGTGATAACTGAAAGCTTTCTCATTTTGGTAATATAATGGAATATTTGTCAAGTGCTTGGTTGTTCTTCAGTCACAAACTCAATTTGCATAAGTCAGCTCATGGTGAAAGTCAAGCAATACTGTGTAAGTCATTTTAGAGCAGAGGATTTTATTGGTAGTTTTATTCCCAGTACTTTCAGTATTTGCAATGGAGCTTTTTCTGGGGAATAGAAAGATGACACTTGCTGCCTATGGTAAGAGTTTCATTAGTGGAGCTGGAACATGTTAAGATCACTACAC
Organism: Dasyornis broadbenti; assembly: GCA_013397935.1. Lineage (NCBI taxonomy): Eukaryota > Metazoa > Chordata > Aves > Passeriformes > Dasyornithidae > Dasyornis > Dasyornis broadbenti. The sequence continues at coordinate 68,239 of VZRN01001829.1, read as the reverse complement.
TTGCAGTTTGCAACCAAACAAGAAGATAAAAGCTGGTAAAAGACTGTTCAACCCTATATCTAATCCATCACACAGATGGGATTTGAGAAAACTTTCACTAGAACGTACTGGTAAATTCAAATGTTGGCACAAAAAGTGTTGGTAAAATTTAAAAGCAGCTGTTGATAATATGTAACACTTTCCTAACAGTATTTTCACTTGTGCCTAATCCTCTGGTACTAACTGTAGTCTACATTTTTACATTTTGTTTGAATGCTGGTTTTGTTGCTTCATTAGCTCCCTTTTTCTCTTTCTCCTTTTTTTATCCTGCCTTTGCTGCTGCTTTCCATCTTCTGTCCAGCTCCATCTTTCGACAACTCCCCGTATAGCACTCCACTTCCTGAATACTCCAGTTGCCAGCCTCCTTCAGCACCTCCTCCATCATATGCAAAAGCAGTCTCAGCACCAATGGCAGAGGCCACACCGGAGTACGCTGTAGTGACTTCTGCACCACCGACTTCCACTCCCCCTACACCGCCTCTAAGGCACTCTGCATCACGTTTTGCTACATCCTTAGGCTCAGCTTTCCACCCCGTTCTCCCCCATTACGCTACAGTTCCTCGTCCACTGAACAAAAGTTCTCGGCCCCCCTCTCCTGTCAATGCCATGGCGACTTTGCCTCCCAGCACAAAGCCCATTGCCTGGTCTACACCCAGTTTTGCCCCCCTGCCCCCATCTCCTCCAGTAATGATAAGCAGTCCACCAGGCAAAGCTACTGGTCCCAGACCTGTCCTCCCAGTGTCAGCTTCTAATCCAGTGACCCAAATGTCCACGTCTCCCACGGCTCCTAATGGGCTTCCTGAAAACCTGGCTTATCCGGTTCCTTCACCTTCTACCTCAGGTCCAACACTGCCTCCGCCACCTCCTCCCCCGCCACTGCCTTCCTTTCTGCCTCTGTCACTCTCTGGACCTCAAGCTTCTCCTTCTCCCAACTCCCCGAATGCCTCGACTCCCTCATCCAAGCCTAGTGTTCTCCCTTCTCCCTCTGCAGCTACCCCTGCCTCTGTTGAGAACTCTCTAAACTCTGTGCTGGGAGACTCCTCTGCTTCTGAGCCAGTCTTGCAGGCAGCCTCTCAGCCGGTTGAACCTCCGACCCAGCAGGGTAAGGCCTTCTGTTATTGCTACTAATGCGCTAAGCAGGGCTGCAGGCAGAGCCCCTGGGTGTCAGAGCCCCTAACTGCCCCCAGGAATTAACACAGAGCTTCCAAAGCTGCAGTGATCTTAATGCCACAGCCAAATACCGCTTGGAAAACTGGGTAAGGGAAACTTGGAAGCTCTGTGCCTAAGAGTCAGCATTCTGTGGCCTGTCATAAGTAAAATTCTAATTTCTTAAGAGCTCGCCTGTTGAGAACAGTTTGTCAAATTCTTGCTTGGTAAACCTTGCACTGTTGGTTTATTTGGAATGTGGTATTACCAGGCAGCATCATTAGTTTCCTAATGGCAGCCAACATGGAAGAGTATATGTGTGGCTTTGGACGTGTAAATGATCTTAAGTGAGGAATTATTGAAATTTAGAAAGTAGTATGTAACACCTACAGCTTTTCTTTCTAGACAGTGGTTTTATTTCAATACATGGCTATGTGCACATACAAATATGTGTATGTATATAGAGAGACAGGTCTTTGTAGTATTTTAGACAAAAAGTTTGATTAAGCAGGTGACAGCCTTAATGAACTCTCCACCAGTATGATAGAACTGCATTTTACATGAGCATAAATGTCTTTGTTAACCTGAATCCTGCTTTTATATTGATTTTATATATTTAGATTGATTTAACAGATTTAGGTCTTTGTACAGAACTCTGCAGTAGCTCTAAAGATGTGAGCAGAGGGCTCCTGGTGGATAAGCACCCTGTGGCTTCATCACGCACAAGCCATGCAGAATGGATCCTGTTTATATCCTCATGTCTTAAATGAAAGTGTGAGCTGCTTTGGGATGGAATGGGAAGGGAGTGAATGGCCTCACTTCTAGTATGGAATAAAAGTGTGCACTTGGACAGTGAGTGATGCCAAGAGCATTTAAAAGGCTTTTAAGTTTATGCAGTGGTTAGCAGAGTAGGAAACCAGGAAGACTCATACATGAAATTCCTGCCTTTAGAGATGTTTTAAGGTAGCTGTACAGAATTTTTAGTGCCTTAAAGCAGTTTGGGTGAGACAGGGGTAGAATCTGTGGAGGTGTGGAGCTGTTGCCCAAGTCACAATTGCTTAAACTCTTGCTGTAATAACACAGTGATCATCAGAATATTCTTTTTTCAATATACATTCTGTATTTGGATAACAGCATGAATTTAAAGCAGTAAAAGAATGATAGATTAAAACAGAAGAGCTTCTTCTCATCAGCTTGAAATATGTCAGTCTTCTAACTTACTCATTAGTGTTTGTATTAAATTATAGAAGTTGATTGCTGGAATTTTTTTAAAGGAAAGATTTACATACAGCTTAGAAATTAGCATTGGAACTTGAACAGTTCAAGGCTTCAGATGTTTAGGTGATGTGTTAGTGTTTGTTAAGACAACGAAATGTCACTCTGTTTAGCACCATGTGAGCACGCTCTATTGTTCCTCCTGCTACGATGCTCATGCCTGATTTGATTCTGCCTGTTTCCTGGTGTAAAGTTGTTCTTGGTTGCAGCACAGAACCTGACTGGAGGGGTTTCATGTAAATGTCTCTGGAACTGTCTGATCTCTCACAGCATACTATGTAATATTTGTAGAATCTTGAATAAGAACGCTTCTCTCCTGCTGAAATTCACAGTGTTTTCTTGCCCAGTATCTTTATCAGTTTTAATGTCTCATACACTGAGCAAAAGACCCACCATTTCAATGGAAGCAAGACCTTTGTTTTCTAAATCCTTAATGTATTCTGTTTGTTTTCTCTTTGATTCTAGGTGTTGTCCAAGGACCACCTGCACCTCCTCCTCCACCTCCCCTGCCCCCTGGCCCAGCTCAGTCTTCAGTAGCAGCCCCACCTCCTCCTGGCCCACCACCACCTCCTCCACTCCCACCTTCGGGGCCTCCGCCACCGCCACCGCCACCTCCTCCGCTTCCCAGCCAAGTTCCTCCCGTTCCCCTGCCACCTCCTGCTCCTCCCCTGCCAGCCTCTGGATTTTCAGCGGGATTTGTGTCCGAGGATAATCGTCCTTTAACTGGACTAGCAGCTGCACTTGCTGGAGCCAAACTTAGGAAAGTCTCACGGGTAAATATGACTCTGGTTTCTTCTTCTGATTGTGCCCTTGGTTCTAACCTTTATTCAAGGTTGATAGCAGTATCAAGACATGTGGGGTAGGCTTAAATCATTATGAAAGAAGCATTATGGGATGTGCTGCCAGCCCATTCTTTATGCAGTTGTCTTTCTTGCTGGTTTCACAAAGTCAGCTCTCATTCTGTTGGCACATCTGCTGTTGTTTTGTGCACTCTGAAGGGTGAAGACTCCTCCAGTTCGAGTGGAGGAGGAGGAGGCTCTGCTTCATCTAAAACAGATGGTGGCCGTGGAAATGGACCCCTTCCCTTGGGAGGCAGTGGGTTGATGGAAGAAATGAGTGCCCTGCTGGCCAGGAGGTAAGGAGCTGTTCCTGCTCTGCTCCAGCTGCTTAGTCATCACACAGGTGGGGTTTGGGGTGCTTGTTTGCAGCTGGCTGAGGATCAAATTGACATTGGCTTGTGGTTGCTTTGCGAAATTGATCATGTTTCATGAATAGCCATTTTCATTTTTAATCCAGTACTTCTGTGTAAGTCTTTGTGCAGCAGTAAGGGAGGGGATACAGACTTCAAATTGCAGTTGCTTTGGCAGGAGGGCTTTGCCTTTGAAGGTATTTTGAAAGTACTTCTTAAAACACTTAATTTTCAATGATCTACCTATTAGGCTGGATAAGTCTTTAATTGCAGTAAACAACATTCTTCCATCTTAAAGCCGTGATGAGCTTAGTGACTTTTGTCTCTGCTTACAGGAGAAGAATTGCTGAAAAGGGATCAACAGAACCAGAGCAGAAAGAAGAGAAAACCGTGAGTTGAGAAATTCTTATTCACATTACTCAATACATGGATTATCAGAGAGATTCCATGGTGTCCAAGAGATCATTTATACTTTACCATATATTTATACACACACATAGCCACTACTTAGTGAAGTGCTTGCATGTTTTCTATTTACACCTGAGCAGAACCATTTAAGAATATATATAAAAAGTGAAATAAATATTTAAACAATTGAGATTGACTCTTGTGAATCTAACAGATTATAAAGATATTTATTTTTCTCCCTTTCTTCTTTCTCCCTTTTCCCTCTCTTCTCCCTTTTGATCAGGAAGACTCAGAGTCTTCATCTTCTAAGGTTTCTTCAACAAGCACACCTGGTAAGTAGCTCAGGTTTGTGAACTCTGGGACTGTTGAGTCCCATGCTAAAATCTAGTGCTAGATCTCGTTCAGTTCTGCTGAATTTTGGAGCCTGCCTCTTGTCCCATGATTACAGCCTGGAATTTTGCTGTAGAATGGGTCCTGGTTCAGAAGATGATAGATAAAAAGAACAAAAGTGAATAAAGAATATAAGTGCAGAGTGTTGAAATTCTTTGCCCGTGATCTCTCTGCTGAAGAAGCAGAGTTTGGAACTGCGTAGCCAACACCTCTGCTGCAGTCAGTGAGGAAAACTTAAGAGATTCTGCAGTTGGCCGGAATGTATTGTCAGCATGCATATGTATTCTTTCTGTAAAATACTGTCTCTCAACAGACACTCAAGACTTTGTTTTCCTGTCCTTTAGTAGTACCTTGTTGTACCCCCAGTTTCCCTGGGCACCTCTCAGTATTTGCCAGCAAAAGAGGGAGGATGTGCCATATAACCTGCAGTTTGTCATCCCAAAAGGCAGTGGAAGCAGGAGGGAAATAACTGGATAATGAATATGACAATGTTCAGTCTGTTCTAGCTGTCTCTCTTGATTGCTTGCCCATGCGTACACGTCTCCTCTAGATAATTCAACCACTTAATGTTGTGCAGGCCTTGCTATTGAAAACCACGGCTGCAGTATGAACAAAACCCAGATGACACCTGGCTGTGGAATAAAAAGGAGTGCTAGGAGTTATGTGTGTCCAGATGGAAATAACTGGAAAACTTAGTGTTGAGATACAGCCACTCATCTAAAGAAATTACTGCAAGGCACTAAATGACATAATACAGATCAAGTGTTTCCATACACATACACCCTTTTTTTTTTTCTCTCAGGAGTCTGCTTCATTCTGTTAAACACAGATAGGACAGTAGCGTTAGGGAAATGACTGCTTTTGGAGCACTTCTAATAATACAGGCCCAAAAGAGGGAAATCAAAACCAGTGGAAGTTGTTCTTTTGATTGGTGATAATAAGAAGCCTCATCAAATCTGTTAAAAATGTCAAATGCATTCAGAATTTGACCATTTCCTTGCAATGAAGAAATTTCACTTCATTCCTTGCTGTGAGATGCTCTGGTGATGCTGAGCCTCATCACAGGAACATGTTTTTAAAGTGTTCTAGGAGGAATGCTTAGCATCCTTGAGCAAGCTACAGCCATAGCAGAAGTTTCTCAATTTTGTAGATACAGCTCAAATCCTGCTAAAAACTCCTATGGCAGGACAAGTCCTGAGAACTGGTGTATAAAATTAAGTTTAAGGCTTATTACTAGCATTAGCAGGCTGTAGTTGGCTGGGTCACAGACTGAGCTGGCAGACCTGTGCAATTTAGATATTCTTCTCGATATCCCGCCGCATCCCAGGGAATTTTCTGGTCAATATGAGACTCTGAAAGGGCCTTTCTGCCTCTTTGCTTGCCCAGCTTAGCAGAGCTGAGCAATATGAAAGAAAGGGAACAGGCCAAACAAACTCCAAATCTGAAGTGAAGACTGATAAGATCAGTGGCATATTGAAGTCCTGAGTAAGTAGTGATAGCAAGTAATAACAATCCACACTACAGAAACTACTACTACACTGTTTTAACTTGTGCAGATTGTAAGGAATGAAAGCAAATACCTTGTTGCATATAGTTGTATCATACCTGCTGACACTTCACTGAAATTGGCACTGAATTAATTTTATATCATTAACAGTTTAGGAAAACTCCTTCAGTTTAAAAACTTCTTCCTCAAGTATTTGAAGCTGACTGGTTACAGTTCCAGATTTCCATGTTTCATGACTGAAGCAGTCTGATACATAAAGTATAGGCAGATCTTCTCCCTGCTGGGTTAAGAATCAAATGGCATTTTTGGTGTCTGGGAGACTAGTGAGACTTGAAGATGCCCTCACAACTTGATGCATTCACAGATGAATACAACAGGAAGTAGCTTAATGTGAAAGAACTAAAGCAATGTAGTAAAAAGAGCAAAGCACCAAGCAGCTGACTTAAGTTGCCAGGTATTTCAAGTTTCCTTGTGTAAATTGCACAATGAATAGAAAGAGACCGTTTTTAATCTCCTCACTGTTTTCCAGAACTAACAAGAAAACCTTGGGAAAGGACAAATACAGTGAATGGAAGCAAGTCACCTGTTATCTCCAGGTACTCCCATTTTGTACTAGCTGTCTTTTCCTTACATTTGCAGTTGTTGCACATGCTGCTAAAGATACTGGATTAAAACAGGAAAGATCACATTAATAGTTTTAAAAGCAAAATGGAAGGGTTTAAAATTACTGCTGTGAAACAGCTGTTGGCAGTTTTAAGTCAGAATGAAGAGTCACTTCTGGAGAATGCTAATAAGTGAATTTTTTGACAGAAAATATATAATGTAATACCCTAAAAAGTTTCTTTAACAATTGCTGGTATATAACTTGAATTAATAAGGTGCATATTTGCCTACAGCAATGTTTAGTTCATTATTTGAAGTCTGAAATTTTCTGCAAGGGCAAACTGAATTCAGTGCTGTAGTTCACATATTCAGTATTAAATCTGTGAATAAGTGTTCTCCTCTCTATTTCTGTGCTAGTCTTAGAATGGCTGTCTGGATATTTAAGCCATCTTGGTAAGATTTGATTCTGTGACAATTTTCCGTAGCTGTCTCATACCGATCTAAGAAAGTCCATCCTAGAGAGTGTAGAAATATTGTACATCCCTCAGTGCATCAACCAGTCTTTGCTAACTTGTCAGCTGGAACTTGGGTAGGCAGGGAGTGTTTTGGTAGGCATTTCAGTAAGTGAAATGGCTGCTTTAGCAATTTTTTGGAGGTAAATTGTCACTTACTTTAAGCACAAGGCTTGTGGTTCATTCAGAATTCCTGTATATTGTGTATACAGAGGTTAAAGGGTTATGACTTCTGATAATCTGACAAAGTTACCTGAATTTCTTGAGAGTAAAGAAAAAAACATGTTAAACATGAGAATGCCATGTTTGAATTTACTTGAATTCTCCTTAAAAGTCTGGTCTGTTGGAAACAGCTGTACAAGACTTGGTGATCAGAGTATTAAAAACAATTGTGGCCTCACTTGTAGCTGAGGTTGCCATTGAGGTCTTTGGTTGTAAAATGCAACACTAAACACTGTCAGTCTATATCAGTATCTTTGTCTGTCTTTTGGAATAAATCCAGGAGTTTAAGGTGTCTGCAGCCTTGGTTTTGGTTGCTTGCTTTGTTTTTTGTCAAAAAGCAGGTGCCATTGTCAGTATAACAAGACACTGCATTACCCTTGGCCTTGACTTTTCCCTGCCCTCTTCCCCCTCATCCCCAGTAGGTCTGACCTGCTTTAACCAAGGTCTTGTGTTGTCGCCTCGATCTACTTCCAAAGGTGGCATTTAGGGGGAACTTGTCACAGAAATAATCAGTGTAGGGAATCCTAAAGAGCATTTCAGATTTCATATTGTGTAAGACAGTTGGTGGCCTGGCCCTTTGGCTATAGACACTTTTTTCAATTGCTTATCCATAGGGTAAAGGGATTAATAAGTAGGGCAACTCTCAGTCAGACTCTTTTGGGGAGTCTGGAATATTCTTAGGTCTTGATTCTACATGCTTCTACAGCAGGAGGTCTTTGTGAACTGTTTCATGCATCCAGTTCCACTGATCTTTTTTCAGCTGGTGAAATTCAGAGGTTGCTGAGGTCTGTTTAAAAATGTTTTCTGACCTAGAGGAGTATAGAAGATTTTTGAGATTACCCTTAGATGTATTGAGATACCTTATCCATCAAGCTTTTGTCTTCATTCATCCAGTGGAAAATGTTGATAGAATTTAACTTGATGTGAGCTTCCCATGGTATATACTCTAAAAGTACTTCTAGAATAAGAATTCTGTGTTTATTTAGTGTCAGTATTCTTTTCCAGTGCTGTTACGAGCTGCTGGAAGATGCCATAGCACGTACTTTAGGCCTGCTGATACAGTTTTCTAGTCAGTGTTGACACGTTGCTCTGCCAGGATGAGGAAAATTTCGTGGGCTGAGAAAGAGAAGGTGTTAGTAGGTCTCTCTTGAATATCCTTTTATTTGTCTTAATTCTCTACATTTGCCAACTGGCCAATCTATTTCAGCAAGCAGCTTGTTAAACTAGTCAAGGGGAGCGGAAATTTGAAACATTGTGTTTGCCAGAAGGGGATCTTTTTCACCTGGCAGGCCTGGAGAGCCTACTCCTGACCTCTGCAGGGAGGATATGAGTCACTTACAGGGATTAATCAAAGCAGGCTTAAGAAACTGGCAAGTCAGCAAAATTTTCTCTTCAGAGCTTCCACAGAGGTAGTTAATATAGTTGTTGTTATTCAGAATGAATGTACTAAGTATTGTAAAATAAATTAGTGTTCTGTCTAAAAACAGGCCTTTTTTTTTTGTAGCAAACTGAAAAGACATAAGTTGTGTGCTTTTAATATTTCCTGAAATGTTCAAGTACCACTCTTGGATCTAGTGAAACCCCATGGTGTTTAAGGTGCTAAAACTGAACAAAATTAAGACCTATTATAGCTTTTTAAGGTAGTGTTTCTCCCCTTAATAGACGGGAATCTCCATGGAAAAATCTGCTTGCTTCTGAAAACAGGTTCTATGATTCATTAAACAGGTATCATCCTGTTGGGATTTGAGACTTTCTAATAACCCCTTTGACCAGTTCAGCATTGGACTTTTTCTACATGGGTTGGTAATCACCACGTGTACCACCAGGTTCCCCTTCGCATTTTGTGTGTCCAGTTGAACCCATTTTGGACTGGTTAAAAGCAGATGATGTCAAAGACAAATTGAGATGGCTTAAGAACCAGATGTGAATTCATATTAAATACTGATTTTCTGGTGGTCTCCACCTGCAAAGGTACAAATTCCTGTTAAATATGCCAGGATTTAGTGAACGATTTGCAGTGTTTTAAGAAGCAGGTTTTCAAAACTGTAAGTTTAGATACACAGGAACAGCAGTTAATTTTCCAGGTTTTCACACCTGCTTTTTGATTAAAGACTTAAAAAACATAAATTAATGTTTCTATTTGGAACATATTCTCAAGTTAGAGTTAAAGTGTTTTTTTTTTTGCTGTCGATCTGAGTTTCACTCTCTAGTGGTAGTCATAAAGTACTGACATTGAAACCCTTCAGGTTTTGAGAGCTTTCCAGGAGTAAAGGTGTTACAGAGCCCCTCAGAATTACTGAGTCAAATTTCAGCTTTGTTTTTCATGAAGGCACATATTGTGGTGATTACTTAATCTTTTTGTATGAAAAGTCCCCCTTTTAGCTACTTACCTTGGGTGGTATATTCTGCACGTTGGCATGAATAAAATCTTTACCTTGCATGCTTGGTTGAAGGTGTGTTGGGACTGTTAGGGTTGCCTCACTGTCCTATTAGGCAATGCTACGAAAAACCACACGGGAGAGCTCTTTAGCCATCTTGGGATTGAATGGCTGGGAAGTTTTAGTCACTAAATTTCAATAGTTAATATTTTCCTTAATGGCAACTGCATTCACCGTTAAATCTTTCTGCTGAGCTAGCTGAAGAAGGGAAAAATAGCATCATTTGGGGAGGAAGACAGCTAGATTTTTCTGAGATTAGAAATTACCTTGTTTGCTAATTATGATGTTTCAGTATTTGAATTAAGAATGTCTTGCATCTTGGAAAGCAAAAAGGGGAAACATTCTCAGGACTGAGGGGCAGAGTTTATAAAGAAGCTTTCTTGTTGAGATTTTTGACAGCAGCAGTAGATAGTATATGGTGGGTAAAGCTGAATTTTTATTCTAAGGATATGAAGAAAAACAGTCAGTTTGTGTAGAGGTTTTCTTTGAAGTTGTCTTATAAATACATTAAACTCATAAGTAATTTCTAAAAAAGTATTAAAGTATACTATTGGTTAGGTTTTTCCATTAAGGCAGGCAGTAGGTTCCTGTTACCAATTGCCAAGAGCTGCATTTAAGAGGATTTTTTTCACGCATGTTGGATAAATGCTGTAATGCCAGGGTGTATGGGGATCAAAGCTGTAGTCAATGGAAATTATCAGCAACTATATATGAAGAATATGAAAAACTCAGCTGTTCTGCCTGGAGTAAGTCAGGGCTCACAATTTGAGGTGTAAACTGCAAGTAACTCTTTAAATATCAGATACATGATGAAATTGCCAAAGATCTCATTTGATGAATATTGTTGAGCAAGGAATTCTTCCATACTGAACTGAGCACTGTAACGTGTAAAGAGTTTTGTAAAAGATCCTAAACTGTAGTTTGCCTTCATAGCATTAGTGCACACAGTAGGTTCTCTGGTGGTTGCAAGGTGAATTGTATTTTCCGGTTTCTTTCCCTGTCAAGTTATTAAATATTTCATCTTCTGTCTTACTCGGTGGATTGTGTGTTTAATTTTGGTGTGTTTCGGCAAGAGCAATTAGCAATTTCTCTCTGGGAACTTATATTTAAACCATGTGGACTTAAGTCTTTACGGCTGTGACAACTGAGCTTTGTGGTCCCAAGGGAAGAACAAGTATTAAACCAACATTTTGATGTGTGCACTCTTTTCTGTTGGGAGTCACATTTTGAGTATTCTCCTTTGGTTAGCTGATCATAAAATAGTCCTGTCAGGTTGTAAAAGTCGTCAAGACAGTCCAGTGTGAGGTTCATCCAGCTCTTACTGAACAAAACTGGTGTAATAGGATGATTTATGTATTTAAGAACAGCAGAACATTTCTCCTTCTTTGTCTCACATGCACCCATCCCTCTTTGCTTTGGAGAACTGCTTTGGTATTCCTGCTGTGAGCATCCAGGTTCTGTCTCTGCTCATAGCTGTATTAATTACATGACTCTGAATTACCCCTTGCATAAAAGAGGGGATTAGGAAAGAGGAGTGGGAAGGCAGGAAACCTACTTTTGGAACCTGTGTTAAAAATGAAAGCTGATCTGGGTAAGCAAAATTTTGATGTCTAAAAGAGAGAGTATTGCATAAGTAAGCATCAAACATGACATAGTCCAAAACACTAGAACTTCCTCTCAAGTATCATCTGATAAATCTTGCTGCTGTTACAGTATTTACTCTCAATAGCTTTAGAAAGCAACTGATGGAATAATTTAGGTTGCAAAGGAGTTAGCTAATGTATCTTGGGTCTATCAACTGTTGAAAATCCTCCAGAGTGATTGTTCAGCATTCAGACAGTTAGCATCAAGATGCAGTCATTAGTTAGTGGGAGTGCTTCTGTGGGAGAGCCTCTTTTGAATGAGTAAGCAGTTGAAAAAGGAAAGTACTTGACATTTGAAGGCATTCAGCTTTTCATGCCCATTATGAAGAAATCAGAAACCACTGACAGTGAAAACTGTCTGCTGCTTTGAAAATTCTTGTTTTGGACTAATAACTCTTATAGTAATTAATATTTCCAGTGTGTGGAAAACATTCTTGGTTGTTGCTTTCTACTCTGTGTGGTATTTTTGGTCTGCTTGATTTTCCCACCCTCCCACTCTCAACATTTTTTTTCTCCACTCTGATTCTTTACTATGTTTTTGATAGACAAATGTCAGTAACTTTGATGGGGAAGCCGTGTGTATGCTGTAATAATGAGCAACCAGTAACTCATGGATGTATTTTTTGCTGCAGACCAAAATCTACACCAACAGGACAGCCCAGTGCCAACGGAGTACAGTCAGAAGGTCTAGATTATGACAGATTGAAGCAGGTATGTGTATAATGCTTTAAATAGATTACTGTATAAGTTGGGTAGAAGGACTTGCAGCTCTCCAATACCAATTTTTAACTGTTTTGTTAGCCAGTTCCAAACTTAATGATTTAGTAATTACTATTCTTTATTTTTCCCCAGGCATGTGTCAGTATTCTTAGGAGCTGGAGCTGTAGGATGGTGGCTTACACAGCCCCATTGTTTTCTCACAGTTCCCATTTTGCATTAGGCAGCATACACAGGATGCTGTTGACACCATAGACAGAAATGGGAAATTAGTTTGCCTGGAAAACCTTTCCTTCTCTTCTCTGTACCCAAACAAGCAACAAGCCCTTGGAGCAGCTCAAGCAGAAAAAGTATCACCATGTTTTAATATCAGATGTGAGCACCAGTGGTTGCAAGTTTGGTGGGGGAAGAGCATCCAGGGATGCCGCCTTTTATGTAGCTATCCAGGCCAAGAGCAGCGGGGTTCTTTGGGAATTGTGGAGTTGGTGGTGAAGGATCTTCAAGTGGTGTTTGGATCAATTGGCCCATCTCCAAGTGTGGAATGAGATTCTGGTGCAGGCTGCAGCTTGGTGGGTGGTTCTAGAGCCACTTCTACTGTGGTAGCAACTTTTAGTTGCTTCTAGACCATGTCCTCATGGAGTGGTTGGCTTTAGATTGGGTTATAGATCAGTTCTGGTTGGGTCTGGATTGGGTCCTGGCTCAACAGGCAGTTCTGTAGTGGCTCCTGGCCTGGTGAGTGGTTCTGGAGGAACTTAGAGGAAAGGATGGAAAAAACAGCAAGGGACAGCACTTTACTCTGTTGCCTTCATTCCCTCTCATTCTACTGGGACTTTGATACCTTGATTATGCTTTGTTCTTTTTTTTCCCTCTTTGAATACTTCATTGGCTTGTGGTGTTTTGTTAGCACCTTTCTTTGCATTCCACATTGCATTTCACCTGTAGCAAAGCTTTCTTATTCTCATCCCTTCTCCTCTCATAAATTCTACAGGAATCAATTTATGGGACTTCTAGGGAAGGTTTCTTCTGCATTGTACCTGCACTAATAATGTTCTAGGGATGCCTTACGTTTTGGGGATTAACTTGGAAGCTGAGGGGTGGGTTATGTGTTTCAGAAGAGTTAAGGATTAATGGGAAGGATTGTAGTGGGAGAATTCTAGATTTCTTTCCACAGAAATTTACAGGTGGCAAAACGAATCTGTTTGCTAATCTATTATTTATGCTTCTGACACATCTTAGGACATTTTAGATGAAATGAGGAAGGAGTTAATGAAATTAAAGGAAGAGCTCATTGATGGTAAGTATTGCTCTGTTCACTGCTGCTGCTCAGTTTTAGAGTAGCTGCAAGTGCTTTAGAATGTAAACACAATGTGTTGGTAGCCTGAAAGTGATTTATTGGTAAAAGTAGCTTTGTTCTTAGTCTGTTAACACCATTTGTGCCAGACCTGTTCCAATTGATGTGCTTCAATGATTTCTCTCCTGGGGGTTTTGTTTCAGTAGAACATTGACACCAAGTAGTGTCTTTTTAAGAGTGATTGAAGTGATGCTGTATTTGAGTGATTTGTAGTTATCCTTAGTATCATGTGGTGGTAGGTGGGTTATTTTTAATTAATCCAGAGCTGATGAGGTACATATTTCAAAACTAGTAATATTCAGAGTAGAATTGTCCATCTAGCTTTCAGTCATCTCTTTGACATAAGAGTCAAAGAAAAGAATTCTCACAGTTTTCATTTTTATTTTAACAGAAGTTATTTTCCTCTATAGTCTTCTATACTTGAAGGAAATCATTGAGAAAGCATAATCCTAAAGGTCTACGTGTCAGGAATTAAATAAAACTCTGTGTATGATTTACTATCTTGGTGGGCCTTCTTTTTTTTTTTTTGGCTTTGTGGAACGTACCAAAATTAATATGGGAAGGAAGAAAGTTATTAATCTAATGTCATTTCTGGTAAAAAATCAAATGTCATCAACTGATGTTACAAAAAGGACTGGCTGATTTGGGACTACAGAGAATGTAGTGCTTTTGGCTGTGCTGTGTTGTACCATGGCCTTTTAGAATAGCACATTGTAAACAGGGCCTTGAGGCTGCTCTTAAACAAAAAAACTAAAATAAATGAGCCCACACTTAACGCTCCTTGCTAATCCAAGTGGTGGTGATTGTCACTAGGTAAGGCTACAGGCTTGCTGGAGGTGGGAACTAAAAATTAAGATTTTTAACATAAATTTTACAGGAAGAAAAAGGGTACTGCGTGCTTGATAATGCCACTTGTTTGAAGCCACATGGGGCTGCCTTTGGTGTTGGTTATTCATGTCGTAAGAGCAGGGGGAGCCTACTTTAAGGGGTCAGTTGTGTGTTCCAGCTTCCTGCCTTGACTCTGACTATTTGATCTGCTAACTCTGTCCCTCTCTCTCTGCAGCTATCAGGCAGGAACTCAGCAAGTCCAATACTGCATAGAAAGACTTGTACTAAGCCGATGTGACTCTTTAACTTGATATAAAACTGACTGTTTTGTGAGCTGTTAGAAGAAAATGGAGACAGACGACAGACAGACACTTGGAAGGAGGGAGAAACAACCTATTCTGAAAAGCTTCAGACACATCACTCTGGTGATAATGCTATTCCCCTCCTAGTTTGCAGCTTTTTTCTGACCTTTACAGCAGGGTGGAAAAGACTATTAAAGTTACTGTAATGATTATGCAGAAATTCCTACATCTATCAGACAAGATCACAGTGCTTTGAAGTCTACTCATGTCAAGATAAAATTGCACATGTTTCAGAATTTGTTGTTAAGACAAAAAAACAGGGAAAAGCTTGGGAAGGCTTTTCAGAGAGGTTTTCTTTATTAATGAAGGAGTTAGCAAGTTATACTGTTGTACTTCAAATGTATCTCAGGTTTGTCTTCCTATCATATCTGATATTTCTGTGAGTAATTTAAAAGATCAGATGTGTAGAGGTTTGGTTCACAAAACAAGGAACAATTAGAGATGCGTGCTTTTAAAGGGCAATATTTGTAAGGAAGGATGACCTAGACAGTGATGACATATCAAGATTTTGGAATTTTATGATAGGAAGCCTCTCTAGTTAGCCTTCATGCAATTTTCTAGGAAAATTTTAAAAAAAAGCAAATACAGTCCAGAGTTTAAAGATGTAGATGCCTTCCTACATTGTTACGATGCTTTACCAAATCTAAGACTTCTACATAATGCGAATCAGCAGTCAAATGTAAATCATTAGTATGTTGTAGATTTACAGTAGATTTTGGGGCTTTTTTTAGATTTATGCATGTGGACATTTTGTAATGTAACACAACACAGCCAGCTTTTTAATTAAAAGAAAAATTGCATGTCACAGAGTAGCCTTTTTCATTTGTAAGGCTTAATTTATGCCCAGAAAGATGTGGGAAGAGGGAGGGGGAAGGTGACACATTTTTATTACTTTCTACACTTTTTCTTCATCTTACATGCATGTGTAATAATGAGGAAAACATGACTTTTATCAGTAACCATGTTAATGGAACCAGGTACTTAATCCTTTTGTATCTTTTTTTCAGTTTTCTATTTGAAATTCAGTAATACTTCCAGTAATGGTTCTGAAACTCCCAGGTGAACCGAACTCATTTCTCGGTGAGAGAAAAAACATTGTAGGCATCTGAATTGCTGAAGATGCCCCTGTATAAGTGTGTTGTCCTTCACCTTTTCACCATGACCCTCTGCTTCACTCTTTTCTGAGACTCCTTTTTTTGATTGTTTAATGAAACAGAACAGCAGTAGTTACCTGAGAACGATCAGGTCACAGTAAATGGCCCCTTCTCCTCCTAATTTATCTGCCACCCTCCTTTCCAAAAAACCTCAAAACCAACAAAAAACCCCGCAGCTCCACATGACACAAACCCTGAAAAACAGCAGTAATATGCCACTGGTTTTGCTCAACAACTTGAGAATCATTTTTAGGGGAGGTGATACCTCTCTTTCCCAGGGTTTTTCATCTTACGCGGGTAATTTTTAAAATTTTTTAAATTTTCTTTTTTAATGTGGTACAGTTCAGTGGAATAGAAATTCTGCAAATTGGATCTGTAGTGCTTTGGAGAAAGAATATGGATCAAAATCTTCCCCTTTCCTTTGCACTGTCCGTTTTTCCCAGCAGTGTTTGCTTTGGGATCTGTGCTGATCCAGAAGAAAAGTTTACTTGTGGCAAGATTTGCTTACAAGTAGATGCAGCTCCATTTGTGGGACAGATGCTTTCAATAACAGACTGTCTTGAGTGCTGCACACCAAAGCAAACCAGCACTTAACAGCTTCAGAAAGGCTTCTATAGGAAGTTTTTCTCCTATTCAAACATTGCCTGATTTTATAGGTTCAGATTCTAAGAGAAGACGACAGTGGAAATATTGCCTAACTCTTTTTAAATAAAGAGGAGAAACAAGGTCACTTTTCTGCATGCATTTATTGAAGGCATTAAAAAGAAATCCACGGCAAGCTTGTCAAGTACTGTTTTTCTCAAAACAAGAGGAGGCATTTTCATCTTTGTTGATGTAGCTTTTTGTTTTACACAGACTTTTTGAGCAGTGAGGATGTTTACCCTTGTCAGAAATCACATTTGATTCATTTCTAGGAGGGTTCAGGAGTTACATAGTGGAATAGCATGGGTGGGTATAAGTGGTCCAAAATTAAAGGCTGAACTTCTAGATTGTGCAAGGAACTGGCTTATGCACTAAACGTTTTGTGCCTTGGTCTACAATTAACATGATTTCTGTTTAAAAGAAAAAGGAACAGATGTTGTCTTTTTGTGCTGCTTCTACATACCTACTTTCTGTAATTCCAACCTACAGAACTGGTTCTTTCCAGAAAATCGGATTGAATTAAAGATTACTGTAGACATTTCCTGACCTACTGACAGTTGCACCGTTTCCAGAGATTTCAGTATTGAAAATGAACTGCAGAAGCTACGATTATTTTGCTTACTGGTGACTAATTTCTTTAAAAACCATATTGTGGTGGTTCTGTGCTTTTGTACAATGGATATCTTAAGCTGAGGGCAGTTTAAGGGATCCTTCCTAATGCCAGGAGGGCGTTGCTTTCCTCAACACTGTGATCTGACCTGGGATAAACCTGCACTATAGACAAGTGGCTACCAAGTCAACTGCAAACCAACTGAATGTAAAACCCTTAGTGCTGGTGCTGAAATCTCTTCAGACAGTCATAATGATTTCCAGTTCGTTGTTTTAAAGTTATCAAGTGTCAATCAAAGACTGAAGCTGTTCACTAATGAATGTTGACTTTTCATGCATTTAGGTTTACCTTCTTTTTAGTTTCTCAGTTCATTCTCTGCTATTTTTATCATATTGTGTCATTTTAAATTTCTTACATGCTAACATTTTGTTTGAGCGAATGAAATAAAATTGCAATATATACACGTTGCCGCCATTTATTTCTGGAACTTCCTAGAAGACTCTCTGAGATTTACAGTTCAAATTCCCCAAATTTTTAATGACTCTCATCATTCCTTACTCCTCGATTCCACCTCTCCTTTCTGTTTCTCCATCAGAAGATCCAGTAGAGAACAGTAAAGACTTTACCTTATAAAGAATGTAACTGCAGGGACTGTGTAACATTCATTAATGGTAACTGCTGTACATAAAATTAATTTCAAATGTATGATGTGGTTTACATTCTCACATGGTGTATACACTTTGGTCTGTATCCAAGGAGAACTTGGGAGGGAGAAGGAAGGACTGGGGGAGAAATAATTGCAGTCAGTCTGACTACTTCTCTTGCTGCTTTTATGTTCATGACTTATTTTCAATGCTGGTAATAAAGCAAACCTACTATGGCAGACGAATAGAGCTTTCTGTACACCAAGGACAGTTCTGCTCAATTTATCGTACAGCAGAATACTGAGCAGAGCTGTTCAAATGTCCTTGACTTGACATCCTGAAGCTGTACTTCTCTGCTGCTGTTGTTTGTCAAACCCTTGGTCCCAGTGCCAAGTTTGGCACCAACCTTAATGAGTTATAAAGGTTTGGGGCTTTTTTAAATAAAATTATCACTAGATTCTAAAATGGGTCTGCTGTTATTGGGGCAGTGCTTAGGCATCAAGTGTTAAAACATTTCTGATTTAAATGTCTGAACAGTGTTACAAGCTCTGTCCATCAGTATCAGGGGATGGATGGTATCTACTTTTTGAAGTTGTGCATTGCAAAAGTGGGGAGATGTTCTGTGGTTGATCAAGCTGGGGATTGTCATGGGCTCTTCTGAAAATATTTAATCGGGCTCAATTCCAGTACTGAATATTACTTGCCAGTGTCTTTTACATCTAGTCATACAAAACTTGCAAAATCAAGAAGATTCCCTCAGTTTTTAGTAGGTGAACAAGATGGGAAGCAAGAAGAAATTTTCCCAAGCTGTCTTTTTACCAAAGACTTAACAATTCCTTTTAGGGCTGTAAATGGTCTTGATTCTGTAGGCTGTTGCTGGGCAGGAGGTGGTGGAGAGCAGGTGAAAAGGGAAAAGCGAGTGATTTTGGAGGAACTGGGGCCAGTTCAAAGTTCGTGAAGAACAGGCTAAAATGACTTAAATTGTTTGTCTTAGGGGTTGGTTTTTGGTTATGAGGATTCTTTAATGCTTAATTACATGTGTGTGAGAGAGTCTTGAAGGAGAGAGAAGTAGTGTTTTAATACTGTTACAACATGTATTTACACATTCAGAAGAGCATGTTTTTAAGTCAGCCTGTATTAGGGCCTCACAGGAGTTAAAATATTTATTTTAAAACATTGGAAATGGTCACCTAAGACTGTTGAAATTGATATGCCAGGAGAGGAGTCAGTCTAGGTTTATAATATTAAAAAAATGTGCAATGCAAATTAGCGTAATTGTCCAAGATATGGCAGAGGAGGGGTAGTTCAGGATGTTGGGAAAGCTCAGGCAAAGCCTGCAGTCACAGCACAATCTGAAGGGGTAGCTGGTAATCAGCATCTTCCTCCACTGCACAGGGCTTTCCTCGGGCCGGTTGGTTGTAACAGTGATGCTGAAAATTGAGGAGCTTGGAAAATTCCCTCTGTTATAACTGGATCTCAATTAAACTCTGTCATTATATAAATGTGTTTTCTGATATTTCTGTTGCAGAGCTTGGTGTCCTGGATCTTACTCAAGGGATATTTATCTCATGTCCTGTGGATAAACTGTTCAGTGGAGAAGATGTGGAGCAGCTCCTGCAGCTGGGCTGTGCTGCTGCTGTGGCAGCTGCAAGCTGACATTTTCCCTGAGATGCACAATTTTGCCATGATTGTTACTCAGTGATGGGCACCACCTTCTCCTCCCTTCTTAGCGTGTTTTAGAGCTGTTACCTGTGTGACATTTTCACTTCTCTTTGCGACTGCAGGTCTCTCCCTCAGCTGCTCAAGCACAGTAGAGTTGGAAGGGATCTCCTGTCATCATCTGATGTTTACCATCTTAAATGTAATTTTTTATCACCAGCCAGCTGGAGCCACTTAAGTCCCCAGCTATTCCCTGAATAACTTCAACTCAGCAATAAAGTTGTCTGTGCTAATATGCTTTAAGTGTGCTGAACTGGTTTTCCTTGTAGTCTCTAGGAATTATCCTGCTGACACAGGCAGAGAAAAAAAAAACAGTAGTGAGGAAGTTGGTGCAAGAAGAGAAAGTGTAAGGGGTTCTGAAAGTGTTCAGGCTACCTGCAGGGAAGGATGCTGCTGGAATGAACCGGCCTGCAGGGGGCTTGAAAACACAAATAGCTTTTAAACCCACTCTGGATGCTGATGGAATCCACAAATTGAGATAGGGAGAGGTGGCTTTCTGGGCAGTCTTAAGTCTGTTTGCCCATCACTGTGGGGCTAGGAAGTTTAAAAAAAAAAAAAAAAAAAATTACCTCTGTTGAAGGTACATTTTCTGCTACTTGACATTTTTTCTCCAGTCCTGTATTGTGAAACCCATTTCATCCTACATAGCTTGGTAAGTCCTGTGATGCTGCAGAACCATCCCCAAAAGCCCCGCTGAGGAAAAGGGGGCTGCAGACACTTCATAAATGCCTCCTGACTGTGGATCTAGGGGTGTCTGTCACTGCCAGGAAGCTTGTGGTTGGAAAAGTTGGGAAACAGAGTTTTACATGGCTCTTAGGCTGAGATCTTTCTCTCTGCCAGTGCCAGGCCAATTTTGCCTCAAATGCGAGCATCAAGAATGTGCTCAGTAATCTTTGCTCCACTAATGAGGAAAGCTCTGCTCAGCTGTCAGTCCCGCAGGTTGACTCTGCAGTGGAGGAAGCCGAGAGGGGCCCAAGGAGTCCAGTCCTGATGGAGTTGGTTCACCAGGGAGTTAACGGGGTAACTGAAAAATCCTTTCCCATGTTCAGGATGAGTGATGAGAGAAATACAGCCAGAGTGTTTGGATTCCCAGAAGTGAGAACCCTTTTATAAGCTACTCGTATTCTACATCCCATTAGTTGCATGGGAGTGAATCTCTTGGTCGTGAAGCCAGTTTATGTTCCATCTCCCAAAAGTGACTTGAAGTAGGAGTTAGTCATTCAGAAAACTGAAATTGGCTGTTACATGATTTAATGAAGTGAGGAAGAGGTGACCACTATACCCAGGAGCAATGGGAAAGCTGAGGGGTTCAGTCCCCTGCTGGACACTGGATGTTCAGGGACATCGGAGGCGCGGTGCCTAATAAATATTTTGTCCCCAGAGGGAGAGCGCAGTCAGCCATGGATGCACGGGTTCAGGCTTTGTCTGATGATCAGGAGGCCTTAGTCCAGTAGTGAAAGGAAATCCAATGCTTCTTGTCACCTTTTCTCCTTTTTTTTCACCCTAAACTCTGTTATTAAAGAGGTGAGTTAAGTGATACTCAGCAAAGTTGGAGACTGGAGTATCTCCTTAAGCTGGCAGGTCTGTTTGTGCTCAAGGCATTTTTGGTTGCAGCATTGTTGAGTGAGGCCTTTAAATTTGCTTTGGTTGTTCTAGATCATGGGGGGGAAAAAACCCTTCAGAGATTGAAGTACTCAGATATTCTGGAGTCAGGCAAGCTTTTGTGAAGCTGTGGTGACAAACTCACATTGAATCTTCACAAGGTCACATGCCCACAGAGATCTCAGAGTAAAAGGAAGCAGAACACACAGGCTGCATACCAGTGACAGCTTTCAAGTATTCTTTAAATAAATTATTTTTAAAAAAATAAAAGCACTCTTTGAGGACTTTTACTAAGTAATTTGCAAGCTGAAAATGTATGTGATAGTTCTGCAACTTATTGTTTAACTTAGGGATGGAAATGAGGTAGTGCTTCTTCAGGGTAAGTAGGTAAAGTCACAAGTCCACAGCACTTGGTAGGCAAATGAGAGGTCTTCAGAAGAGAGGGACTCTGACAGCCAAAACTGCAAATTCCTTCCATGAAAATGAAGGAATAGAGTTGCAAAAGGCTTCAAAGATAGTGGCACACTTACTATGGTCAAAACAATTAATGTTCATTGGAGTATCTGGGTTTCGGGTGTTCCCAAGCATGGTGAGGAAAGCTAGGGGCAAATAAGGGAAGGGCAATGAGCACTTTAAAAATACTGCAGTTTCTTGCTGTATTACTTTTCACTCTTATGCTTTTTTTTTTTTTCATTAGAGGTTAAATACATAACTATAATCATGCCTTTTGCATATTTGACTAGGATAAAGGGAGAGGAGTTCAGGTCTGAAGGCAGAGCCTGGCAGGGGCACAGCTTGAGGTCTGAGAATTGTGTGGGATCCAGAACAACCTGGCCCTGAAGCCCTGAGGACAATCAGGGAATCTGTGCTTTTTCCTTGTATAGTAATTACATTTTATGTATCTGCTGAAGGACAGCTTCACTGCCATGATGTCATTGCTCTTCCTCAGTGTCAGCCTGCAACCTGTAGAGCAAATAAGTCAATAATAAGAGGAAATTTACCCTCTATATTACTCTAAGGGCGAAAGGTTTTGTGCTTGGTTTGCCTGGACCCAAATTGTGAAGATTTCTCTGTATGCTCTCAGCTATCATGAACAAAAACATTGCACATCTCCAATCCCTGAGTGTTGTCAGCTTCTCTGAAGTCGATACCAGTTTGGTTTTTTAAGTCTGAAATGTTTCCAGCCATCAGATGTAATTGTCTTGTAGTTATTACAATCTAGTAAATACTGCCCAGCATTTTTTATGCATCTATGAAAAATATGTTAAGCAAGCAATAGAATATAACTTGAATTACAGGAAATGGCACTTCTTTTTTTGCTGGTGATTTGCTGAATAGCTGGAGTAGCTGAGGTAGAGATACTGGATAAATAAAGAGCAATTACTGATAAGTAATGTCTCCTTTTTGAGCAAGGAGCTGGATGGCATCTGTAGCTGGTGCAGTTTGGAGCCGGCATTGCAGGAGGATGCAGGCAATGCAAGCGTTGAGGGAATTTGGAACTCTGCTACTGAGTTTTAGTAGCACTAACTTTCCTATGGCTAAGGGAACCCCCTTTTTATGGAGAGGTTCCTCACTAGAATTTCAGAAATGGCTACTTATCTGCTTTAAAAGGAATGAAAAGGAAAATGCTCCAATTACAAAGTTATCTCAGAGGGGTGTATTTTATGTCATTGCCAAAGCTTAAGCTCCCAGAGGAAAACTTCACTGAAGTGCTGCACAGATGCATCACAGACAGATTGAGATTCTGTACTGCAAACAGTGACTTAGAAATAGTCTTTTAATATTTTGTGAAGTGCATATCGATCTCATGTTCCAGTTAATTTCAGTTTTTCCTCTTGAAAATGTCCTTTGGTGTAGCTGAAGCATCACTGAACTGTGAATGGAACTGTTTCCTTCCAAATCTGGAGAACCATTCCACCAGGTGATTTTAGTCTTAAAACAGCTTCAGATGAGGCAGGGGGTGACTGTTCAGATTGTTCATGGTCTTTTTAGGCTTAAATTCATCTTTAAAGGTAGATACATGGATATGGATTCATGGTTTTTCTCTAGGCTTCCTGAATCTTCTCCCTCAGCGTCCTCTCCCTGGCCTGTTGAGAAGGTTTTCCTTAGCTCATGGCAGAGCCTGACCTGTGTTGTGCATCTCTTGTTTATCTTGGGGTTTATTTATCTCCCCATTAGTAGTAGTGGTAGTGTCAATTATTAAACTGTTCTTAGCTCAACCCATGAGTTTGTGCGGTTTTTTTACATTTTTTTTTTCTCATTCTCCTCCCCATACCACTGGGGGAGGGATGAGCAGGCAGCTGTGTGGTACTTAGTTGACAGCTGGGTTAGACCATGACACTTGGCTAAGGTGACTTGGGTAATTGGTTATTAGTAACTAGTACTTAAGTTTAGGTTCCAGAAAAGCTGCTCCTCACTGGAGGTTTTCACCTCCAGTGAAATTTACTGGGGTGTTATTAGCAATCATGTGTTAGTGGTGTGTTCATTATCTTCCCACCACAGCAAGATCTTCCTCAGTTGTTACCCAAAAACAGTGATGCTGGAATGAATGGCATAATAGTCTGTCTGGAGCTATGGAGGGCAGGGGAGGAGGCAGGTGATGTGGACTGTGCTGCTTGGCATAATGGTTATTTGCCATGGAATGAGCAGGAGAAATACCTGGCAAGCCGCAGGACACAGGAGTACAAATGCCCAAGTACTTCAGTATCAAGAATACAATTTAAAAACGAAATCGTAATAAATTCCCCTGAAGGATGCTCAGTCTGGAGTGTTACTCAGATGACTGTGTGTTGAGAAGTAAATAATTGCTGGGAAATCCCCCTGCAAAGGCAGCAGCAGGAGCAAATGGCAGGGTGGTTCCTCTTGAGTATAACGCCCAATATTTTCCTGTGTCAAGGGAAAGGTATAAAACAGCTGGAGCCAATGAAGAAAGAAAATAGGGTCTGTGGGAACCAAGGTATAAATTCTAATGTGTGTGTTTATACTCTACCAGCTTCAGGAAAAATACAATGGGCCCATTAGGAGAAGGTGTTCCTGCGTATGACCCCTATTCCAAATCTACACACATGAGATTCTGTTTAAAATGAAAAACTGATCCAAGATCTTACCAAGGTGTCAGGATATAATGGGATTGATGATACAGCAGTCTGTGTGGATATCAGAGATGAAAGAATCATTGACAGAGCTGGACCAAGATAGGGATAAGGAAAAATTAATCTTTTTAAAAATTTTTCTTACAAGAAAAGATTAACATCACAGTAGCTTCCCAGCCTCTCTGTCTTGCGGTGTGCTTTTCATAGGTTCCAGAAAAGAGTGACATTTCCCTGCATGATCCATCCACACCCACATTTCTGTTACATTTGTCCAAAGAAAATCCATGTAAGAACACAAGGTAGATTGTGGCAATAGAGAGATTTTGATTAGAGGATCTGATCCTTTTGTTCTCATTCAAAACCAGAGCTTTGCTTGTGCGAGAAGTCCTTTTTAAAAGGAATTTTTCATGCTCAGGTTAAATATTCTTAGCAAACTACATAGGGGATATCACAAGAAGCTTGTGGTGTTTCCACTCATTGCATCAGCATCTGCTATTTTCTTAGTCTGGCAAAGTAATTCTTGATATGCTTTTTACCCATAAATTTGAGCTCTTACTTAAGCCCACAATTAACAGTTTTCACTTTCTGCAAGTGCAAAAAATATGCAGACGAGAGAAATTCGTGTTTGTGGACAGCCAGATGAACTCTGTGTGTTCAGCCTGCTTTGCCCATGGCCCAAAATTTATATTGAGCATGCACAGATACCATTTTGTGATACAAAAGGAGCTGTTAAAATGTCATGTGGTGATGGTAGGGCACCATCAAATACCAACAGTTGTTGGGGGAAAAGGAAAAAGCTGCATCTGCTGCTTCAGTTCTGCCAAATGTGCATCTGGTGCACGAGTGACGGTTTTGCTGAAGTGCATTCATTCTTCTAAGGGGTTTTCTTAAATTATTCCTCTATTTCTTTTGTTTTCCTCCAGTGACTGAATGGCTCTTGATCTCAGCCCTTGGTGTTATGCTCAGGTGGAATTTTCTGAAAGGCAAAAATAACCATCCTTCAAATAATCACTCAGTAAAAAATATGTATTCTAACACAAACCTGACAGTGACACTGTTGCATTTCTAAGGGGCTGACCCCAAAATCTGCTTCTAAAATTTCAAGAGAAAAAAAAAAGGAAATGCTTCTGTGGTTTGAGTTACTTTTTGCCATGAGGCAACATCTTTGTGTGCCACAGACAGTTAATCAAAGTTAGCAGAAAATTGTCTTGTGGTGAGCTACTAACCCTGCCCATGTGCTCAGAATAGACAAGAGGTACCATCCTATGGCCAGCAGAGATAGAGGCTGGTAGGGCAAAAAGGCTTTGGGGAGTTGGTGATGTAGGATTTGTTGCTGACAGAAGCCTGGAAATACTATTTGTTTAGCTGAATGTCAGTGCCACTAAACAGTGGTGTGTGTTGGGGGGGGTGACACCTTGCTGCAGAACAGATGCCATCTACATCTAACTTAAAGCTCTGCTCCGTCCACAGAGAGAAAGGGGAGCAACTCCTGAGGAAAAGGAGACATCCTCTTTTCCTGTGTGTGACTGGAAGAAATCATCTTGGCAACAGGGAAAGGTCATGAGCTATAACTGCCAAGGGTCGTGCTGGTAGCCCCAAGGGAAACCTACAGCTCTGGGAGAGACTGGCACCATCTCAGCCTTCCCATCTTGGTTAGGTCTCCAACTCTAAACTGCTCAGCCTAGACAGCAGTGACCAGAGCATCTCCAGAGGACGGAAGCTTCATCTCTCTCAGACTGTGGCTTGACAATAGGGGTCCTTCTTTGCTCAAGAAGAGAATTCTGGCTCTCTTTCTTCCAAGGAATACAAATTCCCAGTTCCCTGACTGCTGTGTAACTTGCTATTGTAAGAACGGTTCCATTATTTAACTTGAGATCAGGGAGATTAGGAGAGGAAAAAGTCTCATTAAAAAAGGAGTGAACTCCTGTGGATGCACCTGTGAAGAAACTCCCTACTAAGCAACCAAGGAGCCTGGGGGAGAATTCCCTTTTCTCCTGGGAGGTAAGTGCTTCTCTGTTGTGTCCCTCTCCACCTCTTTCAGCAGCTGGTAGGCTCTCTCAGTCCATAGGATGTCCAGAAACTGTGTGGACATCATGTTTTTTTGTTTAAGGGTCCATCTTGTTCCTATTCCCCTTCCTAAGGAAACCTATTCTAGGTGTGTTTTCTTGCCCTCCTGTGCCCACCATGCCAGCCCTTGCAAGCGGTGACACCTTAATTATTGCTCTGCAATTTGAAGCTCCACCTCCATGTCATCCAACCTTTATTATAGCACATGACCCACCCTACCTGATCTCTCACCACCACCTCTGTAACCCTGAGTTTCATTTAAAAACAAAGCCAAGGTGCTGGTGCAGCTGGGGGAGGCTGGGGCATGGTGATTCCTGCCTTACTGCTGCCTGGATAAGTCACAGGTCACCACTGCCAAGGCCCAGCACAGCGTTTTGAGCCTTATCATGGCTTCTCAGGCTGCTGAGCTGGTAGCAGGTAGGAGTGTTCCTGCAGCTGGGCTTCTCCTATCACTGAGTGTGTGTTTCCAGCTAATGTAGGCCAAGAAAAGTAGATGGGCTCTTTCACCACTCTCCCACTACCTCTTCAGGGACAGACATGTATTGTCCAGACATTTTACAGGCAACAGCGCTGCTCTTTCCCACTCTAAGCAGTGTAAGGATGATCAGAGACTGAGAGCCTGACCAGGAAAATGCTCCAGTGGAGGGGGAGCCTGATCTTCCCCAGATGTGGCTGCTGGTGCCTGCTGATTGCTGGATTTCCATGCATGTGCCTGGCCAGGTTTCTTGTCTCAAGAACCAATAGCTTACAGTGAAATTTCAAAAAGAAACCAACAAAAAACCCAAACTAAAAGCCAAGCCCTTTCCTAGTCCCTTCCTTATGGAAAGAGCTGAGATACAGGGTGTGATTCTTGGGGTGTATTGTGCAGGGCCAGGAGCTGGACTGAATGATCGTGATGGATTCCTTCCAGTTCAGCTTATTCCATTGTTCTGTGATACTTCAGGCTGCCAGAGCACCAGCAGGTCTCTGAGGATTCAGGCAGCACAAACTGCAGGCAGAATGCTCAAAGTGTGGCTGTTTCTCAAGGTTTCTGTCGCGCCCCTCATTGCCCATCTGGCATCTGCCAGGGTGGGTTAAATGCAGTGACCAGCATCTGTCATGTCCAGCCTTTCTGCTGTACCTTCACTCTCTGCCACACTGTGGTTTCTGCATTAAACCCATGAAAACTCAGTCCCCTGAGAGGGGTGACAGTTTTAAAAACCACTTAGGGTGGTTTTTTTCCAATCACCAGCCTCCAATTTAAGCGATTCTAGGAAGCTGCTGCGTAGGTACTGTGACGTACCAAGTAACAAAAGCTCTTAATCTTGACTGTTTTATGTATTTTTTTTACAAATATACTGCAGTGGCATCTGCTGGCAAGGTTAACAACTGCAGCGTTTGCAGTGATGTGGTACTGGGTGAGACTGCTGGGTGTTAGTACAGGCACTAAGGAATGTTTTGTTGACCTATTTAAAATGCCATATCAAGGACATTTAAAGCTCTGAGTGAGCAGGCTTGTCCTTACAGCTGACCTTGTTTTGAGATGAAGGTCAGATGAGACCTGGGTTTGTTCCAGCCGGAATTTCCCTGCATTCTACTTTACAAATTTGATTCTTTGCTTTTAATGTCATGGAATAAACCCATTGATTCTTATTTACTTTAAGGATTTGCTTTCCTTGGATCAATGTCAGTCCTAGGACATCTCAGCCCAGCTGAAGTCACTTTTCTTTGATGGCTGTCACAGATGAAAAATCATGTGGATGTGCTTCCCTAGTCGGGCTCAGTAATTTCAATGTTTTTCACTGGGATACTGTCCAAGCAAGGAATATGTCCCAGGAAACAAGCAATGCAAGCCACAGGAGGGACTGAAGAGTCCTGAGCACATCTCCAGCAGTGTGAGCACTTCCCTGGCACTCATCCAGATGTGTGCAGCCTCTCTGAGTCCATTCTGAGTCCTTGACGTGGATGTGTGGAAGAGAGAATGGATGTAATGCAAAACACACTCGAATTGAGATTGATGTGAAAATCCATCAAACACCATGCAAATTTAGGGAGTTGTCCTTCACCACTTGGGACAGACGTTGTTTTAAATGCTGAAAGGCGTTACTTCCACAACAAACATTCAGTGATTTAAACTAAACAAGAAAGACTTTGATTTATTCTCCCCCAAGGCTCCCCAGCAGAAAAGATAGGGAGTCATCTGAATCTCACACATCATGTGAAAGAACACAGCATCTGCTTTTAAAATAGAAGGGACTCAGTGTTCTCCAAGTGATGTAAAAACATGCATTTGATGCATTCAGTTATTCAGTTAACACACCTCTTTATATGCAAAATCACTGGTAAATGAGAAACAATTGTAAAAAACCCAAAACTTTTAAGTCCTTGTAGCTTATTATATTGTATAATTCAAAGTAGCAATGTCTGGTACTGCTGTCTTTGAAGACCAAATTATATGTTTGGTTTCAAGCTGCATATTTTATCTAAAATGGCAGTAAACAAATTTTTAGTAGTAAATAAGTGTTATAGTAGTAAATAGCAAAAAAAGGAAAGGCAGTCATCTGAAATATATGTTTTTCCCCTGGGAAAATTTTACCTTGGCATAGTAGACCTGCACAGATACTCTTTGGGTTCAGTGTTTCAGATCTCTATAGAAGATATCTATGTATGTTTTATAATTATATGGTGAAGCACTAAATTAGCTAGATGGGTCTACTGCTATACTGCATAATAATTTAGCAACTGAACATATGAAAGGCATCATAACAATACCATTTACCATTTTCTGTCAAGTTTCAAGAGCCATTCATACATGTAACATTCTCTACAGCAGGAAATGAGAGAGAAATGACACAGCAAAGCACTGCTAGACCTTTGTGAAAGCTATTGTGCACTGCAAACCAAATTTGTTTTGGTGTTATATTTCAGAGCTGCAACAGCATAAACCCATGATGCCTGAAAGATAGGCTGGAAATAAAAACCCATAGACCGGTGTCTATAGAGCAGGTATTTGTTTATTGCAGCGCTGGAAGTGAGGGGGATCTTTCCACCTAACTCACTTGTCTTTGTCAAGTGCTGAGGTTTATTTATACAGATGATAATGCTAAGTATTACTATGTCATCACATACGTGCTAGAACTGATTTACATAACATGAGCTTATGGTGATTAGGTAATTCTTTGCACTGCACTTGCGCCTCCCCAATTCGGTGGTCTTGAGGGTGTCCATGTGATGAAGGCTCAAGGTCTTCCTCACACTTGAACTTTTCAACTTTGTCTTTGGAGCATGCGCAGTTATGGTGTTCCTTAGTCATTCCAGTTCTAACCACTTTAGAGTCTTCTTTCTGTGGCTTATTAGCTTCATCTTCAACTTTGCCAGTTTTTCATTAGCACTTGTCCATTTTTGAAACTATCCAGTTGGTAAGGGTGTGGGTTTTTTCCATTTAGCATGAAGCACCCAGTTAACTATATAAGAGCCATTACATTGTATAGAAAGTTATAATTCAGGTTATATTGATATATACATATATATAGGTATGATTCAGGTTATACTGATATAGAAGGTTATGATTTAGGTTACAATGATACATATATATATAGGTATGATTCAGATTATATAGGTATCTTATAACTCAAGCTATATAAGCATCTTGCAACTTTGGCCCAAATTACATGCATCACCCAAGACAACTCAGATTATTTTAATAGAGAGTAATTTGTGTCTGAGGTTTTTATTAAAGCAACTCGATAGGACTCATGCTCTGATACAGTATATTACGCCTTGGGAATATTACAACAGGATCTGTTTGGGAACAGAGTAACAAAAGGTATAAAGCAGCTTAACGCTGACCTAAATAATCCAATACATTCCTCTTCGAAAACTCTGGCCATGCCATCTGGGGGCTTGATTCCCCACAGATTACTGGAACTTCCTTTTGTTTTGAGAACCCTATCGCTGCAGGGCGAGCTCGAACACAGCGAAAGCAGCGGGCTGTGGCAGCGCACAGGAAACCATCGGAGGCACGGGCATCGCGCGGGACGGCGCTGCCAGCGCAGCCATCGGCCACAGCACCAAAAATAGCTAATAACAACCCGAGCAAAACCCCTGGCTGCTTCCCCCACACCTCTCAGGTGCCACCAGCTTGTCCTCGGGTCCAGCAAGACCCGAATGAACTTGGGAACGCCGCTGCAAAACCTCGCCCCAGGTGCCGGGCGTGGGCGTGTGCTAAGCGCAGCCCCGGAGAACTCACTTCCTCCTGAGCGGGGCTGAGCTGCGTTCCCTGTCTGGCTCCTCCTGCAAACTTCAACCGAGCTCTCCGTGAACTCTCGCTGAACCTGAATCGCAGTTTCCATGTTCACCATCTCCTTCGCTTTTCAGCAGTAAAGTCGTCCTTGCTAATCCGGGTGCTGGGGAAGAGGCTCTGAATTCCCGCAGCCTGGCAGCCCAGGGGGAGAAATGGATGGAGAGTCCTGGAGGTACTGTGCCCGGTGCCTGTGCCTCAGTTAGCCGTGCATTGGGTACATGTCCTGTTTCTGAGAAGGTCCTGCCCTGGTTGTTGGAATTATAGGAATTTAAATACATGACATGGAAGTGCATGCTGCTTATTTTGGGAGGGGGGAGGAAAGCAAGCGGTAAATGCCCATATATCGACTATAGGTGTACCCGCACCCAGAAGATCACAGGAGCTATCTTCTGTTCCTTTTTTCTAAGGCAGATACTTCTAGAACTGATACTGCTCTGCTGCATGTTTGTATAGAAGTACCCCACTGCAAATGGGATACAATAAAACCTGGCGGGCTTTGGAGTTTAGCATAAAATGCTATATCTCACCCCAAAACCAAAACATGCACAAGTTGCTACCAAGTGAAGTTGCTAAGGTCATGGGTTAATGTTAAAGGGATGCTACTGCTTTTTCATGTGTAACTTGCAGTATGTTAAAACTTTTACTTTTCTGAAGACTATCAATGCTTTAAAAATCTCTTATGAAATACATATTTCAATAATCAACATTTAAATCATCATTTTGTGCCCTGAGTATAAGGTTTAATCAGAATGATTCCTCCATTTTTTTGCCTAGCAACATAAAAATCTTCTAGAGAAAAATTTACTCCTGAACATTTTCAGAACTTTACATAAATTTACATTTTAAAGTATTTCTAGTGCAGCTGAGGTCTGAAGTGATCTAGCTCAATTCCACACATGAAGCAGTGGAGCGTTTATGTGTGTGGGTATCTGTTGGTAGTCTGAATTAGAGCTAACCTTGACTGTATAGATTATAGCTGAAGTTGTACTTGGATTAATAGAAATGCCAGTTTGATTCCCTCCTATCTGAGCTGATCTTTCCCCTCCTTGAAGTGTATTTCAATGACCCTCTTGTTATCTTCCTCCGAGTTCCCGTATGCTATTATTGTTCTTATCTATACATTCGCTTGATTATGGCACTGCCCTCTGAGCCTGTCATCACTGTGGCTGCTTCATAATGCCTGCAATTATTGCTCTGTGGGCTGCCAGACCCACTAATGATGCAGGGTCGGCTGTTGATGCTGTGAGAGGCCAGGGCTGCGTGCTCACCCTGAACATGATTGGAGCTGGAGTGTGGCTGGGAAGAGCAATGTAGGTCACAGCGATGCTGGGATCGCTTTGTGGGGGCACTGATGGTGCCAGGGAGTTTTGCACCGAGTTCACAACAACTGATTCCCTTGGAGCCTCCTGGACTTTCAAAAGGAGCAGATTCTTGTGTGTTTATGCTGTACCATTTGATTTGTGTGACACCCACACCTTCTGCTGAGATCTGCTCCCTCGTTGTCCTCAAGGTTGGTGGTTTTATGGATTCTCTCCAGATAAAAATTCAACTGCTTGTTCAAAGCATGCTGCTCAGAGCTGGATGCTGTTTACTGATGAAAAGTATATTCAAGTAGTTCCTGCAATTTGCCAGCCAAAGCAGCCTTCCCAGCTTTCTGCACTACATGGAAGCTGATAGTGAATCCAGTAAGCACAAGATCAATCCTTTCTGTGCTGCTCAGCATCTTCACATGTGAACTAGCCTGCGTGCAAATAGCGAAGCTCACAATGCTGAAATCACAGATAAAATCTGAGACCTTTTATCACCATAAACTGAAATTACTCTTGGAAAATGGTAGAGAAATATTTCTGCATTTCAGTTTGTTAAAATCATGTTGCAGAAGTATAATATGATAAATAACACACCAGTGCTGCACTAAACACAGGCTTTGGTCTTGAAGACCTCTAAGCAATATCAGGTACAGGTGGGAAAGGAAAAGACCATGAAAGACTGTAAATTATTTCCCACAAACAAGGGTGGGAATGGAGAAAGAGCAGGGATGAGAAGTGCCTCAGCCTTGGGTTTTTTTTTGCACAGCCTGTCAAAGACCAACACCTTATAAATCAGACTCGGTTTTACTTGGCGAAGTGGGGCATAAGCCCAAAAACAATATCTAAACAATATCTAAAGTAGGCCAGGACAAGGTCATGATTTGCCCCAAACCGGGCCAAAAGACACTTCTGAGACAGAGTCAAAGAAGTGGGTATTTGCTTTTATTCAGCACGCTGGGTGTGGGGGATCGCTCCTCCGAACACACACACCAGGCACTTCTCACAACACAATATTAAGGGTACAAGTCATGAATATGCATTGCATTCTTTGGGACAGGCGGGGTTATACAAATTATTTCTCGGAAAATATTAATATCATTAGCATACATGCCATGCATGCCCTGTGTAAGCAGGTGGTCATGTTGAGGTAGACTCCTGTCAGTGATTCAGCAGTTTTTCAGGCTGATCCTTGTCCCCTTTATCTTGACAAGATCAAGGCGACTTTGGCATCTTAGGTTTTTGTAATCAACATTTGCTGTCTCTCAATAGCTAACTGTGCTTACATTGATTACCCCCTTTTCAGTCACAGCTGTGTGCTGGGGAAGACAGCACAACCCCTGGCTCCCAAGCACATCACACAGACACACACACACAGAGTCTCACAGGCTCCTGGCTTTGGAATTGAGCCCAGGAGTGCATCGGGAGACCGGCATAGGGGAATGTACCCCAGGCTATGCCTTGGTGGCAGCCAGCTCAAACTGCTTTGTCAGGAAGTGCTGCCATTCTCAGCTGGTGATCTGCTAGTGACTGAGGAACACACGGAGGAAAATGAAGAAACTCAAGCCTTTTGTTCAGTCCTACCTCTACAAAGCAGTGGCTTCCACTTCCATTGAAAATAGGAAAATAATTGAATACTGTGAGGTACCCTGAGTCTAGCAAATACTTTCCCCCCTTCCCAGGAGAAGGCAGGACTGGACGCCTTACAGGCGTTTTCCCCACAGGTAATTAGTATGCTAATTGCAATGTGTTTAACATACACCTCGTGTGAGAGGTCACAGCCTGCACTGATTGCTTGGCTTTCTCCTGGTCTAATTGCAGCCTGTCAAGCCAGAAACCACAGGTTCGTGGTTCGTGCTCCAACGTGCAAGACAAGGACTGGTAAATGGTCTCTTGTGCTCTGAGAGTGTTGTCCTCTCTGGTTTGGTGTGTGAGGTTGCTGTGGATGCGGGCTTTGCTGAGAAAAGTGTAATTTATGTTGAACTCTCTCAGTACTGTGTCGCCCTCTGTCAGAGAGGGCTGATAATGATGCAAAATCCTGCCCACAGCCCTGATCTTTACAGGTTGGCTGCGTGCATACACATGTAAACTGCTGATTCAGATGGATTTCTAATGAGGGGAGTGAATCCAGGAATGAAGGGAACTCACTTGCACACCCCTCCGCCAACCTCCTGCTTCATGAGACCTGAAGGCTATTGCAGAGTTTTGGAGTTGGACACAAAACCACTCGGAGCACATCTCTCGTCCCCAGGTGGGCATTTGAAAAGAGCAAACTGTGTGACCATTTTAATACTGAGGGGTATCCTTTAGTTAATAATATATCATTAACAGTGGGAGAGGGCAACCTTTCTCAACTCATACCTGTGCTGCAGTTATCAGCTTGTTAGATGTACACAACAAATAAGTCCCAATTTTCAGGTAAAATGTAGAAAAATAAGTTTATGAAGTATCATTACCCTGTCTGTCTGCCTTAAGTTGCACTTGAGGTGGCTTGCAGGTAGCTTCCTCAAAGAAGAGATAAAAGAAATACATATATTGGAGGGTAGTAGATGCAGGTTCAAAAATCATGTCATGCAGTTACCCAATTCTGGTTCTGCAGTCACTGAATTGTGTGGTTTTATCCAGTGATAAATATCCCCCTGCAAGCTTTAGTAATGAAAGCTCTTTGAACGGAGAGTTGGAAAAGCCGCTGAAGCTGTTACAGATGGAATTTGCTACTACAATTTCAATAGATAAAACGTAGAGGAAACTTTGTTTCCTGGAAAAAATAATTTGTCAAGCTAGTGAAACAAAGCCTTTTTTTTTTTAAGGTCAGAACAATTTCTGGGGTTGTCCAGATATCAGGACAAGTAAACTGTGGTGTGAGAATGGTTCTTCTTTCTTCTGCCTCCATGAAAGCTTTCCCAAGGGGCCTCAGAAAGCACAGGAGAGGCAGAGCTGGCTGAGGCAGAAGGAAGATGGATCCCCCCCTAAACTCAGAGAGTCCCAGGTCAGAGCCATCAGTTTGGGCTTGCAGACTGTTCCCTTTGGTCTAGGAAGAACCCTATAACAACCTCGTCCTGCAGGGGACAGCTGAGAGGTGCAACTTTGAATGAAGGAGAGGGAAGAAACCAGGATAACTTCTGTGTGCCTCTTCCTTCCACGCTGTGAACATTGTGTGGGCTGTTCATCCCTAAAATAAGCTGCCAGCCTGCACTAGCCAGTGTCACCAAGGCAGGCCCTCAGTGTAGGCACATAAAGTAGGCAGGCAAGGGGGCTGTTGGGATCTGCTCAGTGACAATCACACACAAACTACAGCAGTTGAACTATGTACTCCAAAGGAATATGGAATTATAATAATACCAGTGAGGCATGGGATAGCCCACAGCCTTAATGTCCTGTTGGACATAGTTAATGCTCCCATGTTTCTTGCCAGCATAGTACTCCAGCTTCCATCAATTTAGGTAGAAATCTTATTCTCATTACCAAAACCAGGTTCTTGCTGAACGATCTGTGTATTTGTTAATTTTACCCCTACTATTTTAAAATTATTTTGTTCTGTATCCTACAGACCAGAGAGACAATACACCCTAGATTAGATGGTGCAGACTAGACTGCAAGGGCACCACAACTGTCAATAAAATAGCTGTGTTTTGTGCAAAAGGTGTTTAATTCATTATAGAGTTTCTCCTCTCTGCCTTGTCCCATCTTCCCCGCATCTGTATGGTCCTGTAGGAAACCACCTGAGACCACAAGGTGAAGCCCAGAGACAGCTCATCACGATCTTGGTGTCTGTGTTTTCTTTGAGAACATCTCTAAAAGCTATTTCTACTGAGAGGTAACAGCTTGCATTAAAAAAAACCAAAACTCTTCTAACTTCCAGGCACCAAATGGATGGTCCCAAAGCTAAGGCCCCCAATACTTTATGTTGGAAACAAGTCTGCATGCTTGTGGTGTCACTGTACTAATGCTGCTCTGGGAAGAGCACAGCACTGCTTCTTCCATCCCTGTGCCCCTGCTGTGCTGTGCAGGCCTGCACTCATACCCTCAGCATGAAATTTAGGGAGCAGGAATGGCTGAGGGTTTGTTTTGCTCCCCACATGAAGCTACACATATCCAGAGCACAACATCAAAGCTCAGCTCTCCTCCTGTGCCGCAAGGACAGATGTTCAGCAAGTTTGGCTACTTCGTAATGGGATAATGAGAGGTGGGTAGAGACATGCAAGGAAGTAATGAAATAAACAAAACAGATTAAAATCAGAAGCTTGAAGTGCTTTTTCCCCCTTTTCTCTTTTCTTACCTTTTTCTCTTTTTTTTTTGTTTCTCCTTTTTTTTCTTTCTTTTCCCACCCCCCTTCTTTTCATGTTTTGTTTCACATTTGCACTGTGCTATGTTCTCAAATGGGGTAATTTCCAGGAGCTTAGGAGAAATTGCTGTGACAGGCAGCATGGCTGAAGACTGTATCTCAGAATTGCCCTCCCTGGAGCAGCTGCTCAGGATGCCAGGGATACAATACTTTTCCTGTCTGAAGAGCAAAACAATAAGGCTCAAACACATTGCTTCTGGAAACACTTACAGGCAAACTTCTTACACATTGAATGTCCTGCAACTATAAGCTGGATTTTAACTGGGTTGAGTAGATTTCAAGAAAAAAGTACTTTCAGGAATTTCAGAGAAAGCTCATAGCTGGCTTTACCAAATATATTTTTTATTATAAAATTTCTAAAGTGTTTATACTACATATTTATATAGTGCATGGGGGTTTTATATTATAAATTACATCATTCTATATAACTGTA
Organism: Dasyornis broadbenti; assembly: GCA_013397935.1. Classification (NCBI taxonomy): domain Eukaryota; kingdom Metazoa; phylum Chordata; class Aves; order Passeriformes; family Dasyornithidae; genus Dasyornis; species Dasyornis broadbenti. Next base: position 31,712 of record VZRN01001829.1, on the reverse strand, counting down.
TAGTTATAAATTCCATAGCAGTTATATATTGTGGATTATTTGCAATATATAGCTTATATAATGAGATAAATTTGCACTCACAGGTTTCTTTTGTATTTATAAACAGTTTCTTGCATGTTTATAAGCCTGTAAGCTCTGATTTGTTTTAACCATTGAGTTATAGATGACTTCTCTCCAGTGCCCGACTCAGTTTCTCCCAGGCCATTTGGAAGTTGTGACATCTTGTCTGTTTACATGCACATGAAAAGATATGGCAAAGCCAGAGCAGAATAAGGTAGCTCATATGCCAGCTCTACCATACTAACAAAAATAAGGCAAAAGAAAGGGGGTAAGTAGGCATAAGTCACTAAAGACTAGCAGGGCTCTCATTTTGCAAAGGAAAGTCAATGGAAATCTTTGGTGCTGACTTGTGGACACTTAGGGAGTGTGGAGGGAAGCAAAGCAGAAGCTGGGCTCCCTTTGATTTTAAGTGCTGATGTTAATACCTTATCCACGTTCCTGCAAGAAAAGGAAGGTTTAGACAAGAACAATTAATGAGCAAAGCAACTGAATGCATACAAAGTGGCAAAACAAGTCATATTTCACATTTTTTTCAGTTTTCTGAGAGGCTGTATAGAGTAAGCAGGGATAGACTGCAGTGTGGAGAAGGATTTGATGCTTTGGTAAGAGGAAATTCCCCTCTCCCAGCGAAGGAAACATGCTGCGCCTCAGAAGCCTCAAGGAGCGTTTGGCAGCTGTGTGCAGGAAGGGAAAAGCATCTCATTTTGAACTTGAAAGCAAAACTGGGTTTCAAGAGAACAGCAGAGCAGCAGGATCACTGGCAAAGTTTGCAGTTTGGGTGATCTGCACAGTTCCTTCATTGAAATGTAAATATGTAGCTAAAAACGCATATGGAGAAAGGCCTTTCCCTGAGGTTTTCCTTTGATGTAATAGGAGAAGCCTCCATAGATTTCGTGCATTTATTCAATAGACCTTTTTAAAGTGAGGCCTGCAGAGGAAAGATGGAAATGTGAGTGATGCTGCCCAGATCAATAGCTGCCTACAAACTGGCTTTAGTGGTCTGAATATGGTGTTTCTGAGTGTTTTGCCTCACTACCCTTCTCCAAGCCTACGTGAGCCACTGGGACTACTGAAAAATATATTTTCCTGCCAACTGATGCTGATTTATGCTCTTATTTTTGCACAGGAAAGAAAAAAAGTCTCTCCTTCAAATCTGAAAATGCTGTAAAACCCCAGCTTTGAAGAAAGGCTTGAGGATGCAGTGATGATCCCTTGATTTCTGTTTAGCTTTGCCTGCTTCAGCCTGCAAAGGCAGCCCTGGCTTTTTTTGGCCATCAGTAACCACTCCACAATTCCACCTGGATTTTGTCTTTTTCTCACTCCTTCAGGTGAAAGCTCACATGGTGTCTCAGTGCCAAAGTGGCAGGCAAAGATGGGGTGGTTGCTGCATCCCCACAGAGCCTGAACTCAGCTAGTCCAGGATATCACTTTGCAGCCACCACAGCTTCACCAGAGGCTGCTGCAATGTCAGTGGAAGCTGTAACTGGGGGAAATGTGCTCTGAGAAATGCCATTATATATAGCAGGGAGGAAGGGAACAGAGAAGTAACCAAGCGAGCTGGGTATCTTTTACATTGCGGTGTGGTTTTCAGCCCCACTTACCCAAGCGCCTTTGCAGCATGAGGCCCTCCTGCCATGTGCCTTCATCAGGGCTATGTAAGACAAGAAATACTAATGTTTTACAGGAATGACTTCTGAGCCATACAACAGTGGACTTTTCTTCATTAAACAAGTGAGAAAAAGGGTAAATAACTCCAGTGCAGCACAATGTTGTGCACAGTTAAGATCAGCAGGTGTTCCTGCACGTGGGCTTGGGCACCACCACAGGTCTGGCTGTAGTAGCGGGAGGGATCCATCCAGAGCAGGTCAGCCAGAGCCATTTTGAAGGGAAAGCACAATTTAAAAGTAAAGGGAATGAGTCATGTTGCCTGTTGGCATAAATGCAAAGTACTTAGGAGCAGGAAGTGTCATTGTTTTTGTGCAGGGGAGTGTGCTCAGGTCACATTATCAGTGAGGTGCATTTCTAACTGGCAAAATAAGGGCTTGCTCCTGCAGCGTGACTGGAAACAATTTTATGTAGTTCCGGATCAGATACCCAAGTTTTTGCTTTTTGTATTTAAACTGTACTTAACAACACTGAATCTTAAACCAGCATCCTGCCAACTACTGCTCATGAAAATGCTAGATGTGGTGTGTGCACAATGGTCTCATTTTGGTCCTAAAAACCTCATCAAAGCTCTCTGGGACTGGTCAGCTCTGCACAGGTTGGGGAAAATACCCTGTGAGCCGTCTGAATTGCCCTACTGGGACTTGGAGTCAATGTAACGTTGTCTGTGGCACCACCAGATTTCTTGGAGAACACAATGCAGTTTCCTTTTGTGTGCTGAACAAACAAACATCGTGTGGGAATTGGTCCTAACAGAAATACTTTTTTTTTTAATAACCAAGTCACTTTTTTCAGAACACTGACCCTTGGGAATGCCTGTGACTGGTTTGTGAAACTCAAAAATGACAGAGGTATTCATGGCAGGAACAGACAACTATTGCAATAACACCAGGGATGGTTCTGCAGTTAAAATTAAGCATAGAAGTGTCGAAAACTGGCAGTCTGCCTAGTGCCAGAATTCATTATGAATTCTGATTTTAGTATAGTTTAGGTTAGGAACCATCCTAATTATCCTTTCTCCTTTAATTAAATGAGAAGTTTGCCACTCGGCTTTGCTTGCCATAACTCATGTTTTGGGCTGAGTTTGTCCTGCCTGGTAAATGGGAACACTGGAGAGAAGCGGGGGAGAGAGACAAAGAGAAGACTCTGAAGTGCACAACTATCTTTGCTGCTTATCAGTCTCCAGGTACTGGCTCACTGAAAGTTTTCACATTGACAGTGTCTTTCACCAATTCTGTTCCAGCTGTTGGAAGCTCAGTGCTTAACCAAGAATCTGGACACAAATTCATTGTTGTGCCATAAATGATCCACATATAAAGCCATGGCCAGAGTATACATAAAATAAAAAATAAAAGCTATTGTAAAATGTAGAGAAGGAAGGTAAGAGAGATTTGTGGAGATAAGGGAAGTGTAGGCTTGTATATGCAAATTCTGCCCTGAAGCATCTTGATTGACTTACTGAAATTGCTTCTAACCAAACTAAATTTATGTGGATATTTTTTGAAACAAGTATTTTAAATGTTAAGCAATGAATGAACAATGCCTAGGATCACACATACATTGAAGCTCTCTAATACTTACTGCTAATGATTCTGGAAATGCTGAACTTGATGCATGTAAGGTAGTTTGGTTTTCAGAAATCTCTTCTAAAGAGTAACCACCACATCTGAATCAGTTTAAACCCTCCATCTTCATAAACTGCAGCAGAAAGATTAAGTACATATATCTTAACATGTTATTAGAAGTATGGATGTTTAAGTTCAAAGAGTTAATTAATATTTAAATTACTGTGTTTTAGAAAATAATAAACAGGACTAGTTGAACAGGTTTAATCAGAGAAGAAGTCAGTTATATTCAGAGTAGATATGCAGTGATACTAGCTCCTAAAGCCAAAATATGTGAGCTCATCGTTTGCTAGATGCATCAAGCTGATTTCTTCATTAATCACTTCTGGTTTAGGCCTGCATGTTTGGAGTAATTAGATTTTTTTTTTTTCCCTAGAATAAGATGAGAGGTGGGAGGATAGCAGTAGCACCAAACAAGAGACAGAATATGAATACCATGTTAAATAAAATAATATCTTTGGTGTCTGTACTCTGGTAAGAAATGTATCATCTATTCTACATATCCCAGTGTTATATTTGTTACAAGTATTTGTCACAAATATTTATCCAAATTTAACCTAGTTATTTTCCTTAAATATTCCCCCACATTGCAGCAAATTTTTAATGCAATTTAGAAAACTGGAGGTGGGTGTAATATTGTGCCTTGATGCAGGGCCTTTTTTGCCACTGGCCCAGTCAGCAGTCTCCACTTCTGATTCCTGCTTGGCTGTGTCCCACAGCTCTGATGCTTGTTCACTCCAGACCAGCAGCCTCTTCAGCCTATTTTACAAATAAATAAATAAAATTTAAATGTTAGTTTCATCTACTGCAGGGAGTTGTGCACACTGCCAGTCATGGGCATAAAAATCATGCATTGATTGCAAAAATAAGGCTGGAAAGTTAATGGTTTTGTTCATTCTTTATATATATATATACACACACACATATATATTTATGTGTTTCATATATACATACACACATATATACATATATACTTGTTTCTGTTGACACTTCAAAGCCTTTGGCCTCTGTCTGTTTTGCATTTGCCAACTGTTTTCATTTGTCTTTTTCTTCAGGTACCAGTGTGCCTTCATGATTTACAGATATAACATTGTTAATGTGCTACAAGTGGGGATTGAGGCCAAGTTCTTCACTTCATCCAGGGTAGGCTGTCACACAGGAACTGGGCGAAGCTATGTTCTGTGCCTCCCATCCTGTGGAGATGCCTGCAGAAGTCACTCTGCTCTGTAACCTCCTTCTGAAGACTGAGGATACAGGTTTAAAAGTCAGAAGCCTTCTGGGAAACTGCTTGTGAGTCAGTGAGTATCCAGGGGATGAATGTGGCTTTTCTATGTATTTGGAATAATCCACTTAAAATTTAAAGTTTTCTATCTTTCTCTAGAATTAAAACCACTTTCTGTTTAGACATTTACAACTCTTTCAAGCACATACTTTTGCCACATAGAATATGTGTCTATCTTACAAATACTTGGAAATCCTGTAGTCTGTCTTTTCTATAAGCCTTCAGAAACCTGAGTGTTCTGAGGGCTTTCTGCTGGAGTAATTTAACAGCCGTGCTGCAGAAATGGCAAGGTAAGCAGCCCAGCAGAAGATACAGTAGCAAAAACTCTTATCTCAAGACCCATTTTTTTGAGAATTGCATAAATTTCCCTTAGTCAATAATGTCTTATTTATAAATTCACATACAATACAGAAAGGAAACTTGTTGCACTGTTGTGGAAATCAAAATTCCAATGTGTTTTTTTTTCTCCTTCTCCTGTTTAGAGAAGCAGAGTCAGTTTGCTTGTATCTGTATCCCTCTTCTTATTGCTGAGCCCAGCATGGTTGATAGCCCTGAGTATTTTTTAAAAGCTGTTTCTAAAGATAAACGTTTTGTAAAACTTCCCAGAATGCAAGCGTTCAACTTAATTTGCCCAGAGCAGCACTGTTTGTTAGCAGACTGTTCCTTTACAGGCGAGTTGAAGTTCCAATTTGATACAGCATAAATGAATATATAATGAGAAACTTTTCCTATGATCAAGGGTGGAATCCTGGCCTTATTGAGGTCTTTGCAAACAAAACCTTTATTGATTTAGTTAGGTAACATTCAGAGGTTAATCTCAAATCTCCTGTTCCTTTATTAAGAACCATTCTATCACTGAAAAAAATATGAACAAAATTACATATACTAATGAAAACAATCCCCAAAGTGCCTGAGCACACAATAGCTTTAAGAAGTAGATCATCAGATTATCAACATCAGTTTGAGAAGCAGAGAGGAGATGGTTTTTGTCCACATGCAGAATTCAGTCTGTCTTTCCTTCCAGGTTATGCTTTGTGATGTAACACAGACAGTGCACATGTTCTTCATCACCTACTTGGCTGCAGCAGGTAAGTGCTCGGCTGTGTGTCAGGAACACAGCTGCCAGCCAGCAATTTTCCTCCACTCTTGCAAAAATTAGATATATTTTCACTGGACAGGCTGGGATGCTTTGATCAAATATAATACTAGAGAGAAAGAGAAAGCATATATATATATACACACACACATATACACACACACATACACACACACACAAACACACGAATTTGTATATATAGCATATAAGCATAGTACACACACACACACTTATATGAATATATATGAATAGATGGGCTGTTTAACAGGTTATAAAAAACACCACCTTACTATGGGTCTTATGTGTGTTTTCTTCCACTGAAGCACAGGGCTAATCAGGAGAGGAAACAAGCTTATTACCCCACCCACCCCTGTAGTCTCCACTAAAGCCATTTATCATAATGTTTCTCAACCTTCTTGTGTTGGCAGCTTTAGGTTTTTGCAACCCATTAGGAGTTACGGGTGATTATGATGGTGCTGGGATGACAGCTGGACTAGAGGATCTTGAAGGTCTCTTCCAACCTTGATGATTCTGGGATTCTCATTAAAATGAAAGCCTACAGAATTATTTTCTCAGTTTTACGTTGCGGGATTAAGATGCTTTATGTTGATCTTGGCCAATTGCAGACCTAACTTGCAGCAGTGCACAGGTAATATAATTTTGACGGTGCTGGGGCTGACTGGATTTCACATTTGTCCCATTTAGTAGTTGTCCTGTGATGGTCCCATAAATATTTCTGAAATAAGCTCTCAAATATATACCAATTATTGCTGGCAGAACTGTAATAAACAGTTCTTAGTGGCCCAAGAGGTTTCTAATCCAAGTTCAGTAAACAATCCCAAACCCAAACCATTTATTTGAAATCAAGTTTATTCTCTAAACGAGACTTCAACTGAAACCCTTCATATTTAAACATTAATTGTAGGCCTCTGCTGCCAACAAAATGAAGCAGACTCATTCCAAGCAATAGCTGCTGTAATTTAGACTGAACTACTGAAAACAGTTCTTAACATTGTAGTTGTAAACTGTGCAATAGTAAATAAAGCAGAAATCTTAGCTGGAACCAAAATATTCATTATCTGAAGCCAGAAATCAAGCTTCACTTGCACTCTTTTGTGTAGTAAATTATCAAATGTCTCTCAGATAAAGTTGATTGCCTTAACCCAACTAAAGAACAAATTTATTCTGACTGCATTTATTAAAATCTATGCCAACACATTACTCTGGTCTGAGTAGCTTTTAACCTCCATTAGACATCTTTTACTGCATCATGTAGCAAAAAATACAATGAATGCATGACAAAATACAACTGTGGGCCTCTTTGGTACAAAACCAGGGGAGATACAAAATGCAATTAAAAAAAAATTGCTTGTGAAAATTGAAAAAATCAAGGGTAAACCAAGCAGAATAAATAGTAAAATGTATGTATTTTAATAGCTCACCCAGGAAGGCCTGTCTTCTGTGATCACTTAAGGGAAAAAAGCTTGCCATACTCTTAACTGAAACATTATAGCTGAAAACTTACACCCCAAAACAAACAGACAAACAGACAAATGAACCAACAACAACAAAAACAAACCCCCAAATAAAACAATTAAGTCTCAAACAAATTGAGCTCATGGCTACCATAGGGCCTGTTTACATCTGTTCTTTTTTGGCTGTGTTTTTTTGTTTGGTTCTTGTTGTTGTTGTTATTATCATTATTTTATTTTATGGTGACATTGCTGTTGTTTCAAGGTTTTTTTTTATCTGATATTTTTGCTGTGTCTGCATGGCACTGGCAGTTTTCTGTATAGGACAATGGTGGTCTTGTCTTTACGGAACTTTCCTTCATTTAGAAAGCTTTGTTAGGATAGAGTATCATTTGTTAGCCAAATTTAGAAAATTTGGGAGGTCCATAAAGATTGCACAAACACAAATACATCTGTATTTCACTCTTAAAGCACTTCACTACTTTTAAGATCCCAACACTGGGAACAACTTATTTGAGCACTAAACCTCAATGTTAAGGACGATTTGTTAACTTTTCCACAACCCATTTTGCTTCTGCCTGCTCAAGTATTGCTTCGACTTCCTGATTTCAAAATCTGGCCAGGAACTCGAATAGCCTTTCTGGAAAAGTTGCCCCAAAAGCACAGGGGTAACCACACCACATGCTGCTGCTATTTA
>VZRN01001829.1:0-22570 GCA_013397935.1 Dasyornis broadbenti | reverse complement strand
CGCTCCCGGTGGGCAGACGAGCGGCGCGAGCCCCTCGCTTGGGGCCCCGGAGGTGGCGGGACTGAGCGCTCCTGCTTTGTTAGGCTCCGCCGCGCCGGGCTCCGAGCGGGAATAGGCCGCCGAGGGGCGGTGCGGCCCCTCCCTTCCCTCGCGGCGGAGGCCCCGCGCCAGGCCCGGGCCGCGAGCGCAGCCGGGGAGGGGCCAAGGGGCTGGGCCTCTGCTGGCATGTGAGTTCCTTCCTGTCAACACCGCCCCGCCGCTCTCGGGCCCTGCCTGGGCAGTCTAGGTTCTTGCTGCGTCCCCTCTGCTCGCAGTGTTTTCTGTAGAAAGCGTCTTTAAAGTGAAGATCCTCGATTTCCAGCCTGAGGGTTGATGAGTTGTTTTTTTCCCTCGAGTCTTATTTGTGCTTGTTTTTAAGTGGTGAAGTTAATTTGGTTTGGACAGGGATAGGTGCTTCCACCGTTCTGAAGGTGAAGAGCTAGAGATGTGGAGAGAATAATGGTGATCTGAAAAGGTCCTGCACAGCTCAGTGTCTTTGGTGAATTTAGTAGTAACTTTCTGTGTATTATTAGCTTTGGCTGTCAGTGTTTTCATTATTTTCTGCATTTCTTCTTGCATTCATCCGGCTCCCTTCTCTGACATCCTAAACGTTATCTAACAGTGGGGAGATGTCAGAATTAGTAAGTGGAATCACTGAGTGTGTGTGAGCTTTGCTCTTCTAAGAGGGAAAACTTGTTTAGTGTTTATATAGTCTTAAAACTGTTCCCAGCTTCTGCTGAATGCGTTTGGTCTCCCTGTGGCTACAAGCTAACAGTCATCTCTTTCTTCACAGTGAAGTATCTTTCTACATATCTAATGAGAGAGTCATTAAGAAGACCAGAAATGCATGCATGGGGCAATATGTTTCTCGGCCAAGTTTCTTTTTAATTATTTCATTCTTGTTTGAATCAGCCGAAACTTAATCTTTACCAACTTTTAAGCTCCAGGGAGATTTGCATTAATTGGCTTGGCTTGGTATAGGATACAAAGTTCTTTTGATCCATTCTCTTAGACTCTGGATTCCTAAAGGAAAATAGTAATGGTTCAGAAAACACAAGTTTCATTTCCTGAGTAAGTGACTGAACTTGCAGTCAGGTGTCTGTACAGTACAGGATTCATTGTATGAAATAATTTTCTTTGGATTCGTATTTTGAAGCCCTGTGAATTCAAAACTTCGTGCAGAGCTACTGGGAATATTAAGCTGATGCCACTTGATACCATGAAAATTATCAGGGGTGTGTAGAGCTTGAAAGAGCAGCAAATTAAAAATGTAATCTCTAAATTGTATTTCTTTTGAAAGACTTCCTGTCTTTTCTCGATGACAGTAATTGTGTTTGTTATCTGAACAGATGAAGGCTGCCTTTAAAAGGTGCAGCTTTTTGAAGTGGGATACAAAGAATGAGGTTTGCAGACCTCCCTCACAGGAGGTACTGTGGTGCAGAACAAGGTGGTTATTTTTGGTAGGGTAAGAAGTTATATTTACTTCTTTTAATATTTAATGTTTGAGCTTATTATTAAGTTTTATTACTTATGGAAAAGAATTGAAAGATATATAAATTTTCCATTAATAAGCTTGTTCATTACTTTTGAGTCAGAAGATATATCCACTTGCTTATTTATTTATTTTTTTGGAATTTTGTGTCAGTGATACCTACCTCAGGCTGAATTACATGACATCGATTTAGCTACAGGTCCTTCAACCATATTTTCCAACTTTTTGAACTTAGCTTCAGCTCCTTTTTAAGAGCAGGGTTGGAGGAGGGGAAGGTCTTTCTGCCTTTCACAAGAATTAAATCATCAAGTTACCTTTTCTTTGGCCTGTCATTATGTTTGCATACAAAACTGCTGGATTTTGAAATCTGGCAGAGAATTGCATTTTATTGTCCTATGGAATTATAACTAAATTTTGAAGTAGTTGTTATAACTTGTAAAAATCAATGTACGTGCTAGTAGTAACAACTTCATGAAGAAATCTTTCCCTTTTTGAAAAGGATTTACCTTCCAAAGATTCTGTTTTTCACAACTTTTTCTGAGGATTCTCCAGCTTTGCCCTGGTCAGGCTCCCAGTTTATAGATGATGCTTGAGGTGCTGCAGGTCAAGAGAAGAAACAGTTGGCTGGAGTGTAGGAAGTACAGCAGCAGAGAGGAAATGAAGTCAGGTTATGATATCTGGTGAAAGATGAGTGAACTCGGTGGAGCTCTGGTGTTTAGACTATTTATGGAAAAGCAGGAAGAAGCTGTGACTGCAAGAGGCTGGAGAAAGAGCAGTAGTTGACATGGATTTCCTAAAGAGCTTTCTTTTGGGTGAGAAAACTGGACAAGGAGACAAAGATGGGGATTAAGATTAGATTTGAGCAGAGGTGGCAAAGAGGAACTGGAACTGGTTTGGTGAACAAAGGCAGAAAAGGCAGAAAATCTACAAAGAATCCAAGATGGGGGTAAGGAGAGAATGGACAATTTGAAATGAAAATATGGAAGTCATAAGAATCAGGGCTATGAATTTGAAGGGGTTGAGCTGGGATGGAAGAAAGTTGGAGGAGTGGGAATTCAAAAGGAGTAAGACAGAGACAAGAAACTGGTTCAAGAAACACTAGTTAGAAGGCAGTAGAGCTGGAATAGTATGTGCCTACAGGCATAGACTAGAACTCTGATAATTTTTCTAACTGGCAAGTGTGAAACCAAATTATAAAACTTAGGTTTTTTTCTCCTTCAAATATTATACAGCAAAGGAGATGCTCAGATGTTTCTGTTCTGAAGCAGTTTGGAATATTCGTAGTAAAATCCATATGAGGGAATTCTGCTCAGTTTTTTTGTTTTTTTGATTTGGAGAGCTGTACAGGTGTAAAATTTAACAGCAGCAGCAGCGTCAGAAAATGCCAGAATGAATGTTGGTTGAAAAACCTCACTGAGCCCCATCCCCCTATGTGTGATGAAGATCTGTGATTGAATATTAACAGTACTTTTTCCCCAAGAATCTTCACTTTTCACTGCAGGTTAGTTAATGTGTAATGATTGAGTATCTAGTTAAAGACTTGTGTTCACGTTAGTTTGTGTGGCTTCATATCTATAAAGCAAACAAGTTAAAATGCTTTGACACCAACATTTTGTGGTTTGTGTCTTGTCTCTGTCTCTGCCATCCACTCTAAATTCCTGTGTTCATTGTACAGATGGTGCCATTGCATATGTTAGTGTATATTTTGCCTTAGTTTTAAGGTAGCCTCACCTGATATGCTGCGATTAGAAGTATATTCTACTTTGCACATCTGTTATCAGAATGCAACGACATAATACAAAGCACTTTACAAACAGTTCTGTATGACTTTACGTTTTAAAACAACTTTCTCTAAGTTGTAATTGTGCTTTTTTTTCCATTACCTGGTGTGGTGAACCAAGGGTAGTAGTCACTTACACCATGTTTTGTTAATATCAAGTAAAAGCCTTATGATGCAGATAGGGAGATAGAATTTAGTTTTTCAGGTTACTGTGTGATTGCTCTGATGCTGTGCTTTGTTTTCCCATGGACCCCTGGAAAAAGGCATTATGCCCCTTGTGCTAAATAGGTGGAAAAGAGAAAATATCAACACAGACAGGAGTCTAAATGCTGAAGTTTCCTAACTTTTGAGTGTTTGGCATAATAAATTGAAGAAAGCGTGTAATGTGGCTGTAAGTGTTAAAGAGATTGGGGATGTTTAAATATAATGTTTAGAAATCATCACTTCTGTTGTTTTTGTAGAACCACAGGAAAAGAGGGTTAGAGGACAATTAAATACCATGTAATTTGAATTTCCCTCTAAATAAGATGAGCTGTATTATGTAATTTTAGTCAAATATGTGCTTTGCCTAATGATGAAGATTGTATATCATAGTTCAGTACTAGTCTAATACATCTGAACATTTTTCCAGAATATCCAACTTCAATCTTCTCTCTATTTTACAACTGTTTCTTCTGTCTATTATTGATTTGGAAAAGAGATTATTGCTGTTTTCTTATCACACAGCCTTTTCCCTATATAACATAGAGAGTTGTTGTTGTAAGTTTTCCCTTTCCAGCCTAAATGAGACAGAAAGAGTAGGGGAAAATTAAGCCTAATATTTAGCTGTCATATGGACTAACTGATTTATTTTCTAGGGATTCTCTTTGGAAAATGCCAAGCCGAAAGTTTGCTGATGGTGAGGTGGTGATGGGCCGTTGGCCAGGAAGTGTCCTGTACTATGAAGTACAAGTGACCAGCTATGATGATGTTGCTCATCTTTATACTGTTAAGTACAAAGATGGAACTGAACTGGCGTTGAAAGAGAGTGAATTAAGGGTGAGTACACATGTATTTAATTATCAGTACTTCTAAAGGAAGATGATACTGATTTTATTTATGCTGTAGCTGAAAGTACAACTTTTGACTGGATAGTCATTTTACAAGTTTATTTTAACTGTCTTCAAGGAATTGGTGCTAAATAAAAGCTGCTTCCTGTGTAACACCTCAAATAGAAGTTCACAATGACCCCATATTTAAAGTATCATGACTCTTTTATTTGTGTTGAAAAAAGTAATGTTTTTGAGGAAAACCAAGTCTGATTGTTCAGGAACTCTATAGCATGATTTTTCATGAAAAATTGTTTTGGGTACCTTAAAAAGGTAGTAATCAGTGGGCTGATATTAATTTGATGGTTTTCCATCTCTAAATAAGACCACTTGAAAACAAATGGGAACATGTAGTTAAATGTCACTGTAAATATAAATAGTACATGCCCTTCAAGCACATACTTAAAACATCTGCAAGTAGCTCATACTGTTTAGGTCCTCAAAGGCTTCATGAGGTATTTTGCTGTGTTTGTGGCAGTTATAAACTCTTGAGAAAGGTTCATGTCATATAAAGACATTCCTTCCTCTTTCCATTTCTTTGTTATTTCATTTGGTGTTACTAATAAAGGCCTTTAAAACTTCGTAGAAGTTTCAGTTGAAAATGAGTAATGCAGGAGGAAAAAAACGTGTTTGAGTGTTCACTGTAGTTGATTTCTACCGCCTGTTCTGAAACCTGCCTAAGTTCAAAGCCAACTCTTGTCTTTATGCGAACTGTAGTGTCACTTCTTAGTGGCAGTGTCCATGCCCAGTAACTGGCCTTTTCTTTTGGGACCAAAAATGTTTCTGCCTTGAGGAAGACAACAGTTTTCACTGCTTCAAGACTTTCTAACTTGTTACTTCCAGCTTGCAGATTAGCAGACTCAAGCTGGGAAAATGCCTTTCTTTGTCATGAAACATTTGTGCATTATAAAAGTTGCATTGTGGAAATTTTACATGGGAAAATCAGCATTGTAGACTTCACAGAGAAATCAAACAATGCTTTTGGGGTAAACTCTTTATGAAATTAGTTATCACATAATTAAAAGATTAGGCTGACTTGGGTTTTTTTAGTGTTGATTTGCTCTGTGTTGCCTCACATGGATGATGACACCTTGCTATGTTATATGCATTCATAAAGCTGAGTAATGGAAATGGGAGCAGTCTGGGAGGGCTTGAGAGACAGCTCTCAATTTCTTTCCCTATGTAGAGGATTGAGAGGGTGGTGTGTTTAGTAGCTTGATGCTCACATTGGTAGCTTACATCCATAGCCTGATTTCTGTAACTTTGACAGGAATTGTCAGCAGCAGTTGGACTTGGAACAGGATTGCTTGGGAATTGCCAGCAAAATGACTATTCTGCAGTTGCTCTTTCTTAACAGCCTTTGTAAAGCATCAGTAGAGGAAATAAGAGACAGATCTATAGAACTGTGCCAGAGTCCTCAGCACAAAAAAACGCCCTTGTTTCTAAAATTATTCTTTGGGACATAGATAAGATTTTGCTTTCTTTCCATCTTTTTTAGTCACAGTCATCATTCAAGCACAGGAAGAGCCAGTCTTCTTCAAGTTCTCCCTCCAGAAGAAGTAGCAGCAGATCTCGCTCCCGTTCTCGGTCTCCTGGTCGGCCAGCAAAAGGCAGACGCCGTTCTGCTTCCCAAAGCAGAGAACACAAAGATGACAAAAAGAAAACCATTCAGGAAACCAGCTTAGCTCTACCGGTATCAGTTTTGTTTGGTTTTTATGTGTGGGTTTGCAGGATTTTTATTGAAACAATTCTTTGATATCTGTGAAAGACTGGTTTTATGTTTACTGTGTTTATCATTGTAAACGCCAGCTGCAGTTCATGTTCCCTGGACAGCATAATTACCTGCAAAAGAGTAGCTCAAAACTGCCTTTTTTTCTTTGAAAATAAGGTTTTTAACTTCTTGCGAAGTTTGAGGAAGTTCTTGGGAGGTAAACCAAGGTTATAAAGTTCCATTTGAATTTGGTGATACTGTGAAGTTCTCAAAATCCAAACACAATTTTTTTTTTATATTTTAATATTGAGGTCACATTAACCATGTGCTTCTGCTTGTGAAATGGGCAAAGGAAGTAAGCTTACTTTTAGATGTGTTCCTTGATATGTAGTAGGTAGGTATTGGTATTTGAAATAAAATGAGCTCTGTTATCATATGCAGTTCATTACAATAGTAGTGGAAAACATGCAGCGTGGAATATTTAAATATGGTTTTGCTCATGGATAATATTGCAAAACTGGTTTCATTATAAAAACTAACCCATAAGGATTTTTAAGTTTACCCATATGTGGTGTTTAGCTGAAATTTATTGTGTTTGTTCTTAGCATTTTTATGAAAATTGAGTGCTAAAAACAGTTCTGGTGATCTCTAAGTGTAGGAGAGGTGATGTTTCTGTGAAGAGACAAAATGCTTTTTTTCAATCTCTTGTGCTTTTGAGATGGCTTCTCACTTGTCTGAGACGCAGTCCCTTGAACCGGAAATGCATTCTGCTGATCTATTGAAAGTGGACTGGGTTTACTCAGATTTCAACTAAACTAAACCAGATTAATATAAACTATGTAGATAGATTTAGTAAATTGCTACTCTTTGGCACTGAAATAGCTGTGGGTTTTGTTTTGCAGTGAACTGCTTTGAGCTGTGTGATCCAGTGCCTGTGGATCATAAGCTGGTTTTAAATAGTTTTTTAGCCAGCAGCTACACTTTGCGTTTTGTATTTTTAACTTTCTGGGATAAAAGGGTTAAAATATATTTTGTGGTTTTGTCCTGCCTTGTAACTGCAGAGTAGGATTGATCTGTTGGCTGTTGTATGACTGGAAAGACCGGGTTCTTTTCAACAAAACTTGAGCTGAAGTAAAACATATGAGTCATGTCTTCCCAGAGTTGTGTAAGCTAGACTTATTAAAGGAATGTTTACGAGAGAATTTATTTCTTCAAAGATATTTAATGGAAAACTGAGCTTTCAATCCTTCAGAGCAGTGCCATATATAGGACACTAAAATGTCATCTACGTATTTAATGGCGCTACTGAATAGACGTATTTTGTACTTGGCAGTGGCTAGTGATGAGTTAAAATAACTTGGAAGCTGTATCCTCTCTTAATTTCACTATTTATTAAAAAAATTAACTTTTTCCTTAAATTACTTTGTGTTTCTTGCTTGTGAGCTGAAACGGTCCATACTTTGGGTATTGAACCCACTTGCTTTCCTGTGGAGAGAACCAGAGTAGTTGCAGTTGACAAAAAAAATTAGTTATCTTAATTATTCATTATACACTTGCTCTTAATGCAGCTATTATTTTCAGAAAGCTTAAACTGTGTTTCTTCTTTTCACCAGAAACCGAGTGAGAATAACACCAAAAGGTACAATGGTGAGCCTGAAAGTACAGAAAAAAATGACACATCCTGCATCATCTTGGAGGTAGGAACACTGAATTTGCTCTTAGCTTTTTGTCACATTCCTAGCTTAGCTCCCAGAAATTCCTAGTAAAGGGCAATACAATAATGAAGCAGAAATAGAAGGTAACATAAAGCTTGGAGGTGAAGTAAGTTTGCTACAGACAAAATGATTTTTTTTTTTTCCTTAGTCTTGATTGTTAGCTAATGCCCAGGCTTATGGCAGAAGGGAAGGTAGGGAGGGTGGGAATGGATGATCCTTGCTGGAACTGCTGTTGATCTGTAATCATGGCCTAATTGGTCACAGTAACTGCTTTTAGCAGTCTTTTTATATGAATGGATAAACTTAACTGTATAGAAGTAGAAGACATGTATATTGGTGTTTCATAGTGAACAATGTTCTCAAATACAAAACATTAGACTACAATAAAGTCAAATCACTGGGAATCTTTTTGTTAACTTGCTTCTATTCATTCACAGCAAAAGTTAAAACCAGACCTGGAAATCAAGCGTGTGCTTGAGGAGTACAGCTTGCGTTCAAGGAAAGATGACAAGAAAAAAGAAGAGATTTATTCAGAGAAAAAGACTTTTGTGGCAGTAAAACCAGTTGAGAAAGTACCATCAAAAACAAAGGAGCTGGAGTTTGGAGGAAGACTTGGTATGTGTGCAAATTGTCTTAATAGTTGAAAACTAGTACTAATTTGTGTTACTTTTTTTTTTTTACTTATTGACCGTACTGCCATGTCAAGAACTGTTTTTCTAATTTTTGGACTTTGGCTGCAGAATTCAAAGTAATATGGTCGTGTTTCACTTGATTTGGTGGCAGTCAAAGAACCTTCATTGTGCTTGGCTCTTATGTGAAATACAGTGAAGATCTTGTGCCATCCCTTGCACAATGAGATTTAAGTATTTCTAGATTAAATTTAAGAATGACCAGTGAAGTTTATACATTTTCAAAACTTAGGTGCTTCAAACTTGACAGTAAAGTACTTTAGACAGTATTTTGAGTTTTAAAGGGACACAATGGGTGTGATCCTTTGGTAGGTGACCTTGTATGGGAGTGTGAAGAATGTCTCTGTATCCTGTTACATGACTGGGTTTGCTGCTGTCTTGTTCAAGAGTAGATAATGACAACCTTTTCTTTGTTACTGAAGTTAATAATGAGCTTTTTTAGTTGTATTGAAGCTATTTTTTTTTTTCAGTTTCTGTGCTTACCTTTTAACATGCCATGATGTCTGTTTACAGGGACCTTCATGCTGATATTTCTCCTGCCTGCTACTGTATTCTACTTGCTGTTGATGTGCAAACAAGTTGACCCCAGTCTTCCGAACTTCCCTCCTCTCCCAGCACTTGAGAGTCTTTGGGAGGGGAGGGTGTTTGGTGTCTATCTTCTGTGGTTTTTCCTCCAAGCTATGTTCTACTTGCTGCCAATTGGAAAGGTAGGCTGTTGGGAGGCTGGTGGGAGCAATTGGGTCTTTATGGGCAACTAATTTGTGTGTTAGGCTGGAAGGTGGGGTATGTTCTAAATGCAGTGAATTTGAAAGCAATTTAATGAGTTTTTCATAATAAACTAGAATATGGCTGCTACAGATTTCTGTAAGCATAAAACAAACAGCACAGCTGGTTAAGAATTTTTGCATTTCAGAGCCTTTCAGTAGAGAAGGCAGAAGGCATGATATAGGCATTCAGATCAAAGTGTGGATAAACTTTGCTTGATAGAATTCTAGAAGAATGCTAGGTATTGACTTTTACATTCACAAACTATTTTGGTGCTCTGTTTCTTATGGATATGCAGCATTTTGGGAAGCTATAAACCATTCCAGCCATATGTATATCAGGCAAATGCTCTCATTCCCTCTTCTGTGACTTGAGGGTTACTGGCAGATGCTGAAAGGACACTCTTAAGTAGATCATTCAGTCGTGCTTTTTGCTGTATGTGTTTACAGTGATTGGAGCAATTCTGCTTTCTTCAGGCTGGTTTGAAATAGTTTTAATTTTAAAAATGTTTTTGTTTGAAATTGTTAATCTTCTTCATTTGCTATTCAGAGTATATTTTTTAGAACAATGCATGAGCTTCAGGTTAGTGTGTGTCCAGCTGGTTGCTTTGACTGAATGTCCTTCTGGCAGAGTTGTGCTTGGTTTTCCTCCCCTGCAGGGCCCACAGAAAATATTTCATTGGACACTAATATTTTATTCTTCCTAGGTTGTAGAAGGCCTGCCCCTTTCCAATGGAAGGAAACTGCAGTACCGGATAAATGGTAAGCATGTTGCAGTTGTCAGTTCTAAAATTGATTCCATTGTGTGATTTGCACTGCTCAGCACCATAAAATACAAGTGATGAAAGATAGACTCGCTGGTCAATCTGTATTTGTTGGAAATCTTTGATAAAATAGCATGAGCCTTTTCTTGGAAAAAGCTGATTAGTAATCCTCAGGAACTAAGTGCCTCAGGAGCAAAACATTGCACTATACAGGGCACCTGATCTGTATCCAGCTGTGACTAGTGACTCCTGTCATATTCCGTGCAAAATTGCCAAACAGGGAGTTATCTATTGAAACAGTTACTGATGCTCAGGTAACAAGGACTGTGCAGGAGGAGTGATCTGAAGATCTTACCTCGTGTGTCTACATCATCTTGGATGTCTCTGATTTACAGACTGATAAGAAGTATGTTGTAACTGATTTAAGATGTTCTTCTTCCTGCCTGTCAAAGGACAATCCTGTCCTGAGTCCTTAATTAGAACTTATTTCAATTCATATGAATAAGACAAGTTTCTTTCTAATTGTTTAACGTAGATCAGCAGTCCTGCTTTTTCTGGCTTAAACAGGAAAGTGTACTTTGGTGCCTTGTAGCTGTTCCAGACTACCTATTTGATTAATTAATCAGTTCAAGGGCACTGTCTGGTGGTAGTGGAATCCAAATACTACATTAAAAATGCTAAGTTTTGCCATAGTCTGGTAAGATGCACCATTTTAAAGTTGGAATAGGGCTGTAAAGAATAGAAACAAGGTGAATTCCATCCTGCAAAAGTGAATCTCATTGAGGCTGTCTCATACCTTTCTTGGTTTTGGACTTTAGTCATGCCGTAGTGCTGCAATTTTTTCTGCATTCTGATAAAGGGAGGAAATTAGCTACAATCATTTCAATTATTGAAAAATGCCATCATCTTGGTGCTTCCAGGGCTGGTTTGCAAAGGAAATTTAAAAGGCTTGAGGAAAGGTAGATGACCAGTGACAGGACAGGAGGCAGTGGGCACAAAGTGAAATACAGGAGGTTCCATCTGAAAATTAGGAAGCACTAGACCAGATGAGCTCTGGAGGGCCCTTCTGACCTCAACCCCTGTACCCCTGTGAAGGGATTCATAGAAGGTCCTTAGCTGAGAGCAGCTGAGAACTGTGTGGTAATATTTGTGCATCAATCCATTCTGCATGATTTTATACTTTCAAAGTATGCAAAAGTTTTGTGCTCAAGTTTTGATTTGATAGTTGTTTTAATGCTTTAATTACTGCTGTCTGTATCAAGGTATATGTGAAGATAATTCAAAGATGAGACTATGGTTTTCTGAGCTGTCCCACAGATATTTTGTGGCCTGCTATCATCCATTGGTAGTGTCAGTGTCAATTTTTCCACTAAGATCTGAAATTGGATCCTATGTCATAAAAAATGGAGAAGTGTTCAGAGTGTTCCTGCCTCTTGTCCTTTTGATGAGCAATTTTAGGGCTTAGAGACTCTTAGTGATATTGCTGAATCACAGAAGTTTGAACCTCAAGCATGGGATGACTGAGATGTTACTGGAATATGGACAAATACTGGAAGAAGGGAAAATGCAGAAAGGTTGGATTAGGTAGAATGATATTTTTTTTATTTTGACTAATGTGTCTTTCTTCTACATCCTTTAGGGTTTTATGCTTTTATTTTGACTGCTGCAGCTGTTGGAATTTTATTATACCTTCAATTTGAGCTTCAGTATTTGTATGATCACTTCATGCAATTTGCAGTGTCAGCTGCAGTTTTTTCTTTGGCACTGAGCATTTATCTGTATGTTCGATCACTGAAAGCACCTGAGGAAGAACTAGCACCAGGTGGAAATTCTGGTGAGTTAGAACATTTTGGATAATTACTTTCCAATTGTTTGCTGTTGTTTCATTTCTACAAATTAAAGGCTAGATTTAGGGCTGGTTATTAAATACTGTGACTTTTACTTTCTACCCAAGTAAAGTTGATGTTGGAAGTTAAATGGCACATTTATGTTCTCAGTCAGACTGTAAATTGCTTAAAATGTTAGTTGGATTATCTGGAATAGTTTACACAATAATATCTTCGCTGGTCTAGTCACTTATGAGTGAGAGGACTGTTCCTTCCTCTCAGTTTTCAGTTTTTGTCTTAAAATCCTGTGTGATTTGGCTCATAGTGCCCCTGCCTGTGCAGCATTTCATGGAACAGCTGGGAATGGAAGCAAATACAGAAGAGTGTAGATGTTTTGGCAGTGGGAGGTCAGATACAGAACTTAAAATTAAGTCTAGTTAGCTGAATGGAGTTTTCAGAAGACATTCTGACTCAGTCATGGGACTGCCTGCCTAGGAAGTATCAATTATATACATACGGTTTTGTAGGATAAAAGAGAGATTGAGAAGTGTGCTAACATTAAACATCAGTCTGCTTTTAAAAATGACCATAGGGTAACAAAGAAAGGGAGCTTATGGACAGAACATTTTGTGTCCCAGATACTGTGATGTCAGGGCATGGTGTTTTGCTTCTTGTCCACCTCTTTTGATGGACAGGTAATTGTCACAGCTAAAGGGAATTCTTTCTCACAGACAAAAGCAATGAAATAGGAGGAAATGTAAAATTAATTAATGCCTTATGATGATGTGAGCTTCAGGATAAGGCTGAAAATAATGAAGGAACGAGTGTCAGGTAGAGCTTCTAAAGTGGTTAGTTCTCTTAGTAAATAAATTATTAGGGCATCTTAAAATATAAACCATGTAGATTTTGCTTTGTATTTTGCATCTATTCAAAATTTTTTCAACTGTCACTATAAAGACTTTTTAAAAATTTGTGATGAGAGAACATTAGTGGAAAGTGGGATATTATGGGGAGAAGTGGAGGGGCAGATATAAGGAGGAGTATTGCTAACAGAGGTTGTGTCTTATCTGCAGGGTATTTTATTTATGATTTTTTTACTGGACATGAACTAAATCCTCGTATTGGCAGTTTTGACCTGAAATACTTCTGTGAGTTGCGTCCAGGATTGATTGGCTGGGTGAGTCAGTAATCTGTTGCATTATTTGTTTCAATATTATACGGAGGATTTTTTTATGTATAGAACTGATATTAAGGATATTATATATATTTATAAATGAGAAAAGAGTACTGAAAAATAGTTTCATATTGCTAGATTTTTTTAATGAACATTTTTATTCACTTTAAGAAAATTTTTAGCTTCTTTGTGGCAGATGAAAACCCTTTTTAAAGTATTCATGTGTTGAGGTTATACAGCTTCAGAAATGTGATTAGTTGCAAACTGACTTGTGAAATAGTTCACTATTTTTTTAAACTTAAACATTGGACAAAAATACCTGTATTAAAATGTCCTGTAGTGTAATAGGAAAGATCGCTTTCTTTTACAAGTAAATTTTTAAATAAACTGTTTTCTAAACTAGGTTGTTATAAACCTGGCAATGCTCTTGGCTGAGATGAAGATCCACAATCTCAGTGTGCCATCCCTGTCCATGATACTGGTGAACAGCTTCCAGCTTCTGTATGTGGTGGATGCTCTTTGGAATGAGGTAAATGACAATCTTGTTAAATTGTTCCCATTTCTACTTCCAGTGTTAAGTCAAAGAAGCTTTGTAAATGCTACATTCCTTCCTCCTTGTTTCTAGGAAGCCGTTTTGACTACTATGGATATTACTCATGATGGATTTGGATTCATGCTGGCATTTGGAGATTTGGTGTGGGTTCCTTTTGTCTACAGTCTGCAGGCCTTCTACTTAGTGGGTCATCCGACCACAATTACTTGGCCTGTTGCTGCTGCAATTACTGTTCTGAACTGTAAGTTACAGGAAATGTTACTTTGCTGTTGGTTACAACATAGTTCTGATTTTGTTTCTTTGAGATGGGAGGTGAAGCTTTAGCTCAGATGCAGCAGTCATTGTCTGGCTACCGTTAAATACAAAGAATATAAATTCTCATTTTAGTAAACGAAGGATCGGTGAGACTGAACACCTAACTTTTCTATTGAGAGGCATCTCTAGGTGGGTGCTGTCTGGAGTTGAACAAGTGAATTAACATACTTTGAATTTAATAGATGCCTTTTTAAGTTGATCTGAGTGACTGAAGGACTCAAAAAAGGAGTCAGCACCTTATTGGCTACACTTTATTGAACCTAGGGAAAAAGTAACTATTCGGATCTCCTTCCGTGATGCCCATAGTTACAAACACGTGTCAGTGGAAAACATCTTTTTTCATCAAAGCTGAGTGCTTTGAGAAAAGATCTCACATCTTTAGGCAACCTTAAATTCGCCACCAACATAACCTTGTTGTCCCTTTTATCCAAATAGTACATCCAAAAAAACACACTTGTTTTTTGTAAATGTGACAAAGAATTAAACACTTACAAAAGATAAGAAGACCTACAATGTAATACGTGCAATACTGAGAAATAGAACATCATTTTTTCATCTTCACCTAATGTTTTTTCTTGGGTTTCTGTTTATTTTTTTAAAATAACATCTTTATTCATATGTTGTGATCATCTTTTTTCAATACAACTTTGGAAAAAGCAAGTTTAAGCTGCTGTGTGAAAATTACGGGGGATATGAATTTCAAACCCAGACGATTCATTGCCTGATTCTTTTGTTACTGTGATCTTGTGCAGAGTTAGTCACTTTATGGAGTAGGTGCTGTAGCAAAGTACTAGGCTGCTAATAGAGCTATAATCTTACAAAGCACAGCTTATCACCTTCTGTGAATTTCAACCTCAGTGTTACATTAACAAATGGTCAGGTGCGGATGTAAAAGTAGATGTGAGAATAAAGCTTCTCCAAAATATTTTCAAAGTTAGGTTTCCAATGGCATTTCTATCATGTAAGAGCTCTGAGAACCAGAAAATGTCAGTTGCATCTCTGAGGAGTAGACTTTGATAGAATAAGAATGGCAAACGGCATGTGAGTGCTTTTGTTAAAGCAGAGAAAACTGGAAAATACTGAAAATGCAAGCTAAATAATGTTTCTTTTCAGGTATTGGGTATTACATATTCCGTAGTGCAAATTCTCAGAAAAACAATTTCCGAAGGAATCCAGCAGATCCCAAATTGGCCAGTGAGTACATTTTTTTTTATTCAGTTGGCTGTGATTTTATTCAATGGCTCTCTGTAGTATTTAAATATGTATTTCAATCACTACATTGACCACAATACTCTGTTCACAGATCTGAAATTTATACCCACTGCAACTGGAAAAGGGCTTCTTGTCACAGGTTGGTGGGGTTTTGTTCGTCACCCAAATTACCTTGGTGACATTATCATGGCTCTAGCATGGTCCCTACCTTGTGGTAAGTTTCTGAGACTAAAGTGGATTTTAGAAAAATGCTTTTATGTTTTGGCATTTGACTGGGTTTGAAATGCAAAGTGGTAATTATTTGAGATAGTAACCAATTGAATGGCAGATTTCTGCATCATGAAGCCAAGTCTAGTGAAACACATTTTCTTTTCCATTTTACCCTTTCTAACTTGCTGCAGATTTGACGTATCATACTATAGATTCTACTCATCTTTCTGACACTTTATCATTTAATAACCATGGGACTTGCTTGCTAATTAGTTGTTCCTTAAATTTTTTAGGCTAGTGACTGTGTTTTCAACTGAAGTTTGCCAAAAGTGGGAGTTTGCTTGGAGATAAAGGGCTACCACATATATAGGGATGACTTTAAGTGAAATGCATTCAAAAAAAGGTTATCAAACACTGAGTGAAATTCTGTTTCAAAGTGTTTATTAATAAATAAACACTCTTCTCTACTGGGGACCCAGAGCTGCACACAACACGCACACGGGGTCTCAAGAGAGCAGAGTACCAGGGCAGAAATCAGCTGCCTTGACCTACTGCCACGTTTCTCTTGAGGCAGCCCAGAACTGAGTTGGCTTTCTGGGTTGCTGTCTCGCGTGTCTGGGTCATTTCCAGTTCTTTTCATCGACAAATCAAGTACTGTGTTCTGAGCAAAGCTGTACTCATGTCTGCAGCCAAAATAGAGAACACCTTGTGTGCCTTGTATTCAGCAGCTCAGTACTGCAGAGATTTAACTGGAAATCTGGTTTTGATAACTAGAGAATATGTAAAATATGTACCAGTTTTGTGTGCATTGAGAGAGAACTTGGTAGATTTTGAAACCCTCTAATTTTTTTTATTTTGTGGATTTGTGGGTCTTTTCCTATCTGTAAACGTCTCACAATTTTTGCACTGTCCTGTTGAGCATTTGGTGCTTTGTGAGTATAAAATGCTTCAGTCTTGAACAAGTGTGTGTTGCCAGCTTAGATGCAGGACAAAAATCCAGAGATCGTAGCTATTAATGTGTCCTAAGTTGACTTTCTCACTTTGCAGGTTTTAATCACATTTTACCCTATTTCTACGTGATCTATTTCATCTGCTTGCTTGTTCATCGAGAGGCTCGTGATGAACACCATTGTAAGCAAAAGTATGGCTTGGCCTGGGAGAGGTATTGCCAGCGTGTCCCATACCGCATTTTTCCTTACATCTATTAGAGCACTCCAGAGGCCTGATTTGCAGATTATTGCTACAGTTAGTTTCCTTGCAGAGAAAAAGATACCTCTTACCTTTGTACTTGGTCATTTGTTATTTAGGCTTTTAAAAAAAAACAAAAGAAACAAAACTCGACCAAACATTGGAGTGTGTCAAAGGTATTACTTACAAGTAAATTCAAGATGTGAGTTAATGTGAACTGACTGTCTATGACTTAATTTTTAAAAAATTGTGAATTTTCCAAACTCTTTGAGCCCTAATTTTACAAGCTAAATTTTATCTAGAATTCTGAGTTTACATTTTTTTTATTGCATTTAATTAAGCACTGTGATGTAAAGTATATTATTTTCTTAATACAATAAATGCTGAAATTCCATCCAGTTCACTTTTTGGTGTTACTCGTACCATCCAACTTCAGATGTCCAATTTAGTTGCCTGAATTGGAGGAGCAGCAGGGTCTTTTTGGTCAGTGAAGCTGGAAGCAGAGGATTTGACCCATGTGAGGGGCCTGCAGTCCCATGCCCAGACCTGGCACAGCTCAGCTGGATGGTTGTTCCCCTCCTGGCTTTTCATTAATGGGATTTTTTTGGTCATGGAGGCTCAGCTTGACCCCTCCTACCCTGCACATGCAGGAGGCACAAAGGGATGGAACTGGGAGAAGGGGCATAGCTGTTCCCTTCTCCCATCCCACATTCTTGAGGCAGTTCCAGCACAGACCAGGGGGAACTCTGAGCCGCTGCCTGGCAGCACCCCTGGCCCTAGAGATGGAAGCCACACTTCTGGCTCACACTCCTGAAGGGAGACGATACAAATACTTCAGGCACTTGGCTTTGGCTGTGGAAGGGAGTAGTGAGCCCTCATCTTGCCTCTAGCATTGAACATGGGGTAGCAGAAGTGTGCAGTGTTTGCATATGAAGCACAAAAGGATAAAATGACCACAGATGGCTTACTCTGATCTTTGTAAATTAAGTCTTAATGTACCATAGTGTTTACCGAGTGTGTATAATAAAGCCTCCATTTTTGCTGTACAGTGTTTGGGTTTGATAATGCAACAGCTTTTTTAGAAATAGATAAAATCAGTAACTAAACGAATTTCCAGTAATTAAAAAAGAAAGTAAATTGAATAAAGACTTTTGTAAATTAATGTAATTAATTCTTGAAACAATTGAAGTGTTCATTAAAATATTTGTATTGACAGATATGCTATGAAAATATAGGAAATGCTCCTCAATCCAAAGTTGGTGGTTTTTTTTTTTTTTAGGTTTCTTTTTATTTTTAATTTGGCATTGCTACCTCATATGTAGGTGTTGCCTTTTGTACTGTTGCAGATAGAGAAATAGCTATTTTTTTGCTATTGCTATTTAAAACAACATTTTTTACATGAGCCTGTGGTTAAACTCAACCACTTTCTAATATATTTTTGTATATATTTGACTTTTTAACTAATGTATGTGTTCTGGTCACTAGCTGTGTTCTTTGTCTAACTGGCTGTAAATGACATGCCCTTGTGGTATTTACTTCATAAGTAGAATAATTTTACTGAAATACTCTTGCTTAATTAGCTTTTATTCTGTTGTCACAAGTAAGAGCTTTTCACACACTTTGTACATGAGGTTTATAGCACAAGTTGCCCTAAAAAGCTTATTAGAATATTAAATATAGTGCAGATACTTCTGCACTTGCTTGCAGGAGTGTTCCTAATAAATTGGAATGTTATTTATCAATCTTTTCAGTTATTTTAAAATGTTGATGTAATTGAAATCTAGCATGTGAATTTTTTTTAAAATATAATAACCTATTTTGTACACGGGCATTTTTTAAAGATAATTGTACAATTGAAGTGTATATAATGTAGCTTGATTATTGGTGTTGTAAGGAAATTGTTTTAAGACAAGTACTTTGATTGCTGGCAGAAAATAGCAGTGCCTCTAACAAGGCTCAAGAGAATTTACTCCTGTGAAGTAGCAGGTTAAACTGGGATGCTTTTTTGAATCCTTGCTGAGTGAATTTATGGGAAATAGAGAAATCATTAAATGGTCCTGGTTTGCGGTTTGCAGCTGGTGTTCTAAAAGCTACTGAAGGAGGGGGCAGTGTAACTACTCAGCCTGTAAAGTAGGAGATGCTCCTGCTGATATTCCCAGTTTTATCTGTTGCCACCCAAGGTTGTTCAAATGTCATTTGGAGCCCTTGTCTTTCAGAATCTGATCTTGACCAATGACAACTTCAGTTCATTTATGCTGAATTTTATGTGAATTTGATTTTGAAGTAACTTTTTAATACAAACAAGCCTATGAGATAAAATAAAGGTTTTGCTTAAAACTAAGTGTTGCATTTTATTCCAATTCATGGTGATGTCTGGTAAAAATGACATTGATTTACCTTACTAAGTACAGGTACGAGTTTGCTGAAGTTCCTTTTGTTTGTGGGCTGTGTTATAAGCTCATGTGTGGTGCTTCTCTTCTCCCAGTCTGCCTGGGAATTTTTTCTTCTTCCCTTCTGCTGCTCCAAAATAAACTTAATTTCAGCTGTAAAAATACAGAATTAACATTTGATTTGCCTGTATGATATTGTATTTTTCCCCACAGCCTCTATTAGAAGTCAAAATCAAACAACAGTATCCTACAGTAAGTGTAGGATACAGCCCAAGTGTTACTGCACAGGAAGTAAATGTGTTAGTTTGACTTACAAGACTGTAGTGGAAATATAAGGTGTGACTAAATGTTAGTTTGGCTTACAGAAAGATACTTACCATAGGTAATAAAAATGTTTGCTCAAATTATATTTACCAGAGCTCCTGACAACCTTACCAGAAGCACAGTTCTTGCCTCTTGTGGAGTGAAAGCTGTTTGGGGGAGTGGGTGGAAAACCTTTACTGTGTGCGGATGGAGAACATATTGCACTGTCTGTACAGAACTGTTTTCTGCTAGGGAATATCCCTAAAATTAGAAGAAAATACTTTGATAGAGTTTTTACTCTTTAATTTTTTTTTTTTAAAGCCTTAACCAGTGCACTTTTAAGTAGTATTTTTGAAACATCTTTTCTACCTTTATGTGTGTAAAAATGGAAGCAATAACAATGTTACAGAATATAATGAGAAAAGTATTTTCTGCCCCAAACCTTTTGGAAAAAAAAAAAAAATTGGAAGTTGCCAAACTGCTTTTATTTGGTGGAAGTGTGTGTGTGGTTGTCACATTCCTATCATGTCAACATCTCATCCGTCTTTCTCCTAATAGTACCACGATCCAGTGCTGCAGCCAAATTTTTCACGTATTTTTCGAGGTAGTTTGTTCCCCTGCCATCTGAGCACGGATAGGGAATGACAGTGCCAGGGATTACAGAAGAACCTTTTTCTGTCTTCCCCAGTGCTGCATCTCAGGCTGCAGACGCTGGGTGGAGCAGGTTATTTACTTGTTGCTTGCTGCTGCACACTGTCAGCTCTGTGCTCACAAGCAACAGTACCCACCTTGCTGAGCAGAGTACATTTTGCACTTCAACCATCAATTTCCCTGCCCTCTGCATAAAGGATTGGAAGAGGGCAACAGTTCCCAGTGCTCTTCAGTTCCCTCCTCACCCTTGGCTGAAGAAAGGAAAGATGCACATACAGCAGCAGTACCATAAATTGGGGCACAGTGCCATCCTGGGGACCTGTGAAATGCAAATGGAAATGGCCTGGGCTGTGCATACCACACAAGCTTTTCTGCCGGTCCGCTAGACAAGCTTCCCCGGAGTCTTCCTTATGCTGCCAGTATTTCCTGTTGGAGCTGGGTATTGCTAGGTTTAGACAGCCCAATTAAGGCCCTTTGTTTCCTTTAAACTGCAGAAACTTTAATGTTAATAAACTGACCAGACAGGATCCACCTGAAGCTTAAAATCAGATGAAATGAATTCCTGTAAAAAGTACTATAATACATGGTAGATCCTTAGGGCTATAAGTGGAAATTAATACACAGAGGAAGGGAAAAATGTTGAACTCAAAGCCCCATTAAAATTCAAACCATTTGCTTTTGGCGACACAGCTTTAAAAAAAACCCCATATTGTAACTATTAATGGAGAAGCTTTTCTTCTGGCAAGGGAGATGATGCTTGTACCAAGCTGCTCAAGTGATGATGTAAAACACCAAAGCAGAACTATTTCATGCACTTTTCTATGTGTAATTTCATGATCTTGTCAAGACTGAAAGCAAACTGATACTGCAGACAAAAGATGAACATTGGAGCAATAAGCAATTTCTGCATGTGCTTGTATCTGCTTATCACAGCCTGCAGGGAATGGAACCTTGCCAGGCTAAGAATTCTCAATTCCCACCAAAATAAACATTTGAGAAATTTCCTGTGGGGAGCTGAGAGCTTGTGGAAGTGCACTGTACAAAATTAAAGGCTTGTTAGACACCACTTGTGGCAGTCTATTGTACAAATTTAAGGGCTCATTAGCCGATACCTTTTGAGTCTCAATACTAGGCAGGTTGCTGGAGTTAAATGACTACACAGTAAAGAATGAGTTCCTGACCCATGGCTTGGTGCCTTTCTTCAACCTGGTGAGAATTTGTAACAAACATCATGACCCTGATGATGGGTCCTGACACATGCCCCTACCTCCACCACCTTCCTAAAGTAAACAAATTACACAAAAATTAAACGAGAAAAGTTTTGTTGTACAGTTCCACAGGGCATTCCTGAAACCTGCAAGGATTCTGTGGTGGGTTTGCTTGCTTCAGGTTAAGGAGGTGAAAAGAACAACTTTAATGTCTCCTTAGCTTTGGACAAAAATGCTGATCTTACACCTCTGAACCTCAGATAAAAACATTATAATAATGAGGTAAAAACATTGTTATAAAGGTATGTTCCCACACTGACCTAAAGAAATCCAGTTGTTTTTACTAATATATTTATCAAAACAAGACAAAAATTATAATTTTCATTATTATTTTAATAGCAAACCCACAAATTTCCAGTCTCACTTTACTTCCCTGCTTAACCTCTTATTTTTGTGCACTCAGTTCCTTTGATGAAGTTGGTATTTTATAGAGCACAAGAAAACAAAAATTGCTCAGCATCCTCTTAATTTTCATCAGCAA
This sequence comes from Dasyornis broadbenti, assembly GCA_013397935.1. Taxonomy (NCBI): domain Eukaryota; kingdom Metazoa; phylum Chordata; class Aves; order Passeriformes; family Dasyornithidae; genus Dasyornis; species Dasyornis broadbenti. The sequence continues at coordinate 957 of VZRN01001829.1, read as the reverse complement.
TCTAAGCTGTAGTTTTCTACAAACCTCATTAACTTCTGAAGTAAGTGCCTGGTTATATCATTTGAGCCCCATTAACTGTACCTTATGAAGTCCTACATTTTTTAGCTGGAGTGCTTCTCCAATTGTTATTTCATGGTCCAGACAATTTAAAGCAACTTTTGTGCATAATGAGCCGTTATCTGAGCTGTAAAAATCTGCTAATCAAGCATCCTCTGTAATTGTCACCTCTATACAACTGTAATGCAAAGACTCCTGATTTATCTACATGGCTACAATAGCTTATATATGTGTAAAGTACATATGCTGTTACATCCATTAGTATTTTTGATAACATATGTCTGTATTCAGAGATGTAATTAGAAAAAAAAGTAATGCAAAATTTCAATCTATTCTGTTATAATCATTGTTTTAATAAATGTACCTGGTGTTATTTTATGCCATTTTAAAAATGAAGCCAGATGAAACAAAAATAAGTATTTCCTCATGATATTATGAAAACTTATCATTAATACTTAAATGTTAATGATGCTATAGATAACATGCCTTACTGAATTACAGCAGCGTGGCATTTTCTATACTGTGTTGAAGACTGCATTGGGTCTCTCCATTACTGTCTTAGTTCGGAAGACAGGCGTCTGCTAAGGAAGGTGGAAACCTGCCTTAGAATAGAGGATATGACTCCTCTCCCTCCAAATTGTTATAACTTTGAAATCAAAGGCTCTCAGGCAAAGGTATGGGAAGACGAATAACAGTTCTTTACTAGTATCTACAATGAGGAAAACAAGCAACAATAACAGTAGCAATAACAAATGAACAAACCAGAAAGCCGGTGGCAGCTTTCTCTGAGCTGCCAGACACCCCCCCCCCCTTTTGGTGCAGTTACAGTCACGGCCAGCAGGGGGCGCTGTTGGGCTCCCAGCCAGGCAGGGCTGATGGTGATGGTGGACGGAGCGGAGG
>VZRN01001797.1:93044-112723 GCA_013397935.1 Dasyornis broadbenti | reverse complement strand
TTTTTATTTTTATTTTTTTATTCTTTCAGTGGACACTTTCCCAAACAGCTCTTTTAAGGCAGTGGTCATTTTCTCCCACCAGCATTGTTTCTAACCACCCAGAAAATCATCAGCGGGGCTCTCAGATTTGGTTCTCCTGCAAAACCTCAGCTTACATCTCTCGCATTCCTTTTCCTGAAAGTCACTCCTATCCTTCTTAATCCTGGAATTCTTCCCCTCAGTGTGGCTGCAAAACCTGCAGGCATCTCTTGTGGGGGTCTGAGTGCCTGCAGACAGGCGTCTTGCACCAGATAAATACTGCCTGCCTGCAAGAGGTCTTTGATACATTTTTTTAAAAGCATATCTGTTTCCTTCAAAAAGGGCTGATCTGTCCCATTTATGATGTATCTTCACTTGAATATAACTTGCTAAAGCAATAATCAGCCTCTTTAAAATTCTGCTCTCTACTCACTTCTAAACCACTTGAATATTTTACTCTGTCCAGGATTCGAGTATCTCACTCCTGTGCCTGCTTTCAATTTTTTTAAAGTAACTGAGAAGTTTTCATAAACAATGAGCTCATTAAAGAAAAGAGACTTATTTGGCCAAAAATTCCATCTTTCTATGAACTGACAATATTTCAAGATTATCTGCTGTCCTATTTGACTGTAATTCAGAGAAATGCATGACTTCTCTGGCTTTATTACTGCATCTTGTATAGGTGAGCCAATCCTACTCCCCTGCATTTTACAGGTCTTGCTGTTATCCTTATGCTGACTAACATTTTGTACTGCTAAACTTTGGTTCCCTCGTTGTATTTGATGCCTCACTGTCTTAAGTAGTGGCTGGAAGAAAAATCGCAACTTCCTGGTTCAGAACTTCTGGAAAAACCCTGCTTAGACCATTTGTTCCCAATTGAGAAGCATTTGTGAACATCTCTGACCTGCTGTTACAGATAAGAGGAGAATATAGGCCCATTCTGGTGACTTGTTCTCCAAGAGATTTTCTTTAATAGCCAGCCTGAGATGGCCAAGACTATCATGCTTTCAGGATGTCGTTTCAGTAATTCTAAGGACAAAGCATTACTCTGACATGGGTTTTCCATTTAGTCTCCTGTCTGCTACTGCTCTGAGCCCTCTTATCATTTGGACCTTGGGTTTTTCTCCCATATGCAATGGTGACAATGACTTGCTGCTTATCTCAAGTTGAGATTTACTAATTCATGGTGCTGTAGGAGCTAAATATGAAAATGGAGAGGATTTACACAGGAGAAAAGGCTTGTATTGCTATTTCTTGCAAGTTCCCTTTAACTCCAAAGGTTTTTATTTCTAGGGAGATCAGTCTTGCTTTATTAGTCTGAGACAGAAATTAAGATGTAATTTGTCAAACCTATCAAGAACACTGCATAATGCCAATGAAACATCAGATTTACTTAATGACATGCAATGGGCTTGATTTTGTGTGCAGTGTGCACCTGCACAGCACTGTGCACACCTAAGCATGGCACAAGAGTGATTTTAACTTTGAGTAATGGCTGGTGCAACTGTTCTGTGACTCTGCTCAGCAGACAGAGATGCTTGAAAAGATTGTGAGCATTTCACAGGCCTGAACACACCTATCGGGTATCATTTCATAAAAGTAATCATGTCTCCAGAATCTCAGCCAAAATCACAGCTTGATCATTCTTTAACATTTGAACTATTTCACTTCAACACTACCTTGTAATATTACTGTTAACAAAAGATGATCTTACTTCTTTCTTCATGGTATACCCTGACCAAACAGTAGAAAAACTGAACTGAACATGGTTACAGAGACTGACAATAAAGATGTATTACCTAGTCTTTAGTGTTGTATCAATGCACAAGCAAAGTGCAAGCACATATATGTCCTAATCCTTCATTCTTATGTCAAAGAAAAAAAGGATTTTATATTTGAAATGAAAATGGCATTGAATTAAAATGTATTTTCTTGAAGACCATTGTAAAACCCAGGGCTTGCAGAGGGGAGACAAAACCAATTCATCCTTCTTAAAATTGCAAGGCTCTGATGTTGTTTGCTTAGATGTTATGGTGATAGACTCAAAATTGGTTCTTGGTAAATACAACATACTTTTTGCATAATATTGGTTAAGCTATTCCAGGAATTTTTCACCTCCGGGTGAAATTGCCTGCTAAAGCGATGTTGAAATTTGCCTTGGTTGTGTGGAAGCTTTGCCTGATCATTTTGTAATAGATCATGGTAAATTTGTTTCATGATCCTATTAAGAAAGAACTGAGGAGACCGAGCATTCATCATTATAAAAATTGCTGTTTGTCTGAAGGTTCTTTCACAAGTGCAAATCTGCCTTGTTAATCTTCTGTTTCCTTTACCCTCATTGGACCCATTGCTCAAATTTTGTGCTAAGTGCAGACATACAATTTAGCAAGTGTAGAAAATGAAAGCTCTGAAACAATCAAGTGTTGCTAAAAAGCCTCCTCTGATCTCGTAACAACTTCGCCAGGCATGAAGGCTTTACTCTGTGGTGTCTCTAGTGGCAAAGGCAGTTTGATTTTTGCTGTGTCCACTTGTTCCTGCCTTCATCCTGCTGGCTCTCACCATAGCTGTATCAGCACACTTATTTGAGACACTTACCTAGAAGACCAAACAAAGAAGTGAGCAGGGCTTTAAAAATGTCCATTGCTGCAGGAGTGTGTGTGCTCTGCTTCATTCTCTTTCAAGAGAATATCTGCTTAGCCAAGAAATGGGATTTCAGCTACTGAAGTTGTTGGTAGGGAAGAGGAGGGATATTGGTAAATAGTTTAATAAAATGCAAAAAGAAATAAAAATGAAAAATGACGGCCCATTGCATCTTGCTGTTGAAATTCACAAGATGTTGAAACCAAGGAGCTTTACTTCTCCCTGGTATCAACAGAGACATTCATCTAGGAGACCCATGTTCTGATGTCTGCTGAATTTAGGACAGTTTTGTCTCTGACACACTCTTTCTGCCAGACTGCAGGGCATATTTCAGCATTGCCTCTCCCACTCCTNCCCTAAAGTAGTTGAACTTACCATAATTATGTATTCATTCAGTTGGAGATCAAATGTAAAGCTGCCCTAGTGGCTGGGCTATGACATTCCCTGGGCCTTCCCATCCTTGAGCTGGGCAGAATGGATGCCACGATCCATCTTCACACCATATCGGAGAGCCCTCACCAGCAGCCTATAAATTACACCCTTACTGGGCACTTCTTCTCATGGTATACTCATTATTTCACCTCAAACAGATATTTTTTTCCCTTTGCCCACCTATCTTTTTTCTTTTCCTTTTCCTTGCCAAACTATGAAAATACAGATTGAACGTTCAAATGACATTGCACTTGACTCAGTGTGTTAGTCGTAGATTCTGTAATGTCATAAAATTACTGTATTGATCTGTACATTTTAAGACGTGTTTGAGGTATTTTATCTTATCCAATATGAAATATATGATAAAGCACTACATAATACTGGCCATATTAAGAAAATAAGGCGCTTTGATGTAACAAGATATTGTACAAAGGGAATGTTTTTATACAGGATTTTCCAGAAACTTCTTGCTACCTAACATTGTATCAGAGATCTGGAGAAATTGTAAAATAATAGCAAATTTTGCAAATGAGACTGAGCAAGATAAGGTGAACAGAAAGCTTAATGCTCCTGATCCATGAAATAGAGTCAAGCAGTAGCAAGGTGAGCTCTGCTAAGCAGCATGCATTGAAACACAGCCAGGTGTAAACTCTGCTAAAGAAATAGGGCCGTGTCTCATTATCCTATGAGGGATGAGGTTGCATCATTTTGCAAAGCCATGCCATTGAAAAGGAAATTTCACCTTTAGGATCCTATCCATCAAAGCATTTTGGCTTTTTTTCTTATTGGTGGGTGCTCAGCACAGTTCAGCCCCAGAGCACTTGTAAAGAGCTCAGCGTGAATTGAGTCATCTGACTTTTCAGCCGTTGACCTTGAGCCCTGTGTTTGACTTTTACTCCAGCGAAGTTGCTATGATGAGCCAAATGCAAGCGGGGCATACTGCTGACACTGTTCCTGTGAGCAGTAGGAGTTCAGCAAAACATACTGTGCATATTTACTTTGCTCATTTAACATGCAACCAATAATTTAAATAAATTAAAATGCTAACACCTTGGTGGGAAATCAGTGAATCACTTAATGACAATAGATTCTCCTGTACCTTTTGTGTCTGCATTATGCTGCATTAAATCAAATTACTTTCATTATGATGGATGTGAACTGAATTCATTTAACAGCAGGACAACCAGCACTTCCTTATCATGAGAATGTCCACGTTTCCATCGGAGACCTTGGTACAGGATAACATGACAGTTCAAGCTAGGTGTGAGTTTCTGTGCTTCAAGTTTCTGCAGAAATACCTTTTACTAAGAGAGCTGAGGTCGAATATGTGCCCAGTGTGCAGTGAATTACACAAAACTAATAAAAATGAATTGCTGAAATCCCACACAAATTCTTCTTTCCTGAGTATTTTTGCTATCTGGAAAAAAGGATGGATCATTTTTGGGTTGGTCCTGTCATCTCTCTATCCCTTCCTGCCCTTATCATAAAATCAACTATTCAATAATCTCAATATTAGCAACTTCAGAATAAAAAAATCTTGGACTGCTGATTGTACTTACAAATTTGTCCTCTTCACAGAAAGATGAAATTGTTTATGTGCAAAACTGACCTGATCTTAGAGTTAACCAGAGATATTTAATTCCTGTTTTAAGACTCTGGATCAGCCATAAGGGATTGACACCCATCTAAGGAAACCAAGGTCCCCACAACTTTTGTTGTTTACAATAATCTTGAACAAACCTCTCAGGAAATTCCCTAATCAGAAAAGACAGGTCAGGTAAGCTACGTTTCCCAGCCCGTCTGCTTTTTCTGTTACAATGATTATGCTAACATCATACATTTTATTAGAAGTGATTTTTGTTTCTAATGTACCATGTGCCATTAGCATGAGGTACAGTGTTCATCCAAGAAACTTGAAACAGGAAAACAGGACTGAAGAACCAGGCCTTTACATTAGCTACAGAAACCATTCTGGCATAGAGGAGTAGCAGGTTCTTCATGTTCCTGTCACCAATTTCTAGAGCAGCATAATGATGTGCACTGGGTTCTATGTCTTGCATCTGAAACGGATGTTTAGGGCATATCAATGGATGCGTTTAGATGTTGTGGTTTGGGAATGGTACTCTCCCATTTATTGCTCCATGATTTAGACTCTCCAAACCACACTGCCAGTTGCATGCTCCTCCTTCACCTCTCCCTGCCCCCCTGCACCAGGCTGGAGAGGAGAATTGGAGGCACAAATGATCATAGGTGAGGTAACAACAATTTACTGGAAATGGCAATGCGATAAGAAAACTAACGGTAACAGTACCAATAACAAAAGTATACAAAAGAGGGAGTAATTCACATGCAAAAATGCTCACCATGGACCTTGAACTGCCTGCTGCCACACCACCCTGACCAGTCCCGCCGACTTGGAACCAGCATCACCCAATCACTCCCTCTGGCTCAGGACCAGCACCACACTTACTCAACCAGAAGGTGCTCCTTCTCCCTGGAACAAAGTCCCTTTCCTCACCCCTGGCAATGACGTGAGGTGGTATAGAATAACCTCCATGTGCTAGCCATGCCCCCACATGACTACTGCAAAAAATATTAACCCTGTCCTGGCTTGAACCAGGGCAGACATCCTGGAACTAACTGCCTGTATTTGGCGTCACCTTATTGCAGCAGTGTGAGAAATCTGATGTATCCTATTGGCAAGGTACCCTCAGAAAGAGTAGACTAATACCTATTGTACTGCTGGATAAGATGCGCACAGGAATTGTGGAGTGCCTATTGCATTGTAAATCCACATGGTAGTTTATCCTCTCATACTACATCTGTCTAGTCAGGCCCTTAAATTTATTAAATGAGTTCCGGGTAAGAGCTGTTGTAGTATGTACAAGGACATTTGACTGTTTTAAAAAGTCCTGCATGAAATTCAGAGTGCAGTACCTAAACTGAATTTACATTAGTGGGACTTGGATGGAACTTTTTATTAGCATCTGAATCCTTACAGAGAGGTGAACTTCTGCTGTGAGATAGGCTGATATTTACTGAACTTGCTTTTCACTTGTTTCTGTCACATTGCAAGCCATTTAAAAGACATCCTTTTTCCATTTCTGAGCTCAGGAGCAAGTGCTGCAGCTTCATGCATTATTGAAAACTGTGGCCTCGGCTCATACAATATAGCAGGGATCCAAATGATCTCCAGACACAAGCTTTTTATACACACACAGGCAGGTCAAATATGAGTTTCCAGAAAGATGTAAGAGTGAAAGGACTGAATGCAAATGCAGAACATAAATAAAAACTTGGGCTTATGCAGGAATGAACAAATTTTTACTGGGGAGCCAGCAGATTAGAAGTTCGAGTGACCTTTGAATCCATTTTTGTTATAATCTTAGCTGGCCAGGTACTCTCTCTCTCTCAACTTCTTCTCTAGAAGCGATTTTGCTCTGTGTATAACTGCTGAATGTTCTTTGAAGCAGAACCTCAATAACCCATTTCCTGGTTGAATGCTCTCACCTGAAGGTCATATTTAGTCATCCATACCCTTCACCTGACCTGTATCATAATGAAGAAAAGCCTGCAAAGTTATTTAATAGCCAGTGGAAATGCTTTAGTGTGAGAGAATTGAAGTGCTTGGCCCCTTTAGGAAAAGATCAAAGTGACACTTTGGGAGACTTTATGTCCTGTTTTTCTCCTTCTGGCACCAGTTATGGATGTTAGTCCAACTAAGTGAGGTATGAAAAGGACCTGTATGTGCCAAGTGACAAATTCCAACATGAAAGACAGATTTCTGTCAAGGGGAGGGGGTAATGAAGTGTCGAAACAAAGTGTAATAGCAAATCCTTCCCCTTCAGGCCATGAGTGGATGCGTTCTCTGGAAGTTCTGTTTTAAACAGAAGAGATGGGGCTTTAATAAAGGAGTAGCTGAGTGAAATGTAGGGCCCAGTACTACAGAAGAGCTCAGATTAGATCTAAAGCTATGTCACTGAATTAATGACAGAGTTTGCTTCCTGGTGATGGCAGGAATTAACTCGTGTCAGACAAATGTGTGCATTTGAGATTTTGGAAGTCATTCTGAAAGGATTTTAGAAAATTCATTTTTACACTTCCCATTAAGAAAAAACAAACAAGTGAAAGCACCCAAACCCAGAACTAACTGGTCTACCCCAGCAGCTAGACCAAGTTCTTTCCCTCTCCAAGATTTTCCAAATGCATGTTCCCTCATGAGCTCCCCCTTCTTGTGCATCACCTTGAGCACTGGTACAGCCACATCCTGTGCTGTTCGCTCATTTGTTGGTATATAATGTTCCCTGGGTTTGTGCTAACACAGGTGTCACTGAAAATTCTCTTCACAACTCTTGTCTATTTGTCTTTCCATGTGTTTTTGCTAATTGGGCCTGGAAATATACCATCTACAGGTATGCTGCTGTATACCTATAAAATAATTATACTAAGATTGGCAAGTCAGTGTAGCTGGGACCTAAGTTAAGCCAGTAATACCCTTTTAAGATGCTGCTGAATAAAGCAGGGGCTTTTGTTATCTGCTTTGTTTTTTTCAAGTGTTAGTTCTACACATATATGAGATGGGTAAGCCACACTTTTTGTTTAAGATGTGCTAAATTATTTCCATAAATCTTACATTGATGGCTGTTTAAATTATTATGAGCCAAGGTCTCTGGCACGAGAGGCTACACAGTACAATGAAATGTGTTCATATTTTCTGTGTTTATGAATCTAAATTATGACAGGGTATTTTCTTTCTCTTCTGTCTCCTGCTTTTTCTCCTCAGAGCACTCCACTGTGGATATTCACAGATGGGCTAATAACAATTGCAACAGTTGCCTATTTGTCACCCTGTCATAAGTTGCCAGAGATTCTTTATTTGTGCTATTAAAAACATACAAATAAAAAACACCTTTTAATTGTCTTATGGTCCTCCTTGAAGGCCTATTTAGTTTCCAGACAGGAACTGAAAAACCAAGTTTTTAATACTTATAAAGAATGAAGAATCTCATTCTTTATCAAAGAAACTTCTTTCCTGGTTAATTGTAACTGATCTAGGTGTGTTTTCTGCAGACCTGCCAACACATACCACTTATGCAGTGTGTTTCCTTCTTTTATTCAAAGGTAGGATATGAGGGAAGTTCAGATCATAACCAAGCAATGTAGAACAAGTGACACAATGTGCTCACCAGTTTGACAATAGCTTTATTTACATCACCAGTATGTTACAGGATTTTCTCTTTTTGAGCTCTTTTAAAACAAAAGTTTTTCCTACTTTGGTCAACCAGGTGGCTTTGCCTTTTTTTCTCTCACATTTCCAGAAATTCATCTTCCACTTTTACCATTGAATCAACAGCTTTCCAGTCCTAAAATGGAAACTAGTTCCTAGAAGAAGGGAATGCATACCCAGCCATTGCAAGACAAGGTGTAATGTTGCATATGAAATCACAGGTAAAACCTGAGTATGTAGCCCCAGGCAATTCTCCCAAACAGGACTTACTTGGCAGCCTGTGCTTCACATCCTAGTTTTGTCAAAAACACCCTGAGAGGTTTTTACAGATCAGAAGTTATGAAAACTTTGCTCTCATACCTGTGGTGCTGGTATGTGTAGCACCACACTCATACCTGTACACTGAGCCTGGGTATTTGCTTGGGAAGTATCTTCAAAATACCTGTTGAACAGGACGCAGTCCCCGCCCCACCAACACACATCTCCTGTGGCTTTGTTCAGAGCACAAAGTTAGTTTTTGATGCAGGGAATATATTTCTCTTTGTTTGCAGACCACACATAGAAAAATGGAGCAGATCTTGGCTGGAGATGATAGGTCAGGCTGTGGGAGAAACAGGGAATGCTTGTAGTGGCAACCAATGTAATTCTCCTCCCCTGTGGCTGGACTTTACAGGAAGCTTTAAAGTTTTTCCACAGAGCTGTCTTCTAGGATCTTAATAAATTATGCACCCTTGCTGGAGTTGGCTATCTGATATTCTCTTCTGGTGCTCTCTCTTACAAAATTACTTCCTCTGGGAACTTTGAGTAATGGAAGACATGGCCAAGGTGAAGTGGGAGCTTACTAATTGGTAGTGATAGTCTACTCAAGCATTAAGTAAAGTAATCTTACTTTATACTGTTTTTCTCAGATCTTGTTTTTATCTAAACTTGCTACTATGTCTCCAGCTGGAAAACAGAGTTCATCTCAAAGAAGATGCACTTTTCTCACGTTCTACAATTGATCACTCATAATAATAAATACATGCAGCACAGTTTCAGAGTTCTGTCCCTGTTACAATCTGCTGTTCACATTCACCCTAATGTGGCCATTTTGCTTAGAGTTTGCTGTGTGCAGATGGTAAAAGCCATTAATGTTTCCCTGGAGTAGCTAATGGGCTCTTTCATAATTGCATGTCCCCTGTTGGCGTTGGCTGACTTGTGGTCCAGGATGGGCACTTCTTCAGCTTCACAAGAAGCATAATATTTTTTTGCTAAATATGATGACACTAAGGGGTCTGAGTTTCTTGGAGTTGAGATTCCACAGAATTATAAAATCTGATCACCATTTAGGGGTATCAGTCCTGACATGTAAAAAAGGGCAAAAGACAGGTGAGCACCCTCAATCTTGCACGTGAAAGAGCAAGTGGGTAAATGTAGAGCACGGTCCTGTAGACTTGATCCTAAACTGTTTCACACTGCAGAACCAACCCAGCTAACAAACAGCTGTCCCAGCCTTGCTGAATGCTGCCCCCAGACCAGGGAAACGCAGGAGGCCTTGGCTTATGCTGGAATGCTAGACCCTTACGTACACCAGACAGACCTGAAAAATGAGGTGGCCAGTTCTTTGAGGATCAAAAAACTATGGTTTCTTTTATAGACATAAGTCACAGTTGTTCTGTTGCACATGGTTAGTAAGTTCCGTAATAACAGACAAATGGCTGATGTGTCCTGTGGTGGTTGTCTCTGGTATATATTTACTTTTGACATTCAGGATAATCTTAAGCATGTTTTAAATGTCAGAAGAAGAAGTACTGTGAAACATCAAGGCAGTTCACCTATAGCTTAACTCTTCTATTAATTTCAAATGCTTTCATCCTACTGTAAAAATCTTCTATTCACTTAATCTTACTTTTCTGTCCATCAGAAACCACCTTTGCTTAGCAATGATTATTTTTATATGTTTCAAATTTCAGGTCTTGGCATAATTTGTGAGCTGCCCTTTGTGGGCACAGCACTGAGTGTGTGTGCATGTGTGAGATGCTCTAGCTGAGGGATACCCTTGAATGGGAGTAACTCAAAGTTAGTCATGTAGTGAAGGGTGCAGCAGTTTCTGCTGGCTAATACAGGACTACTTGTAAAGCTTCCCTAAACCTCAGTGGAGCTAAGGAATCACTGAGGAGTTATGAATCGCAGTGCAGGATTTACCACCCAGTGTAATGTGTTTTCCTGTTTCTTGGCCTGCAGTTCTTCTTCAGCTTCCTTTCCTATGTTTTCTTGTCTGTCTTTTAAATCAACCAATCTTCCTTGCTATTCTCCAGCTCCCAAGATACTGTCTGTATTTTCCTCCATGAGAGGCCTGCACAAAGGGTACTATGGGTGTTATTTATGAAAGCCTGTGCTGTGAAGATGCGTAGTCTCTACTGAAGCAATATGTATGCCAGGGATAGGAGTAGTTTCTCTTGGGTGAGCAAGACTGGGTGCAGCTGAGGTTTACTTTGTTAGCAGTAAACTAGTATTTCTGTTGTTTAACATTGTATAGTCTGTGATCTTAGAAATTATACCACCCTTTAAGCCTTAAGTTCAGAGGTTCAAGTGCAGAAGATTTTTTGTTTGCTGAAAAGAAACCCTTCATGGTTCTAGATTTATTGGTAAATAGCTTTTTAATCTTTGAATTGTCGCTTGGGAAAGATGGTGTATTAAAGTCATAACAGTGTGGCGATTCTAAATGACCAGGGCAGCAAACAGTGGCAGGATCTCAGGCACCAAAAACATTCCACAATAGTCATACAGTCATGTGCATGTCTCCTTGGGGCAAGGTGATGGTGCTGTCCTGAGGGCTGTCCTTGGCTTGCCCAGGCAGAGTGGTGGAGGAGAGTTCATGTCCTTATGGGCTGAATGGGGAATGTGGGAGTCACAATGGTGTGTAGGGGAGAGCAGACTGTGCTTTGGAAGCCAGAGAGAGGGAAGGGTAACATCAAACATGTTCCAAGCTTCTACCAGCAGCAGGTCCCAGGGCACCACGGGGATCATATTGACTGGAAGGAAGAGTGAGAGAAAGAAAGAGAACTGCATCTTTCTACAGCACACCAAAATCCGTGTCCTATGGAATTAATGGAGTTGTGATATTTGGTGGAGGCACCAGTCTGACGGTTTCACCAAGCAGTAGATGATGATGTATTTGACCCATTACTTTTCATCATGGATCTCATTGTATGTTCAGAGATACTCACAAGGTGGAACAGCTTCTTGATGCAGCATTACTTTTTAGGGATGCTTCAGTGGGACTGAAATAGAATTCCTCGACTTATTCTACAGCAGTGTGTTTATGGCATAAGTAGGGAAGAAATGCCAGTGAGACACTCTTATACTCATCTTCCAGGTGATGGACTGGTTATTCCAGCCACAAGGCCCATTGAAGGGAGATCAGAAGATAATTGACCGTCAAGCTTTTGAGCAATGTTAAGGTCAATTGCTGCAGAGGTCAGTTTATTTGAACAATTACAAAGGGTTACAAAATGCTAATAATAATTTTTGATTTAATGAATGTTCTAAACATTGTGGAGTGAGAATTAATTGTTAAATGTTAAACTTAAATATCCTTTTGAATCTGAAGGCTCTTGGTCTAAGAATCCAGCTTAATTTTTTTCTATTGCAATGAATGGGAAAGCTTTGAAAAAAGTATTCTCTGGGAAATGCCAAAAGTTAATGTTTTGATTATATGCCAAAAATAATTGATTTTTACCTATAGTCAGTCAGCTGAATTGTGAGTGTGTGTATATATATTACATCCATTTATGTATATGTTTTTTTCAAATTTCTCAAGGCTTGAGAAGCTTGTTGGCAGTATGTAGAAATGTGACTGAGGGAAGTAGCATGGCTGGGTTAATGGCATGAAAAAAAAATCTTAATTGTTAGTAAGCAGAAAAGAAGTTAAACTGCACAGATTCCTGAGGCTTCTGTTCTGAATAGCCATCCGATCTGAGGCTAAGGACACTGCTGGTCAGGCTCGGGAACAGACTGGAGCAGCTGTGCTCAGAATAAAACCTTAATTTTTTTTTTTCCTATGGAGCTCACTGTAGCTTTAAAAAATAAGAAAAGAGAAAAAAAAGAAAAAAGAAGATATATTTCCTTAAGTTCTTTGTGCCCACTTTATATATGTGTAATTAACAGAAGAGTTGTAAGACCACCAAGAACCAAACTGTTGTCTACTGCGTATATTAGATCTTCATACTGCCTTTCTGTTTTCAAATCAAGCTTTGTGCATAGTATCAGTGAGATTTCTGGTAAAAACCATCTCAATTTCAAGGTTGATCCATTTGTTATGTTCACAGAAAGTGTTCTTTCTACCACTTGAAGTCACTAGCAAAACCTCACAGTCCTGCTTCCAGTAAAATACTGGAAAGCACTAATTTTGACACACACACACTGCTTTCTGAGGCTCCCTACTTGTCTTGCTAGTGGTAGTCTTTGGAGGGGGGAGGAAAGCTCTTTAACACACACACAGAAATTGTTCTTCATTGCTAATTTCTCTTTATTTTTATATGTATACAGAATGACACAGAGTATCAGCATTGATGGGAGCTCCCATGTCTCTCAGCCTGCCTGCTCTACAAGAACTCTTTCTTCATTATTAACACATTTTGTTGAGGACTCAGTTGACCTAATGTGGTTTTCAGGGAGAGCTACCACTACCCTTGGCTGCACACAAGCTCTATTCTAAGGATGCAAATTCCTTTTATTACTGTGGCAATAGTCTTGAGTAGTCTCCTTGGGCACTGGGAACCGTTGAGCCTGCATGCTATTGTACCTGCTGTAGCCAAGCTGGACCTGTAGAAGGAAGATAGATGCTGAAGGAACCTGAGGACAATTGGCAGGTTTATTAGGAAGAAAACAAACCAGGTCTTGTTCCTTTGGTGGACAGAGTTGAAGTCCAACAGAGCTTTGAACAGCTTACAGAGGAGTGACCATGGGACTGTGTCTGGTGATAGCAAGTACAAGGTTCCTTTAAGCAGGTCTCCATGATATTTTGGAGGCGGAGGAGAGGGCGTCTGCAGGTGTTCTTAACCTGCTGGTGGTTACAGGACCACAGGAAATCTGTACCCATGTGGAGCTGCTATGCCATGCTGATAGAGGCAATATTACCTGGCACGGTGCCGGCAGCTCAGCCTCAGTGTCAGTTCTTTCTCATCTGATGTGGGGCATGCAAAGCAAGGTGGGCTTGCAGAGCAAGTTCACATCTCCTGCAAAACACCAGAAGACCAGATACTTGAATGGATCTTGTCAGTTTAAGGGAGATATGAAAACCTCCCAGGCTTCTAGCCCTCTTCTACCATCTAAGTGGTGTAAAGAGATGGTAAAATACATGAAAATCCCTTTCTTCTAATTAATCACTACACTTGGAAACTGAAAGATTGAATTAGTTCCCTAATATCCCAGCAAAGGGAGCTATCTATAAACCTTTGATTTTTACATAAGTTTTCATTCTTTTCCTATCCTACACGATTCAGTTGGAGCATTCTGACCTACACACTTCAGCTTTATTGTTTTTCTTTCTTTATGATATTTGTGCAAGCTAAAACAACTTCAGGAAGGTAAACAGTACCTCCATATAACTGTTTTGTTTTCTGGTTCTCATGTGCTAACATGCCCCTGAATGTTTGTGTTGCATTTCCTTAAAGGAAATCTTTACTGCTCAGCTTCCAGTCCAAACAAGTGAGATCCTAAGAAACCTGGAGGTTTCCAGAAGAGCTTAGCTGCATAAATGTAATTACAAGACTGGTGCAAATGTTCAAGTGCTACCCCTATGCCATATTTGTATGAGGAATCCTATAAAACTGCTTCTGGAAATCTAGTGAGGAGCTGGCTGTGATCCTTTTCTGTATGGGTGCCACCCGAATAATAGCAATGAGAAGGGGAATGTGCCCAGTGGATGTGCAGCATTACAAGGACTAAGTCCGTGTTAGTCACATGCTGAAACAAAAATACTGTACTATCCACTGCTTCAAGGGAATCTCTGTGGGATGTACAAAGCTAGCTCTGTTTAGATTCCTCTGAAAATCCATACCTCAGCTGAAAAAAACAACATAGCTCCCGTATCAGTCCAGGTCTATGCAAGATTCTTGGGTAATCTGTAGTCCAACTCTTCATGTGCAGTGAGAGGTGTTCAAGGGAAGATGCAAGAAGAAACTTCAAGGATATGCTATAATGTAAATAATGCTGTGAGTTTGGTTAGAGCAGTAGCAGCATGTTGCTAAATGTTGCAGCATTTGCTGCAGTTCATCCATCTCTACTAATAGCCTTTTTGGCTTGTTTCTGTTAATAGACTTATAAAATATTACTTATGTGATGATAGTAAATATCTGATTATTCTCTGTATGTTCAGATATTTTTAAATGTTTTGCTACATTTTAGTTTCTAAATTAAGACATTATGGGCATATGCATATCAAGTAGTGTAAGAAGAAAGTAGTCCTAGCATGTCCTCTTTAGCTTCCACAAGCTTAAATGATGGCCTAAAATATCAAAAGAGAAACAAGGTTTAGATGGTCACATGATTTGTAGGAGATCATCACAGGCAGAAAAAGAAGTGAAAGACAGAACTTGGGATACAGATATGGTAAGCACAGGAGTCTTGTTCCCAAGTCATTAAGCAAGTTTGTCTAGGAAGGCTGAGTTTACCTTGCCTACGTTCTAAGTGCACATTGGGAGATACAGTAAGTTTCTATCACATTTGTTATATTTTGGGTCGGATTTTTTTTTTTTTTTTTAATCAGGTTGTTAACTGTTGCTTTACTGTGTCTCTCGGTTTGGTGAACTATTGTTCACACCCTTAGGAGTAATGGATATCTTGTATACAGGGATGAGCAAAAGACTGTAGCAGTGGCTTACTTGCAAGGCAGTAAAACATTATGATGCTCATTTGCAGTACAAATATACAAGCCTGTTCATCACATTGCCCAACGCTAATACATTTATGTGGCTACAAATTCCATTACTTTGTGCAACTGCAAGGACAGAGGATTTTGCCAGATAAGGGAGAAATCCCAGAGCACTCTTATTAAGAAGCTGATGTCAGTCCAGAAAGGGATGGTATATCTTGTTTTAAACATTCAACAAACCAAAGCTGAAAGAGAATCAAAGTTGAGATAGTTTAAGTTCTGTTTCAGGGCATAGGCACACTGCCATAGAAAGGTAGAGGAGTAATTGTCTGCTAAGTAGACCTCATCCCTGAAACAGGCATAGCTTCTTCGAAAAATAATGATACAAAACTCAGGCTATTCTTCTTCTACTCACTGAAGAATATGAAGTCTTAGATACTACAGGAGGTTGTTCTAGAGGTAGTTTTATTGAAGATAAGCTTTCAAAATATTACTGTAAATTGTTTTTTAAGACAGTCAAGTGGAGCCTGGAATTTTAATAGGGCAGTATTAATTTAAAAATATTACTAAAATCAGAGGGTATAGATTTGCCAGTCTCACGGTGTTCTGGTGGCAGATACTTAGCTGTGCTCAGCGTTT
Source organism: Dasyornis broadbenti (assembly GCA_013397935.1). Taxonomy (NCBI): domain Eukaryota; kingdom Metazoa; phylum Chordata; class Aves; order Passeriformes; family Dasyornithidae; genus Dasyornis; species Dasyornis broadbenti. The sequence goes on along the minus strand of VZRN01001797.1, from coordinate 96,911 downwards.
AAAGGAAAAGCTTTCCTAGAAGCCATCTGTTCCAGAGGCTGATCCAATCCTGGCCACGAGCAAGGGTGACTCCTACAGAGTGTGGATGTGGAGGAGGCAGCTCTTTCACCTCCCTGGAAGATCTCAGGTAGGGTAAGATTGAGTCTAAAGGTAGCTGGATCTGAGCAGAATCAGTAAGCAACATAGGGTCAGGAGCGCTGGAGCAGATGTAAAGGAGCTCTGGAAAGGCCATTTTAGGATTCTTTGTGCAGACAGTTTGCTGTAAGCAAAAGCTGGTGCCTCTCAACATGGTTACAAGGGTGCAGCTCTCACTATGCCAGCTAAAGGTCTGAGTTCCTCAGCCTGCCTTTTTCCAAGCTCTACGGGGCGCAAGCAGGGCCTGCAGAATATGCGTGCAGGTGTAGTGTTTTGCAATTCCTCCAAATGACTCCTGAGCCAGAGATAGTGTAGCGTGGAGGAAAGGAGGAAGATGGAAACAAGTTTAAAAGGTAGTTTGGAATTGAGAGGGAGTTGTGTAACCAAAAATAGGAATCTTGTAAGTTTTTTCCTGTTTTTCAGCTATAACACAGTCACAACCCAGTGGACCTAAAGTTGTCAAAGCCCCTCTGAAAATGCCTCTGGGTAACTGCTGCATCACTAGGTAATTAGTGACACCCAGTGACACTTTGGCACCTCTGCCTTGCTGCAGATGACATGGAGTCACTTTTGAAAAACCCCTTTGTGAGTGAAAATAAAGACTAGGAGAGTGGTTTAATTTGGGTCTTTATTTTCCTGGTTGGTAAAGAGAAGCCTTGAAAGAGACTGGAGAGTGAAGTAGAATAATCAAGCAACTCATTGATCTAAAGTTAATGTGCTGCAACTGCCTCAACAAATGCTAAAAATGGCCTCCTTTGCTCCTTTCTATAACTGAGGAAATGGCTTCTGCCAATATCCCTCTAACACCAGCAGCCCTCAGCGCTTTTGTCAAACACACTCTGTGTTTGAACAGATCAAATGAAACTCATTTGTTGTTATTGTTTAAAATTAAGCTGTACTTACAGAATTACTGCAGCATTATTAGACCAATTTCCTAGAACACAAAGATCATGAAAAACAAAAATTAAAAAGAAGAGGAAATTCTGTTTATTTTTTGGTTTAGAATTCAGTACTGACCTTTGAGTTTCTGCTGTTTTCGGTATTGTATTCTTCAAAGAAACACCAAGAAGTTGTGTTAAAAACATTAAAGTCGTTATACAAAGGTACTAGGTATTATACAAAGCATTCAAAATGTTTCCAAAATGCTTAGAAGGTAAGTTTCTGGTGAAAAATAAGAGCAAATTATGGCTTTTAGCTCTGGGTTCTGATATGGAATCTGTAAAAGCATGAGCAGGTCACTTAAAAGGACTGTCTACTGCTCCATCTGCAAAATGAAGCTATTGAGTGCATCAAGCTACCCACGAAAGCCAGAAAATATATGTGTAGGCAAAATGTTTGGTGCTGACCTGCTGGGATTTATGCAAGCTGAATATTCTTTTGTGCTTTCACTGATGGAAAGCATTTCTGCCAAGCCATCAGAAGCCATAATTTTCTTAAATAAAAACTCATCAGTCCTCTAAGTCATCTTGAAAATGTGGTGTGGCTCACATCTGGTATTTTCACAGAATGTTAGAGCAATTCATATTGGAAGAGTACATGGAAGGTCTCTAGTCCAGCTTCTTGCTCAAAGCAGGGCCAACAGTGTATTAAGAGCACATTGCTCAGGGCCTTGTTCAGTCAGAGACTGAAAACCTACACATCCCTCTCTTGACCCCTGTCCCACTGACATAATTCTTACAGGGATTTCCCACCCCTCATACACAGCTTATGTCCAGTCAGAGCCTTACTGGCTCCAATTTGAGCCCATGTCTGTTGTTCTGCCACTGCACATTTCTGCAACAAGCTCAGCTCCACCTCTCAGTCACACTTTCCCCAAGACTCTAGGGGCTGCTCTTAGGTCCCTCCAAGATATCCCTTCCAAGGGCTGAAGAAGACTTATTCCCACAGCCTCCCCTTACAGGGCAAGTGCTTCTGCCCAAACCAGCTTGGAGGCCTCTCCTGAACACCCTCTAATCAACTGATGTTTTTCTTGTACTGGGCATCCCAAACTGGCTCCAGTGGCCAAACACTTGCTGAGTAATGGAGACTAATCACTTCCCTCCCTCTGCTGTCTCTGTTTGCCTTGATTCAGGGATGTTGTCTGTGCTCTGTGCAGCCCCACTGGCCTATGCCCAGCCTACTGTGCTGCAGGGCCCTTTTGGCAGTGCTGCTGCCCAGCCGGGCAGTGCCCAGCCTGTCTCGCTGCAGGGAGCTCCTGCTCCCTAGGTGTGGGTCTTCACATTTGTTCTGGTTGGATATTGCAAGATTTCTGTTGGCCCGTTTTCCCCGGCTTGGTCTTGTCCCTCTGGATGGCAGTCCTGCCCTCTGGCGTATCAGCTGCACCCCTTGGTTCATTGGCATCCACATTCTTGATTTGAAAAAACCAAACTTATTTTAAATTGAAGAGTAAATCTAAGCGTCAGGGACTTCTATTCATCCTTCCATGTAATTCCACTAATTCGCTGAGTTTAACAAGACTTCAGAAATGTTCCACATGGAGAGTTTTCCTTGCTTAAGTAAATGGACTGACCTGCAAACCTCTCCTGTCTTTATGTTCAGCAGTGAGTAAACTTACTCTCTAGCTCCATTAGATCATGTATAGCTGAAGATCAAAACTTTCTTCAGGTAAAAACAGAAAAGCAAACAAATATACATTCCTCCCTACCCACTGCCATTTCAGTTTGAATTTAAGTTCCAAAGAATATTTGTTGTAAAAAAATAAATGAGCCAAGTCTGGAAAAAATCAATACATTGACAGAGGAAACTTTGTTTCTCTGACTCTGCCAGAGGAGAGTTTTGCAGTTAGGCTGTATCCCACATGGGTCAAGATTTTTTGCAAGTTCTGCATTGCCTGGAGCTTAGCCACTAGTAAGATACTAGTAGAGGTAATTCTTAAACCGCAAGGATTTTCATGTATTTCTTCAGCAGAGAATATCCCTGATGCTTAGCTAGTGCAGGGGAGCTTTACATATTAGCACAATCTTTGGCTTTTGAGCCCACAATAGCTGTGGATTTTGCTGACTTTTGCTTCCACTTCCTACCAGCCATGCAGGCAGGTGTTGTAGGATATTTAGCTATTACTGCAGACTGGAGCATGCTAAAGTTCTGAATGCCAAAGCATCCTAATGAACTCCCAAAATGAATGTAATTCACTACCAATCTTAAAAAGCTATTCTACTCTAGAGAATGACTATTCAAAAAAGGTCCTAATTTAATCAATAGAGTAACTCCCTGTGTCCATTCAAACACATATAAAATCTGTTAGTGACAACATGATGGGTTTTATTGCTTTTTACTTCTATTAGCATTGCAGAACCAATTCTGCTTTGAGCAAGCTGAAATCTCCACTTTCCTGCATTATATCCCCTGAAAATAATAGCTGGCACAGCACAGAGGCTCTCAGCACCTGAGTGCTATCAATAATGGTGCTGTTAACCCAGCTTCTGGTAAGTAACCTACCCTGACCACTGAAAGCACTGGGACTGCACCAGTTTTACTGAAATCATTTTTTAGTTTACAGTGGGGTTGCTACTTGGTTCATTGTACAAGGATAGAAGAAACCTGTCTCAATCCTGACCCCAGGATGTCTTTGAAGGTTAGGAAATGATTGTATTTTTCACTGTCCATCTGAGTCCTGTTCCTGCATTAATATAAAGTCCCCTTATAATATTTTAACACAGCTGATTCTTATGCAATAGAGTTATATTAAAAACTGGGGGGGGGGGGGGTTCTCATTCGGTTTAGGTGAGGAGG
>VZRN01001797.1:6498-92732 GCA_013397935.1 Dasyornis broadbenti | reverse complement strand
GCACGGCGAGTGGAGCTGCAGCAGGGAATCTCAGGGCAGCAAACTGGCTGGCAGAGCTTATCCACTCGAGCTGGTGAACAAACAAGTAGCGGAGACTCCAGCAAGGAAGAAAAATCCAGCAGTGCTGAGCTTCCGCTGCAGCAGTGAAGGGAAAGAAGAAAACAGCAGCTGTCTCCTCCAACAAGTCCCGGGAGCAAGTGAGTCTCTGCCCCCACCCAGCCACCTTTTTCTTCTCTTGCCACACCTGGCTATGTTTTTAGTCTCTTAAGTGAGTCTTTGTCCCTTAGGTACTCAGTCGTTATCTCTTAAGTACCCAGTCGTTAAGGCTCGTTAAGGTATCTCTAGCCACAGGATGGAAAAATTCCCAACCACCAACACCTGCAAAACTGGGGGAAAAAAAAAGGAGAACCTGTGTGTCTGCAGCATTCTGATCTGTTTCTGTGGCTGGTAAGAATATAGCTTGAATCTATATTACTGGAAAAGTAACATTGCCTAGAAGAGAGGGGGAAAAAAAGAAAAAAACCCCACAATATCATCTTAAAAAGTTTAGATGAAATTCTGAGCAATCTCACCTGTTTCATCCCATGTCAGTTCTGATTGTGCAATGTCAAGGTTTTCAAAAAAACAGACTTAAAAGTAGCAGTTTGAATTTTGATTACAGCATGATGACTGACCTGTCAATGGTGATAAGTCTGCGATAAATCCTTTTTAGACTACAACAGAATTGGCATCATACTCTGCGCTCTTACTGAATGTGAGGTCTTACTGAATGTGATGTAAAACAGATCCCTCCCAGCCAGGGGTCCAAGCTGGATTATGATATTGCCCACCTCAACATCTGGGAAAGTTTGACTTAGTTTCACTTTTAATGGATGCACTGTAGGAAGATATCAGCTCTTGCTGGTCATGATGGAAATGCAAGTTGGGTGCTGCTGGAGACACAGAGGCCAGTGCCCTGAGAAAGCAGGAGAGGCTGCATTTCAGAATAGGGAACAGAGAGGAAGGAGGGAAAGCTCTCGATGTTCCTACATGCAGCCCAGGATGTGATGGCCAGAAAGCAGAAGAACTACGAGCGGATTAAAACCTAGAGCCACGAAAGTGAATTTGCAGCTCAGGCAGTCTGTATGAGAAGATAATGATGTTAATTCCTGTGAGTAGTGAGCTGGATTCTGATCTTTTGTAAGCAGGTGTGCTCCAGAGATAGTGAGGAGCAGAAAAACAGGTTAATTACTATTTTTAGCAATGTAATAAGGACAGATTGGGCAAGTTAGCACTATTGCCCTAATAAATATTAGATTGTGGGTGCTCAGGGAGCACAAGCATCTGAGATGGTGACTACTAATAGAACACTCTGCAGGAGCTGAACAGAGGAAGGTTTCATCCACAGAAGAACATATTCAGCCCTCACTGTGAGAATCAGTCTGCTCCTATGCCCTGCCATGCCTTCACTGTCCTTCAGGTGCTCCAGAGCAATCCCTGCCCTGCTGAGAGGCACCTGGCTGTAAAATGCCAGGGAAGATCTCCCCTCAGATCCAGTGCTACCTCTGGTACTAACTCCCAGAGACAAGAAAGCAGTTACCTCTCAATGGCATGAGAAATCTTACGCCTCCTGAGCTCAGTCATGGGTCAGGAGCAGGGATATAAGTTAAAAAAGAGGTCAGGGAGAGAGCCTGTCCCTCCTACTTTTGTCAAGTAGAGGTGGGGAGGGCAAGAAATAAGGCAAAACTGAAGCAGATGTACCCAGTTCCTGAAGACTGCTTCTAACAGCCCAGCAGATTGGCTGTAGGACATCAATGAGCAGGAAGACACAATGGCTTAGGGATGCTTCAGGGGGTGACAGATATGCACTGAGGAGAACCTGGGTGAGGGGCCTTAGTATTAAAATATGTGGGATAAGTATCCTCAAAACTGCAAGACCCTGACCACCAACTGAATTAGAGGTGTGGCCAGATGATCTGGTGGTAAAAATTCGCTTCCCATGCTCTGTTCTTTTGCATCTTCTGGTTACCTCTCTATAATTCAGAAACTATTAAGAATTGTTCATAACCTGACTTTGGACATTGCAATGCATCTGGAGGACGGTAATGTCTTTATTACCTATTTGTCTTTACAGACTTAAAACACTACTGAACCAGGGTCTTTCCTAACATCAAGTTATCATAGGAGAAAAACATGCTCCCTGTTTTTCTTTTTGCCTGGATTTCTTTCAGTAAATGGGAAGGAAAGAAGGCTGCTTATCTTCACAAAGTACCTCTTTGCTTAGAGAGAAATAAATACAGCTTTGTGACTCTAACACATCATCTGAGTGGGTTGAGTCTGAGGTGCCTTTTGCCATATGCAATGCAGAGCAATCTCTGTTCTTGTCTAGAGCCCACACAGTCACATACACAGCTTGCAGATTAGTGGGGGTGGGATGCTCTGAGACAGCATTGTGGCATGCAGCAAAATTTTTAATGCAGGATAACCCTCTTCAACACAATATTTAATAAGAAGTAAGTTACTACAAGTACTTTATTCTACATATAATTTTATCATTTCCCAGTATGTCTCAAGCTGTAGTCCTGGCTAACGCATAGTCTGTTTGATAGTAAGCTCTGGAGGGCTGACTACTAAGGTGGTACTGGCTCCTGTTTATTTCTAATTGCTAAGCCATATGATAAGAACCTTTAAAATACCCCAAATTCTCACCTGATGGTTTCTGTGCTTGCTAATACTGCCATTGACAGAGGGATGTTTTGCAGGCCTTGGAAGTAGTTTGGAAAACTAATTGTTTCAAAAGACTTCTAATTTGAAATCAGTAATTATGAAAGTCTGAATGCTTTTGCCTCCCTGATGGGCTTCAAACTTACAGAGTGGCTCGCTGCAGCTCCACAATGCCAGTTCATCTTAATGCCCTTAGTGATGGATCAGCTGCTTGCACTGTGAGATAGCCAAAGGCATGACTGTGACTGCAGGTGTGGGCAGCATGTAAACAGAAAGGCCAGTGTTTTTTTGCAAAGGAAAGGAGACTGTGTATTTTCCATCCTGAAACTGCCTGACAGTGTTATTAGAGCAGGGTATGGATATAAGGAGCAGTGCATCATTCTGGTGGGGATTCAGTCTGTTGTTTTAATTCCCACAGTGTGTTGTGCTGTGTCTGACATGCAGCTCCCTGTCTGTCTATAAAAATAAATATCCACCTGAAGTTTGTTGCCAATAGAGAGTTTTATAAATTTGAATTCTGTATTTGTTTACCATAGCTCTGCTCATTCTCTTTTGCTTTTTACTAAATTTTCTGAAAGATCTTGTTGACTTTCCACGAGTGTTTTTCTGAGTGGCTTTTCCAGTTCAAGGTCCCTATCAGGGGACTCTCAGAGAGATGCTCTGGCAGTGGCATAGCAAACTCTTATCAAGTCAGATACATAAGAATTAGAATTACTTAAGATGTTTTCTAATGGCAGATTTTCCATCAAGAAATATAATTTTGAAAACTATACTTCCTGTGGGAATAAGTCAATTCACACAAAATGCCAAGGTCTTTTTCAGTCTGGGAGAAAATCAAAATGAAGTATTTTGGCGTTACTATGATGAAACAGTGCTGTAATTTACTTCATTTGCAACTATACTATGGTATACTTTACTGTAAAATTGACATGAAACACTTTAATTCCTTTACAGAGAAGCATTTGCTCCCCAGCTGTTTTCCTATATAAGACTTTATTTCCAGGAAACCTCAGTTTTATTCTTGTTCGTTCCAATATGTGGGATGGAAAGAAAGAGAAATCATGGAGTTTTTCTGCAAAGCAGAAATTCATATTGTTGTTCAGACCCAGTACCTATTGTGTATAATGAGCATTTAAAAGACCAACTGGTGCATAACTGGAGTACCACACTGTCTTGGTTTGGAAGACAGGCGTCTGCTAAGGCAGGTGGAAAACTGCCTTAGAGGATATGACCCGCCCTCCCTCCAAATTGGTATAAGGTCGAAATCAAAGGCTCTCAGGCAGAGATATGGGAAAAGGAATAACAGTTCTTTACTCGTATCTATAACGAGGAAAACAAGCAACAATAACAGTAGCAACAACAAATAAACAAACCAGATACCCGGTGGCAGCTTTCTCTGAGCTGCCAGACACCACCCCTCCACTCTGGTACAGTTACGGTCACGGCTGGCAGGGGGCGCTCTGGCGCGAGCTCAGCTCCTCGGTGATGGCGGACGGAGCAGAGGGCGAGGCGGCTGCACGGCGAGCGGAGCTGCAGCAGGGAATCCCAGGGCAGCAAACTGGCTGGCAGAGCTTATCCACTCGAGCTGGCGAACAAACGAGTAGCAGAGACTCCAGCAAGGAAGAAAAACCCGGCAGTGCTGAGCTCCCGTGGCAGCAGTGAAGGGAAAGAAGAAAACAGCAGCTGTCTCCTCTAACAAGTCCCGGGGACAAGTGTGTCCCTGCCCGCGGCCAGCCACCCTTTTCTTCTCTTGCCACACCTGGCTATGTTTTTAGTCTCTTGAGTGCGTCTTTGTCCCTTAGGTACTCAGTCGTTATCTCTTAAGTACCCAATCGTTATCTCTTAAGTACCCAGTCGTTAAGGCTCGTTAAGGTCTCTCTAGCCACAGGATGGAAAAATTCCCAACCTCCAACACACACAAAGCAAACAAACAGAAAACCCCAAGGGCTGAAATCTGTTCCCAGTAAATATTTGAGCACTTTCAAAGTATTCATCAACTGCATTCTGCCCAAGAACAATTTGTAAACAGCCAACAAGTGCCAGATTTCACATGCAAACTGTTCACTGCAAATAGTTTGCCTCTTCACTGTGACAGAGATGTATCTCACTAAGAAACCAACTGTTCTTACACAAGCTTTTAACAACAGCCATAGTAAAAGCTATATGTGTAAGGAGCAGCACAGTAGAGTTTTAGGGAAATTATATTTTGAAAACCTAGTTTAAATATTTATTCATAAATTTATTTACTGCCTTTTATTCAAAGATTTCCAAACGGAGTGAGCATCATTACTTCTATTTTAGTAGCAGAATAAAAAGGTAAAATGAGAAACTGCACAATTTATCTTAGATCCAGTTGCAGATAAGAAGAATTGGGAATGGAATTAGCTCCTGAGATACAGTTCACAATACAGTATCTATGAGATGATAAATTGGCCTTTATTTATAATGCATGTTAGTGTGTTGTTCATCACAGAAAGTGTTCATCACTGTGTAACTAAAAGAAATTCAGCTTAGCAGTTTCCATAGCAGATGTACAATAGAGTATATACTCTTTCTTTTCTAGATGTGTAAAATGAAGCATGGATTACAAATTGTTTTGCAGTATTCGGGGCTGGCAGTGGAAAAGTAGTGGGAGGCTCACAGTGCTTCCTCAGACTTCTCAGGCCTCCTGTCTCTTAATTTGTCTCTCTTATCATCTCTAAATTCACCTTTAGAGCAACTGCCAAAACTACTTTGATTTCAAGACGTGCATGCAGATAAAACATTCCACACTCAGAGACTAATGGTAAAACTAAAAAAAAAATCCCAACAAACCCCACCACTGAAGCAGCTCATGAAAGCAGCTGGTGACAATTCCTCCTTATTATTGCTTAAGGACCACTATTTGCAAGCATCCCATCCCAGGAGACTTTCTTGGGGAAAAGTCATGGGAGGAAGGCTTCCTGAAGAGGTGTCATCTGTCATGACAAGTTGCCTGTCCTGATAAGCCTGGTGCTGAGATCACATTATGATGACTGATGAGGCCATCTGTAGCAGTTAACTCAGCCATTTGTATAATCATTTCTCTTACAGGCATTTTGGTAATCACTTTGGGAAATTCTTATTTGAACAGTGCAGTTTCTGGGGGAAGAAAAGCAAAGCTATTTCTCTGTTGCAGGAAAGGATTTAGATAGACATAAACTTGGGGAGAAATGAAAAACAAAAAATTGGCATGAAGTACCTGCCTGTCCTTCTAGATATTTCTACAAAGCTATTTTGTTTTATTTTTAGTTAGGCTACAGCCCCATCCACACACTGGCTCTGTTCCAAATGTTCAGAATTCCCCTTTCACAAAGTGAAATTGTTTGACACAGACAGGTTTGGACCACCACAAGTGGGGACTTCTGGGAAGAAGGAAAGAGTAAAGGTTGTTTTCTAAACTCTGCTACTACTTTGCAGTGTGAATTTGAGCAGGTCATTTAATCCCATGGTTTCTTAGTATCCTTACACAGAAGAGGTATGTAATTTATATGTCCATTTTTTCCGTGTAGTTCATGTCTTCTGCAAGTTGTTTTACAGCTTCTTATGGACCAGCTTTTCAGTCCAGCCCGTCTCACCAGTTTTTCCCCATCTGAGGAAGGCTGTGGCAGTATGTGGGAATATGTAAGAGAGAGACCAGAAAGTTCCTTCAGGCGATGATTACCTGCCTCTTCCTACTCACCTTAGACTGTGTCTCGTTGTGTATTTGAACAGTTGTCTTTATACCAGAGGCCAAATACAAGTCAGAGTAGAACATCACAGCAGCATAATTTGCATCAGGAGAGAGAACCTGGGCCATCCTGCCCCACACTAAAGGCCTGGAGCACCTTCTTCTGTGTCACATAATTGATCTGCTCTGGTGCCGTCCAGCAGGGGGTAGTGGTGGGTGCGGGCATCAGTTGCTTTACATCACTCACCTCTCTTACATGAATGCTGAGGATTAGTTGACAGTTAAGATCTTTGGAAAGCATCTATACAGAACACACTTGTGCCAAGGAACCCAAAACATCCTAAAGAACTCAGGGTATTTTCAGAGATACTGCTTCTTATTTTAATTCAGCCCCTGAAAAACAGAATGACAAGCAATTTCCATTTTACAATCTTTACTCATAGTCAATTTAGAGGTGTCTGTGTGAGTGAAGACAGGAGCTTCTGATGCCTCGCTCAGATGTTTTATGGCCTTCATTTTGGCAGCACTTGCAGAACTTCCTTGAGCAGCACTTTCACATCTAAATACCCCACAGTGGTAGTCAGAGATACTGTCCTTTACCTTAAGCAAGATTAAATGTTGCCATGAAAATAGACAATATAAGCGCATTGGCATCCTTCCCAGTAAAGGGAATATGAAGTAGTTTTTATTGTTCCTGCCAAGACAGCTGTGTTTTAGATTGAAATAGTCATCACACCCTTTTTCTATTTCTAGAAGTAATGCAGATTGCCTACTAATAACAAATGTCTTGTATTTTCTCTGGTACCAAAATACCCTGCACTTTTGTTGCAACTCCTCAACACAATATCTTAACAGAAGTGCCTAATGCAGCAAATAAATGGGTTTAGCCATGCAAACGGCAGGAAATTAATAACTGTCACTTCTTCACAGTTTGTGTCTGTTGTATATATGTAGAGCTTCATCTGATTCCTCTGAGCATTCGTTTTATGTTTTGATATGATAGACCTATTTTAAAACTTTCTGCTTTTAAAATGCCACCTTTGGATTGCAAGATTTCAGAACTATTCCATCTGTTAAAGGTGGAAAAGGCCTCTGCAGCTGTAGTGATCTTTCTAAAGGTGTTCCCTTTGTCTTCATGATATAGTTGAGGTGAACTTTCTATGGGAAACATCACTTCATGATTTCTGCCTCTATTGTACAGGAAATCTCCAGTTTTTACCTGAAGTTCCTGTATTTTATTTCCTTTGCTTATGGGTTATATTAAATGTGAAGGGGTGGTGATTGATTGAAAAAAAAAAAGCCTCCGGATTTGTATTTCTGTATATGGAGCCATTATGGAGCCTTTTGCCAGCATTAACTTGCACATGTACTTGTGCAGTAAGCATCGAATTCCCCTCATTTCACAGAAGCAATAATAGTAATAATGATAATAACAAGGAAAAATAAGGCTGACTTATGCCACTGCTGTTGCTTTCTTCCAAATAACCAGTATTTACTGGCTGCCATTTGCAACTAGCATTGTTGAATGGTTCCAGGAAGCAAAACAAGGCTAGCTTGCGCCTATGGTGAATTTACGCCTGGTGGTGGATGTTCTGGACATTGTCCATTCCTCTTTGAGGAAGAAAGATGGTTCATACCTTCAAAAAGGGCTTTTTTTTTTTTTTTTTTCCCCACAAAGAAAGAGGTCTATGTAGCAGTATTATGGGATACAGGGAATGAGGGTTCTCAGGCAAATTTAGATAAATCAGCTGGAGCAAAGAAAAGACACTTCTCATATTAACTCAGGCTGAACCTGGACCTTTAAACTGCAATGAATAAAAGTTTGGTTTTCCTTTGATGTGCAATAGGTGTGTGAAACTGAACTGTGTTTCCTCTCTACCCACTATCCAAGCTCAATGCTGCAGTGCAGTCAAAGAGAGGGTTGTAAACATGCAGGTTATGTGTGACTGTAGATGGCTTTGACTGGGAAGAGAGGCATTTAGATGCTGTATATGAAAGGAAAAATAAATGTTCCCTAAACTTTTTTACAGGTGTCTCCAGAGCCAGAGGTACTGACAAGGCATGAAAGTGTGGGAGGAGAAGTGAATTACCACTATTTTCATCCTGATCAAAGCAGTCTTTAAGAGCTGATGCAGGCTGCCTGCTCTGAGGGTGAAAAGCCTGCAGACCTTAAAGATTCAGATGTGCACTGCAACCTTCAAATACTCCTTTCCCCAGCACTTAAATGCTTGAGGAGTTTTTGCATGTTTTTGTCCACTGGCAAGAAATATAGAGTTGAAAACAAGTGAGCATTCAATACCATATCTTAAAGCATGAGACACAGATTCAAAATACAGATGTTGAGAAAAATACGAGCTTATATTAAAATTTGCAGGAGCTGTGGGCCATTGAGTATCTAAATATCTGCAGTTATGTTAAAGTGATAGCTGCTTAGTGGTCTAAGTTTGTGTGTGTATTCTGATTTAGTACACAGTGTAAGCACAAAAGAGGGCTTTACGTGTATAAAGAGCAGGGGTTTTTTTCTGGATTTGTTTCTTTCTATTTCTTTAATCCCACTCTTTGAAATTATATAGGAAGAGTGGGGATCTGATGAGGCTCCCACTGGGTGTCTGTTGTACCTATGCAGAAATCCAAGGTAAAGGCACTAAATGGTTTGAAGTCAGTGTGTGTAATGAATTATTGAAACACTGTCAAAACAAGTATTTCTTCTTGAAAGTCTGGCCACTATGGTTCTAGAGGTTACGTTAACTGGGTACAGTACATGCAGAGGGGTGATATGGGACATGCAAAGAGATGAACATTGGCAGTATGTGGGATCAGGACCCCAAGTCTGAAAGATGAGAATCATACTGCTGTAGCAGATATACCAGCATAGTGATCATTTTGGTGTAGTCTAGTGATAATGATCATACTGTCATGTAGTCTGGCTGATAATGATCATACTGGTAAGCAACTGCTCTAAAGTCCTTTGGATGAGGAACCATTAATGGAGAGGGCCAGTGCAGCAGGCACTGGAAGGGCTCCAATGACCATGAATGGAAGAACTCTCTAATGCTGACACACGTACCAAACCTTAATTCTGTCTCTCAGTTGTTCCTTTCGGAGGTTTTCTAAGGTACAGCACACAAATACTCCAGAAAACAGTGGAAGGGTCACTTCATTTCCACATATACAGAAAAAATCCAGAACATCTGCAACCTGAAGTACTTTAGAGTGCCTGAGTAGAAATGTTACCAATACTGCAGACTTCTACCTGACATTTTCCTACTGTCCGCAGTGTCTGGAGATCTGTCCATACTTCAGGAAACACGCTTTTTGTTTTCACTGCATGTCTGGTCAGTAATTCAGATACATTTTTTATCAGTCCAAAGACAAGGACAAGTATTGCCCTGTGCTGAAATACCACAGTCCTACAAAATCACAACTCCAATACTCCTTTTCCAGTTGCGACCCTAAAATATCTAAAAGCTGATACAAAGCACAAGCATCCAAAATTCAGAAGATGTGTTTGTACAAGGAGTTCTACTGCTGCAGGGCTTTTCCTCCCTGTTTAGCTAAGCTGCAGGCTAGGCAAGCTGGAGAATGACATCCCTTGACGCAGTCCTGCCAGCAGCCTTGACTTTTTGAGGCTCTGAACCAGAGTTAAGAGCGGTTCAATTACTAACACTCAGTCCTTTGTTTTCTCTGTGTTGCCCACAGAGGTGCTTAATTGTGCTGTAAAAGATTATTACAGCAAAACTCAGTCTGCAGTTGGATTTTTTTAAAGGTTTCTTGTGCGCACACAGATGAGTAACAATGTTAAGCCATTCTTCGCCTGGTCTGTAATTGAGGCACTGAGCTCTTTATCAGTAATTCATGGCTGTTTTGTGGTGTCTTACTGGGCAGGTCTTCAGCAGCTGCAGAGCACCTGAGATGCAGTAGAATGCTCTAGATGGCAGTACGTATTTAAACTGTATTAGTTATTATAAGCTTGGTCATCTTAATTGGTTTATTTTAATGCTCTTTTTATGGAAAATGTGGATTATTTCTTTTCCTGTAATGAGCAGCAGCACATTATACCTAGTTAATATTTCCCTATTGCAATGTCTTGATCAAATTGCAATTAGGGTGTTTCGTGTTCCTCTTCCTACATATCCCAGGTCCACTGATGATACCACATCTCCCAGACTTAGCGCAGACTCTCCTTGCATCAAGAAATGTTTACAGGATGTGGTAGGTAGATGAACTACCTTGTCAGTAGAAAAAGAATGGGGCTGTGGAGTACCTATTTGCTGATTGAACTAATCAGTTTTGAGGCATTTGGGTTTTTTCAATCAAAAGTTAATATTCCAATTGAAAAGGAAATGGGAAAAAGTACACGGCTAACAGAAAGGGTTTAAAAGACAATTTTAAACAAGGCTTAAAAAGGAAAATAAATGTATTCAGGGCCAGAAGGGTAACCCAGTTGTTGAGTTAAATACAGTTTTATTAAAGACACATACTTTATGTACAGGAAGTGTATACTATTCCCAAATTTACTCATCAAGCACCTGCCAGTCAGCATTGTTGATCACTTCTGTGCCTCATGCAGACTGAATTCACTATCCACAGGTCTGCAATAGCCCACTAAATGCAAATTCCCTCTCCCTAGCAATCCCGCACAGTTTTTGTGACACACACATGCCATAGTTTATTTGCACTCATCAGGCTTTCAATATGACATAAAATCATTGTAACATAATGCATTATTAAATATATTTTCTAGCTGAAAAAGATAAACTTGACAGGCCGTCAGCAAACATTTTCATACTGTAGAAAAGGTTAGTGAAAAAAGCTGTGGAGTACATCCATCCATAAGTGTAGGAAAAACTCACCAACTGTTCAGAGCAAGAAACCCCATGGAAAGAGCTTGCCCTCTGCCTCGTTCTCCATCAGGACCATAAACAGAATTTGAATTTTACTGCTAAATTTCATTTAGACAGTGATTTGTATGAGCATAGTTGAGTGTATGATTATTCACAAAGCTTTTACTTGGGCTGTTTGTTGGTTTTGGTGTTGCTTGGCCACCTCAATATAATGTGGGTTTTGCATTTTCATGGATGACTGAGTATGTTTGTAGATGGGAAGAGGGGAAAAATAAAAGCTTCTTAGTGGTGTGAGTACTATTAGTGTGATTGTGAGGGTCTGTTGTGAATTTGAGAGGGAATTCTCAGGAGATATTTTTGCTCCAGTTTGCGTACTGGAGTGTAGTCAGGGCTGGAAGGATACCCTCAAGATGTTTGGCTTCAGGATCCTGCAGTGTTGCATCTGCCTCTTTCCAAAGATGCCTTTAGCTTGCCTCTGGTTCATAGGAGAAGTCTACAGAGTTTACCTTGGGCAGTCAGCTCTCTGTAAGATTTTTTGGTTTTATGGAATGACGTTGCCTTGGTTCTGAGTAGTTTAGTCCTTCTTTTCCTTAATAGGGGAAAGATAACTGTGTATTATCCTTTCTGTGGAAAATTGCTACCTTTTACTTAGAACTGGAATAACCTTTTCTGAAATGCCAGGCTTTCCCAGAGACTGGGAAATCCAGATCTTAATGTCGTAATATCCTTTCTGTGGAAAATCGCTACCTTTTTCTTAGAACTGGAATAACCTTTTTCTGAAATGTCAGGCTTTCCCAGAGATTAACAAATCCAGATCTTAATGGTGGCTGTTTCTAAACACTTTATTGTAATAATTGCTACAAAGAAACATGAAAGATTTTGAGGTACCTTTTAGATGCAGATGTAACTGAAATTACATGTTGATCTCAATTATTATCTAACACATCTGTTGCAACTCTGAAATCTAGAGGGCAGGTACATGCTGGTCTGTCACCTCAGATTTACCACTGAGAAACTGCAAATAATACAGCATAGCAAAGTGAGAGAGCTGAGTAATGAAGCAATATCCAAAGGTAGCAATAAGCAATGTCTATATAGAGGTGCATTTTTTGGATAAAGAAAGCTTGAGTGTTTTGGTAAAAATTCATTTACATTTCTGAACTACATGAACCTTTGGAAAACTACAAATGTTAATTGCTAGGGATATTTCTTCCTATTTCCAGAAAAGACAAAAAAAGGGAAGAAATCCTGTGTGTTAAAAAATGACCCATGTAGAAAACTTTTCTTCTTGTTCCATTTTTATGTGAATATGCAGGGTTGTTCTATTAAAGAGGTATTTTTCATTGAAATAGTATATAAATATTTTGTTTAATGAATTTTTAGGCTTGAGGCCTTGAGCCATTTTCTTTTTTTTTTTTTAACTGAAACTCCTGGTGAACTGAATGAATTTCACATCCCCTAAGGAGATTCCATTGCACAAGTTTAAAAAACAGCAATGTCAAATGTTCTCTTCAGGTGCATGTTTCTTGCTGTGATGGAGCACCTTGGGCCAGGATTTGGCCCTGGATATGTCTTTAGGCAGAAATATCAAAGAAACCTCTCTTGTACCTTGCTATACATCTGGCTACTAAAAATGGAGTTATCAGCTCCCAGTTGCCAATCCATTAATTTTTTTTAAAGGTTAGGATTACTTTTGACAAGTGTCAGAGTACCCTGATAAAAACAACTGGTATTGGAGGTTAGCATATTTAAAAAGAGGGAAACAAATTTTATCCATGTGTTTTGGCTTAAACTGAATTATTTTGGATAGGGGAAAACCCCTTTATTTTGTAAAAGGGCTAGAGTGTGGTCTCCATTTGCATTAGCCGTGCTTCACAAGAAACATTTATCTGGCTGAAATGGTTTTCTGTTATTGTCTTTCTGGACATAAAAGGCCCTGGAGGTAGAAGAGGAAAAGTCTCTTCCTAACCTGTAGCTCACACTTAAATCAAATCATTCCTCACTGTGAAGAGTAGCCTCTTGGCTATACAAAAACCTTTTACCCAGCATCTTTCTCGGAAGATAGCTTAATTGGGAAAGATTCATAACTTCTGATACAATCTTCTTGTCTTCAAGTTCAGACCAATAGCTCAAGCAAATAATTTGAGATGAAGTTCCAAAATTAACCCTAAAGAATATGGGCAAAATAGTTCTAAAGTTAAAATGAATTGAAGTGAATCCATTCCATTCTTTACAAATAGAGAAAAAACTTGCAGTTTTTTGGTGTTATCTCTTATTGACCTCTTGCTGCTGAGGGGAGGTTCAGATACCTGGATTGCCTTGTCTTCTCTGCTCAGATGTTCAACCTTATTTTTTATCTCAATTTACTGCATATATTGGTGCCAGAGGGAAGATTTCCACTTAGCTGAGGCTGAAGGTAGGCAGGATTTCTGAAGAATGCAATATGGAGAGGCATTTTTTGAAATGTGAGAAGCGCCAGGGAATTTGGAGTAGCTGATTGCTGTCATGCTGATTCCCATCGTAGTGATTCCCAGGTAAAGGCTGGTTAGGGTAGTTGAAGAGATTAAATTTTAAGTTCTGTGACTAATACATTAGGGAGAGAAATGCACCTCAATGACTTTCTCTCAGGTTATTTTGCCAGGGGAACAAGGTGGGAAGCAGGTCAGTTTTTAAGGTTTTTGTGAAGTTTTCACAGGATTGCAATCCAAGGTCATGGCTCTCTGGCAGTACTAAATGAGTGATATTTGCATGCATGCGTGGCTTTTTGGGGTAAAGTAGCCCCGGAGTTCTTGTCTGGGAGAGATCCATGATCTGGGATCAGGATATTAAATCATTCCCCATTTTGGAGAGTCACTGGGTACAGATGTTATTTAACAGGGATATTGATACTGGTCAGACATCTCACATCAGGCAAAACACACATGACTTTGAAAACCAGCTTATTTCAGGAGCTCAATTTTTATTAATATTCTTTATTATTTTATAGTAGCATCTAAGTGAAGCACATTTTTAGGAAAAAAATCTGCTTTTAGCAGCTATTATAACTTTTATAATGAAACCTGACATTGATTTCCACAACCAGCTTTATCAGGAGCTACTGAAAGATATGTCTTGATGTTAGAGAGGAAAAGCCAATATAAAGATTATTTCATGGTTACCTATCACGTCATCAGTGACAGCTGCAGGCAGGACGGGTTTGCTACTTTCCTGTACAAATCACTGGCCTGATCTTCCATGTTGCCACATTCTAGACAACAATAGGGGGTATGTAGTTATTGCACTGTAATGAAACATAGAAACCAGGTTTAATTGAGCAATTAGGGATATTCATTTTTTTTCTACTCAAGGATGTCTTACAATACTATGTGAAGTCCATTTTTATCTTGAAGATTATTGCTCTAAGCAAGGAGTAAGAGTTACAGCTCTTACATAAGAGTGGTTATTTTTTCTTGGTTGTACTATAGTTACTCAGTTATAAGAGTGTGCTAAAAATGAGATTGCACTGAGAATGAGATAGGGCACAACTAACACCTGGTTTAAGCTTCTGACAAGTCTGAAATTTTCCAGTTTTTCTTCAGTGGAAGTTGGAAGTAGGGCTAAGTAGAGTTTTACAAAATCAAAGCAGTGTTTTCCCCAAGACTTCAGCCATTTACTTTGTTTACTGTTATTCTCTGAAATGTGTCCTTTTTTAATGGCTTCTGTGAGAAATCAGAAATCCAGACGTTTGTTTTTTTTTTCATCAATCAAATCTCCCAAATGCAAGTTTTTCCTGACTGTATTACCACACAGTTAAATCCTACCTTTCTTCTGAGGATCTCAAAAAATGAGATTAAGATCCTGATGTCTTCAGAAAACCCAACTTAAATATTCACAGGGAAGATTTGTACTTTCAAAGTTTGCAGAATTCTGCTTTGATCATTGATCTTGTGTATTGTTTTAGACACTGTTTCTCTTTATATCTCTAATGTCATGATTGTCTTGCAGAGTTAGTGCACGTTTGTACAGAACTCACCTGTTCTGGGTCACTGTAGTATTTGAATCCCCAAAAGCATCTTTGATACGCATTGGGTTGTTGAACACAAGCTGGGTATATGTTTGCCTGTTCCATGTATGAGATCTCTTTCATAAGTCTGCTAGCAGAACTTAAAAAAAAAAAAAAAACACAACAAAGAAATTGGGGAACTGAAAGGCCAAAGAGAACTTAGAATCAGTGTGAGATGAAACTTGACAATTTTTCTAGGTGATGGTAATTTTGCACTGTAAAACAGAGAATCTCCCGTGTCCCTGTGTGTGCAGGTATCAGGAAAGAAAAAACAACCAAGATGTGGTTGAAAATCGGTGCTTATTGCATATGGTCAATAAAGCTGCATAAGTTCTTTGCACTTGATGTGTGGCGTGCAAACAGCTACATCATACCTAATGCGCTTTTCTTTCTTGGCTTTCTTTTTTTAATGAAAGATCTGAGCACTTCGGATCACCCAGCAAGGAGCCCTTCTCTTCCTCCTGGTTACTCTGCTTGGAACTTTACCTGGATCATGAGAGATACATCCCCTTTCTTCTCCCACAGAGGACGACACAGTGAGTAGCATGAATATGTTACCCTCAAGAGGCTGTAACTACCTGCCCAAGGTTATTGGTGTAATACTGGAGCAAAGCAACACAAGTCAAGTAATTCATGGTAAAATATCCATACTGGCAGCATCTGAAGGCACTAGTGAGCCTTAATGTCCCTTACCTGCTGCCCCTGGGCCTTCCCCTGCCATGCCCAAAAGCCCAGGAGTCCCATTTCAGCCCTGCTCAGCCTGAGGTCATTGCCTTCTCTATGCGGGAGGCTCCTCAGGACCTGTGCTGCCCCAGTCTGCCCTGCTCCCGCAAAAACAAGGTCCCAGACTATAATATTGGAGTGGTATGTTGAAATTCACCAATTTTATAAAGAGAGGAGCTGTGTACTGATGTTTTTGCTTTCCATCTCCTTTTCTCATACCCATCCCTTCCAAAATCTGGGAGTGTGTTTTCATCTGTTCTCTGGTATGACCTGTTTATTGGCTATCCATGGCCATTCCACTGTGAAGTACGATGGCCATAGTTAGGGCTGGACTGCACAAGGAAATATCCAATGTGCAATCCAGAAAGTGACTGAAGAAGAATATATCTACTATATATCTACTACCAGTCTCTACGTGAGGAGATAAGGTGCTGAGAGGCTAATAAGATTTACTCACCCCAAGCCTGTAATTATCTGCTAGAGGGAAAAGTTTGACCTACCTGTATGAAGGAGCCCCATAATTCTTCAAATTTATGTTGCAGCCTTTTATATGTGCAATATATATTCTTTCCACTGGCATACAATATCTGCTCCTAGCTGTTGTATCTGCTTGAGTGATGAGGACACACCAGTTTCATTTTGGAAGCAACAGTAATACAATCTTTTTTCCCTTACTTGGTTTTTCTCAGAAGTTGCAAGAATGATTTTTAATTTATCCTTTATTGCTTCTTCTTAAACTCTTTCAGTTCCTCAGTAATACTGTTCTAAGGGAAGGCTTTGTTCTTAAAATCTAAGAGCACTGATTCCATCTGACAGCATCACATGGAGATAAATGTACTGTGTCTAAGCAGAAATGATTTATGATGATTTTAGCGGATTGCACAAGACCAAATTCTGCCATATTCCAACCATCTGTTTCACAAGGAAAGGCAGGAATTTGATGAGGTGTTACACAAAATAAAATCTTCACTCAGGACAAGTCTAAACGGTTTTCTTCCTCAGTAGGTGTAATTCAGGACATGCAACTTGAAATTTCCAGAGAATCTTGAAGAAAGGCAGGAGTAATTTGTTTTTTCTAGCCTTGCATGTTATCATTTAGAAAAATTTAGTTTAAAGGGTAGCAGTAGCCCTGGAAGCCACACCTTTCAGTGTAGAACACCCCATAGCATCACTGTGTAGACAGTTGCTGCCACTTGAGATTTGCAGCACACAGAACTGATGTGGGTATGTGCAGCAGAGCCTGTAGGCATAGCCCAAGACTAAGAGGACACGTCTTAAAACTTCTATTCCTCTGCATACCTTCAGCTTATAGCCACTGGAATGTTTATTAGTAAACTTCCCAGGGAGCTGGATTTCTATTCAGAGCCACTCTGTGTATGACAGGGTGGACAGGGGCTTTCAGTGGCTGATTACTGACCCTAGATCTATGTGGCTCTCTGAAGGTCATGCAGGGACTCAGCAGAGTGAGGAAGAAGACAAAGTTAGGCCATCCAAGCTCTAGGTAAGTGCTTTTGTCCCAGGGCCTTGGACTCAGCCTTCTGATTAGTGGTTAATCTAAAATGCACACAATAAATCATAAGCAGAAATAAAACTCAGCAGCATATTACTACTAGAGTGCGATTTCTTCTTCTGTCAGCTTTCCTCACTGTTCCCAGCATGACTGATTACAGAGTGCTAAATACTTCTATCAAAATTTGTTTGCCTAATCATCTGATGGGACCTATCTAATTAACTGGCTGACATTGCTGGAGTGGGGCAATATTGGTTGTCTTAATTACACTTTATCTGTGCTCTGCTATTGGAGAAATCTCTCATTGAAAGAGTGAGTAAATAGATACGTGGTGTCCTTCTTCCTCTGCCAAACTAAGTTCTCTTTTGCTCAGAACTGAAAATTCTGACAGAGTCTCTCTGGAAGTTCTGGCAGGAACAGTGCCTGATGGTATCTTTGAAACTATATGCAGCAATCCCAAAAGATAATCGCTGGCACAAGAAGATACTTGAGTGATGGATTCACAAGACTTTTTTTCTATTTTGTCTAGAGATTTTTTAGATTTGTCTCAATCCAAGCACTGATTAATCTTCAGTCATCTCAGAGATGCAAAATCCACCTGCCTTTCAGAAAATAAAGAGTAAAAATTGTATGTGGAGTCAAAATTATCAGGGAATTCAACCTGTGAGGTAGGAAGACACTTTAAATCTCCAAATTTTTTATATCCTTTTGTTCTCTTGAAGTATACTCAGACTGTTTCCTGTGGCTAGAACAAATTTTTAATACATTTTGCATATGTGGACTTGTGGTAGCTTATTAATCTCCCATTTGCAGATCTGATGGATCTCTGTCCTGAGGCGTACATGATTAACTGCACCCGGACACATATTTCATTTCTTGTCCTGGCTGGTTGAATGTTAATTTTCTCTCCTGTACAGGTGTTGTATAAGAAATCAATTGTCCACTGCATAAAATCTGCTAAGCTCGTGTAACAGGGGTTCCAGATGACAGCTGCCCCTCCAGACCTTCATTAATTTAACATACCCTTCTCTGCCCCATCCTCTCCATCTCCCTGAGCCAGCCAACAATGCTGCACCTGGAGCATGATCCTGGCAGGGCGTGGTGGCAGCTGCAGAAAGTGCTAGTGGTTGGAGCAAAAATCAAAAGCAATTCAACCCATCCAAACTCTATTTCAAAAGAACACATTTCATGAGAACAGCAGGCCTAAGGTTGCCATGCTGGACTGATGGAGATGGCTTTTCCTTTTTAACTCTTCCTATATTGCTGTGTTGGTTTTGTGTCTCTTTGCCACGTTGTCCAGTAGCAACTGAACTCCTTGGCAGCTCTGAACTGGCACTGGGCAAAATATTGAAGTATGTCTCTCAGGTAATATAGTTTACAGATTTTTTTTTTGCCGCCCTGAAGTTTAGAAAATAGTGATGTTTTGAATTCCGAAATTGACTGGGATTAGAACTCAGGATGAGAGCAAATTTGGCTACCTAGTGACTAGCATGCTTAAAAACATGTAGAAAAGGTGAGTTCAGCAGAGGAGGAACACACACCTACAAGAATGCATAATTATTCACAGCTTTGATTTAATAGGTACTAAAAGCCTAATCCAAAGGATGGCCTCTATTAACAACTTACTAATTATTTCACTCAGCTCTATGTCTTCAGAAAACTAATTTGACAGGGTTGTTGGGTTTTTTTTTTACACTTTCTAATGGAATGTCGTCTGTGATAAGTTTCTAATTTCCTGAATTGGGTTTGCTAACTTAAAAAATAAAAATGCATTGGACTAATTTTACTGTGTAATAATCTGGGGTCATTCTTGCTGCATATTTGATGCTCAGCAGTTGCTCAGCAAGGTGTCAGATGATTAAATTTTTTTCTCTGGTAGGTCATACACACCATTTCATTCGTGTCAGTTGGGTACCACATAGATACTGCTGCCATGAAACTCAGCGAGTCTGAACATCAAATGAAAGGAAAGATGGAGAGGAAGAGGGCACCAGCTAGATGAATTCATGTTACAGTTAGCTTCCCATGACTACTTGTTTGATAATTCTACAACAAATCAGACTAATACTGACATCTTCAGAATGATAAAGCTGATGTGATTCTTGGCTCAGCGTGGCATAGTGAGATGCATGGATACAAACTGATTGTTACAGCAAGTTCCTGTTCAGAAGGTGAGATAAAGTCAGGAGATGAACAAGGAGAATTCTACTTCATCCCAGAGGAAAATGGAATCAATGCTTTCTTAGTAAAGATATTGGAAAAGTGATGTGTTGTCTTAATTCAAACACGTCCTTTTAGAAATCTTAGAAGTACTCTAAGGTTTTTTGGAAATAGCATCTGAATAGAATAGGGCAAGTGTTCAATTAACAGCAGTTACTCACACCACATTAATAGAATTACTCCATATAAAATAGCAGATGCTGTGACCCCTTATACATTTGCAGGAATTCTTCTTTAACAATTAGATGGTATTTTTGCCATGTGCAGTGGTGCTGAAATCCAAAGGGAGGAAAGTCAGGAAAGGCAACATCTGCCTAGCTAAACTAAAGTCTGTGTTAAACAAGGAAGTAAAAATCTTATTAGGGAGAAATTTTAGCTTTCTTTTCCTTATATTGTCTTTCATCTGCAGATAATATGTCTATGACAGCTCAACATTTTTCAATAATAAAATAACATACAGTAAGACAACAGATATCTTTTCTCTCCATCTATCAAGTATTCATTTTCTCTAGAGATCTTTTGAAATTCTTACAAGAGATTCCTTGTATGAATTGTCAAAATATGACAGTTCATCCAACTAGTGTTTTGTGCCAACTGAAGCATGTTTTCTAACAACTGCTGTTAGTTAGTACTTCATTTTTTTGGCCAGAATTGGCATTAGAAATGCACTTCTATGTATTGTTTTCTCTGCATGCATGGGAGACTTGGTGGACAAATATTTCTTGTGTGAAGAATAAGCTCTGACACTTCTTGGAGCAGGAGGAATGAAAATGGGAGCTCTTGCTAGTTGTTCTCCCAACACCCTTTCCTCGCACCCTCTCTGTAGCCGTCTTGAAAGACTGTGCTTATAATTGTTTGATGAAGGAGTCCTGGCCCTTTCTTTGTAGTTTGATTTCCGCTGAACAAAGCAGCTGTCAGAGATTTTGGTGATTCAGTCCCTGGTGCATGCTGAGGAGCTGGGTGGATATAAAGTAGATGCTGTCATTTTTATGATTCTCTTAACAAAAAAATGAATAGCTGCATTATTGCTGTTTTTTCTAAGCAGTGGCCCATCAGCTGAAGCTCACTCCCCAGAGAATTAATTTAAATGCATCTGGCATGAGGAGAGCTCTGGGCTCCACAGGGAGACAGGCAGCTCACTCTATGCTGGGCATCCGGGCCCAAGCACCCCTCCCAGAATATTATTGGGGGATTCCCTGAGGTATTGCTCCTCTAAAACTTTTTCTTCAGAATGCAGTCTAACCTTAAGGCCCCTTCCAAAGGAAACCCGAGTGCTTTTCCTTCGAGGTGGGCTTTGAAGGGCATTGACCCTGCCCAACAGGCACCACTCCTGGGTGATGGGGAGAAACTGGCCCCACTGAACTCTTGCTTGCAGGCAACAAGCTCTGAGGAGCCCTTGAAGCCCTGTGAGAGTACAGCAGCAGCCCTGTCAGTAATTTCAAGGTCAGGGCACTGTGCACAGAGACCTGCTGGCATGAAGGAAGGACACAGAGATAAGCTAACTTGTGCTAAGTAGCTTGAAATTAAAAGGAGGTCCCTGGTGAACATAGGCTGCGTCTCAGGGCAGGGAGAGCAGCTGGCATGGTGCCCAGCTGTTCTCCTCACTGCTGCACTCACAGGTGGCTGAGGTTCATCAGATGAGATGGACCCCAAAGCTGTGCTGAACTGAGCAATGCCGTGGGGCTCCTCGCGTTCCTCCCTTGTTCCCCACATCAGGGGAACTGTCAAGCCGTGCTGCTGCTCTCACGTTTGTCAGTTCCTGGAGCAGCAGCCCAAGGACCAGGGAGTGATTCTTGGCACAGGCATTTGCTAGGGTAGTAAGACCCAGGGTGCCTGACAGGGATACATGTGACATGAGCATCCCCTAAAATGTATGGTTTGCCCTTTCTCAGGGCTAGGCAATGGAAGGAAATAGGTGAAAATGTCTCTTCAGACTTGATTGCTCAGCAGGAACAAGGCACTTAAACCCTACAATTGTTTTTCCTCTTGAATTGTGTGACTGCCAAAACCTTTTCCCTTTCCCTTTGGGCTTTTTTCCTGTGCCTTTTCATCCTGTAGTGAGTTCCCTCATTTTAAATAGCTGCTGTACTTCCAGTTGCACAGCTGAAATACAGCACCAGGAACTTGTTTGGAAGAAGTTTCACCTTTTCTTTGTGCCAGCAGGGCAATGCTCACTTCCAAGAACCTGGCCTGTATTTGGGTCCTCCTGGGTGTTAGTTAAGCAGGAGGATGAGCTGACAGCCAGAGAGTACAGTGTCTCCTATTTATGTTCTATTTTCAGGGAGAAATACTTATCACTGCAGGCTTCTTTGTGGCACCCCACATGTGCACCCTGGTTTGATGAATAGAAATTCAGAAAGGCCTGATGAGGCAATTGAAACCTTTAGACTGAATGCTATGAGCCATTTTGTACTAAGAGGGATTGGGAAGGCTTTAGGAACTGGCTCTGTCACTAGGATTAATAACTGGAAAATCAATTTGTCATTTCCCTATCATAAATTAAAAGCTTATAGGCCTTATAACATGAGTAAAATAGAGGTTAGTGGGTATTGATGGAGGTCTCAAAGCTCACTCAGCAGAGCAGATCTCTACTGTACAATTTAAATTATGTCTCCTTCACAAGAAATATCTGTCAATATTTGTATTGAAAAAAGACATCCCATGCAAGAATATTTTATCTGTTTCTACACTGCTGCTGTGATTGTTGCTGCTGAAAGAGTTCTTGAGGGGGGTTGTGGTTTTGTCTTGATCAGTGTAAGTGACCTTTACATTGTGCATTTGTCTGTAGATGTAGTATAAATTAGTCATGTGTAAGCTGATGAGGTGCCAGTGAGGATGCGCCTCACTAAGCTGGTCCTGCTGAGAATAGAGAACCTCTCTCTGCTCCCTTGGCTGGGGCAGTGTGGTGAGAAAGCAACCATACCCTTTCAAAGGGATGCCCAGCTCAGAGTAATTGAGGAGTGATTTGTAAAAGTCAGCAGGCAAGGAGGGAAAAGTATCATTTAAAGTCAGACATCTACAGAACTAGAAAGGAGCAGCATAAGAGGAAACTAACTACCTGCTGGTAAGATTTTTGTGGTTGTAAGGAGAGGTGGTTTAGACCAAATAAACCCAATCCTTTGTTGGACAACTGAAGAAAGGATAATCAGAATAGTTTCTTAACAGCAACAGGTTTTTTATCTATCTCTCTAAATTAGGTTATTTTTATTCTTAATAAGGTATGTTTCTGTGATGTGTGCTTACACAAATGATCCAAGATGACTCAAAAAGTGCATGATCCGTTATTTGACTTACTGGAATGTAAAAGGATACTTCCCACGGATTACTGTGTTTTGGTGTGTTACTTATACTACTGTTTTAAGACATTTGTGTATTAGAAAACTCTAATCAGTTTAATTGAAACAGATGTGGTTGCCAGATAGTTATTTGTGCACAAATTATTGTTATTAGGCATGTTGATTAAAAAAAAAAATTGAAACACTTGCAAGACCCTAATATCATCAGACAAACACAGATTCCACTGGTTTTTCAAAGGAAGAGTAGCTTAATTGGCTTTTCAGTCTGTGGTTAATATTCTGTATCTTTTTACATACCAGAAGCTGAACTGATTTATATCTACAGCCTTTCTTAAATAGGTTTTTATCTTATTTTGATTATAAGTGTCACTTTTGTTTCCTCTTTACAGGTGTAATGATGGTGAAATAGACTTCTAATAAATGATCTGTTCTGCCTCTCTTGTGGCCAGCAGTTGCAGATAAAAGATTGTTGGACAAAGGGTTGTTTGTTCTGGTTTTTGAAAAAATTATTATTTAAAAAGAGACTTTGCTAATTTTTTCTACATGGAACTTCATTTCCTATAGAACATTTAGGATCTGTAGTGCCAATATAGCTCCGACACAAATTCCTGCACTTGGTTTAAATCTCTGTGACATCTCTTTTAGAAAATCATCACAAATCACAAAAAAAGCACCCCACTTCACTGACTAGGCATAGTATTCAAGTCTGAAAGCTCTGTATCTAGTCAATTTATGTTGATAGTGGGCTTAAAAAATAATCACTAGAAGTTGTGTTAGTTTTAATTTCCTTTCCTGCAGTGTTTGGTTTTTCAGTAAAAGGCAGACTGGCCTTTATCCAGCTTCCAAAGGCACATGGCTACTGCTTTCTGTGCTTAACTGGGCAAGAAAACAATAAACTTGATGTAGCCTTTAAATGTTAAGACAAAAGTGAAAAAGGAAAGAGGAACTCTATTTTTTTTTACGCAGGGGTGTTAAAAATGGCAGGTGATTTGTGGCAGCAATTCAAGAATTATGAAGGTTTTGTATTTGCAAGTGTGGCTTATGTGGTCTTGTAAAAGCTAGCACACGAAGACCAGCTTCTCAGTGAAAAAAAAAAGTACTTTATATAATTCTTTTTTAATGAAGTATGTTGCATTATCAATAGTGAAGGACATTGTGAAAGAAGGAAAGCCTGAGGGTGGAAAGTTAATGTTAGCCTTAGAAGACTGGATGCTGTTTGCATAGATTTTTCTGTGTTGCATCAGATAGCATTTCTTTGTCATCATTTCTTTGTACTGAATAGGATAATAGCACTGAAATTTATTTCTGATACAGGAATAATTTAAATAAGAGCCTATGAAAAGTACCCATATTCTGGTGATGTGAGGTGACTGTTGAATCATGTAAAAGTTGCAAGTATGTTTCCACTAAATTACAGATACTGTGGGATGTGTGACCCAAAAAGTCTCCCTCTCTTCCAAGGAACAACCTGTTGTAAAGGACATTCAGTGTGACCACAGCAGGCATGTTAGATCATGTCCACTTCTCTGTAGGCTATTCATTGCAAGGGAAAGAAATGGCACTGCTGCTTGCCTTTTCTTCCTTTACTTTCCCTGCTTCAGGCAGAGGCTTGAGCTGTCTGCAGGGGTCATAACACTAAATGTGGGGACTGTTATATAATCACATACCTCAATTAAGTGGAACAAGTTGTAGGTCAGAGGCCTGCTGTGTTAAGGGCTTCACAACTGATTGATAGCTCTCTTTTGAGATGGGGATTCTGGAAAGTGAGACCAAAGTGGGGAGCAGAGCTGGCTATTGAGTGCTTGTGGCACCACAATCAGACAGTCTGGGGGGACTGGAGGAGGAGAATGAGAGTGCCTTGTGGATGTCTATGTAGGGCCTCTCTGCTTGGGTCAAGAGGGTTAGAGAGCACAAAGGCTTCTGTTCTGAGCAGCTGGGCAGGAGAGGAGGGGAAGCAAGCAGCAACTGCTGGAAAGATGAAGAAAATATGAGATTGGTCGGGAAGAGAAGTGCACAAAGAGTTAAATAATTGATTTGAACGGATTGTTCTTGCAATGTGTGGTCCTTGGCCTGGGCTTTCCCATTTGTCATCCAGTGAGTTCCATCAAAAAAATCGTTGTATGAGCTATGTTTCTCCCCTCCATGTTTTTTTTAACAGTACGTTAAAACACATACTGCTCAAGGTCTTCCCTGTAAATAGTAAAGATAATATATCTTCTGTAATGTGTAGTTGAGTGTTTGGTTGCTCTTTTCTCTATCTGGGCTTAGGTACAAAGTTTAACAGACTTCTAAAACTTCAAAGAGTTAAAAAAAATGTTGGGGTTGGATTTTGATTTTTTTTTTTTTTTTTTTTTTTAAAAAAGACCATCTAAGGGACTAGAAATAAGTGGTCTGAGGTTTGGCTATGTTATTGCACTAGTAAACTGCATGAATATATCCACAGTTCCCTACTGCCTAAATTGAAGTGTGCTTCATGTATCATGAAATTTATATTGATAACTTAGAGGCCTGAAGAGAGTAGAGGCTTGTGCATTTAGATTTAAGGAAATGTATGTAATCTTTGTTACTGCTGCTTGTGGTGTAAATGGACTCTTTATGTTACATGGTTTCCCTGGTATTGTGAAGTATTTAAAATGCTGAGTGAATGATAAAGCACCTGATTAAGAAAATCAAATATAAACTGGAAAAAAGACACTGTTCCTTCCAGCTTGCTGTTAAAAAGGCAAATTAGCTGGGAAAAGTATAGCAGGAGGGCAACAGTATTAACCTTCAGATTAGAAAATATTTTATCACCCGGAGAATAGGCTGAACTACATAAATCCATGCCCACAAAGAAGAAATTAGATGTTTAATAGAGAATGTAATTGAAGTTTAAAAAAATCAGTTAATTTCACTAATGTCAATTCAGATTATTTGTTTCACCTGCATAACATGGCAGGACAGACAGTGTAGAAGACTCCAAAGAGCAGCTATATTTTTTTTCTTGGGCTGTTTCAAACGAATCCAGCCTGTTCAGAAACACTGAGTTAGTTCAGAAATAATTTCTTTCTTTTACTGAATATCGTGTTGAGTGCTGACTGTGGTGACAAAAAGAAATGTATACAGGGCTTTCCAGAAAATTTAATGATCTTGACAATTAAAACTAAAATCCTTGCATGTTGTGTTAAGTAACTTGAACTATGGTGTGATGGTAAAGTGGATACTGGGAAGTGAATCATAGTTGTACCGGAAGGGTAATGGGTTTCTAAAAGAGAAACATCTCAAAAAGAGATATCTCTGTTGGAGGCAGTTGCTGGCTGTGCTGCCTGAAGGCTGAAGTTTTGCAGCAGCAAGTCAGATTTCTGCTGCTTCTGTTGTCTCAGGAAAGAGTTTCAAACCTGGGGTCAGAATGTCACCTCCCAGGGCACAGTCCCTCTGGTTCCCAACACATTCCACGTGCCCAGGATATATGACTCTATGTAGAGACCTGTGCTTACTGCAGTGGAACATGGGCATGAATCATGTTAGGAGTCTTTGCACTGGTTGAATTTGAAGCAGAATCCCAGAAGAGATTGGCTTTCCATTTTATGCATTGACTAAGCTATTTTCCTTTCAGTCCAGATGATGGCTTTCCCCAGTTTAGCCTGAACTGCCCTTTGACCTGTCCTGAAGGGGAATTACTGGCTCTTGGGCATTCCTTTTGATTTGCTGCTGCCTCTGTAATGAACCTCCCTGTGCGGCCCATTTCAGGCCCATTTTTGCCTGTCTGGTTTTGGAATTCCCTATTTCTTTCTATCTCATTATGGAAAAAAATCAAGCCCTAACTTACTGAAGTGTAAAATGAGTGTGCATACATATGTGTATGTATATATTCCTTCCAGCACAGAGGATGCAGGATTTAATTAAACTGGTATTTTTCATGTCCATTTTCTTTTTTCAGTATTTGACTGCAACTTTGAATCTCCTTGTGAGCTGGAATATTCCTTTACCTCAAGAGATCAGGAAACCTCCAACAATACCTGGGTCAGACTGAGTGCAGAGGAAGTCTCACAGCTAAACCTCCCAGATGGGCCGGACATAGATCACTCTGAGAGCACACCCAAAGGTAAGATGAATACAACTGTGTAATGCCATCAGTGTAGTGGTTAATTCTAAAATAAAAACATCCTTGCTCCCACCCCCAAAAATAACTGTAACAGAAAAGCCCAAACCCCCCCAAAAAACATGTCCTCCTGAAATGCTAAAGACAGCCATAATCCCTTTGCTTCAGCAGACAATGAGTGAAAACAATGTGACAAACAAAAGGGGCTTGTTCTGCAAAGCAGAGATCTGTTTTCATCTAAAGGCAAGATTCATCATATATCTAGGAAGCAAAGTATCAAATACAGTCTTGTGTAAAATCTGAATTGGGCTGGCCCATGTCATGGATGGTATTTGGATGAGAACTGTACTATGGTGGCTGTGTTTAAGATCATTCAGTGTTTGGAAGTGTCTGGCCTTCTCTTTGCTCTAGGTCCTGTTTACCACTTGTGTATTTGCAGACCATTTTACGCGATATCCTTTTGTCCAGGGCTTAGGTTCTCTGGTAAGAAAACAAAAGATGGGCTTTGTCCTTAGTAAAAGAAACAAGATTCTGTCTCTAAAGAGAGCTAGGAGGTCTCGAAAGATGGGAGTGCAACAGACTTTTTTTCCTTTCCTGAAAGAAAATTTGGTTTGTTGGAATTACTTTTCCTGCTTATAATCATGTCTATGAACAGCAGCATATTTCATTAAGATTATAAGTTCTGAAAAGATTTTTAGGTATATTTGTGCTCTTCTAAATCCTGGGAAAGCAGAAAAATAATCTTAATATCCTTTTGGCTGTTAGTGACACCTACTTGGAACCTCATTCTGGAAGGTAATGATGATAATGGACCTACAAAAATGGAAACGGGGGAGTTAGAGCTACAAACTTTATCCAGGAAAACAAAGAGGTGTCAGGAAGGACAACAAAAATTACAAGGGATATGGAACAGTTTCCATAGTAGGAAAAACTAAACAAAGATTCTCTATTCAATCTCCAGTGGCAGGGGTTAGAGGTCTTTAAAATGCAGATTGAAGAGCAATAGAAAGCAGCTGTGAAGTTGGTGAGTTCCAGGTTTAGAACAAGTAAACAGGGCCATTTTTCATGTGGTACCTGAATAAACGGTGCTAATAAAATACATGAATTAATGTTAAGGGGACAGAAGTGTGTAGAAGTTTGAAGAAAGATCAGATGAATTCTTGCAGAATACATTCATCACTGAATATTTAATTCAATAGTCTGTTTAGAGTCAAGAAATTTCTTGCAGAGAAGGCTGCGAGTAAAACAATCATTTTCTTAGTAGCCAGCATTGGAGACAGCATTTGACTTTGCAGAGCTGCAGTCTGTCTGCTTGTAACAGGTCTTATGTTCAGGCAAATAGGAAATTTTCCATTCTGCTTTCATTCATATTCTGTTTTCTCATCTATACCAATAGTATAGTACTTTTCCCCAGACAGCCATTATAAATTAACTTTTAAGGCCCATTGATTCATCAAAAGACCAAGTCATTTTGGTGTGATCTGTGTCGTGTGTAAAGCAGATGGACCGTATTTGTGCTGCATGCAAATATCTTCTAATTTCCACACCAATGAACATACACATGCACACTAAATTTCTTGCTACAAAGAAACAGTTCAGGGAAAGTTTGAGGTAAACCAGAATGTCTATTTTGTTCTTTTTTTTTAAATTCTAGTGCAAGCTGGCTGCCCTTGAAATTTAGGAATTAAAACCTTGTTTTGAATTGAGCAGAGTAGCTGTCACTTTCCTGGAGTGGGGAAAAAAAATGGGGAAAACCCACAAGGAAGTAAATATATTGTTCCAGTAAAGAGCCTGGCCAGGTTCCCATGGTGCTACGCATTGTCAATGTATGATTCTTTTTGATTCCTTTCAGTAAAGTTATACTTTGTATTTGCACTCAGTTTTATGTATCTGTCAAAGCAGAAGAAAGGGAGACTGTTGGCTGTCCCTGTAGCCCAAAACCAAAGGTGGTATGGGTTGATGATTTCCAATTGCCTGTTGGGTTAAAATTCCATTTCTAAGCCCAAAGAGTGAGGTTTTTCATCTGGAATTTAGGTAATTTAGGCTGAATCTTGTGTTCTGCTGTTTTCTTCTGTTCTGAGGGGTAGGTAACCAGTGTCAAATGATTGTGTGGATTTAGATTTGTAGGATGTTAGGGTGGATTATTTTGTATGGTTTATTTGCTTGTGTGTGTGTTTGTGTTTTTAAATTACCAGGCATTTTGGACATAGTGGTAATTTTTTCTCAGTAGAGCTGCAGGTCTGCAACTCATAGATGACTAACTCTTGCTTGTATAAAGACTCATTTGAAAATCAACACTTGGAGCTAGCATCTCTCTAGTTTAAATCACTTTAATTACAGCTGTTTGGCATAGATAGTTGTGTGGTTTGTTTCAATCTGAAATAATTAAGCACAGTAGTTCCAACCCCCACTGTTTCCTGCAAACTGTACTTGCAATTATCTCAATCTCATTTCATCTCCTTTGCAGACAGTAATGCACAGAGATAAACAGATAGCTTAACTAGATTTTGGGATGGTTTAGCTCATCCTTGTCACTTGGTTATCAAGTCATGTCAAGACATTGATAGAGACAAATGCCGCTGGTATGATTCATTTGGCTTCACATGAGTTTCTGTAACACATTCAGTAGAAAATCATTGGTAGATCTCCCAAAGAGAGACATTGGAAGAACTTCTGTATTTTTGCCCCTGTCCCAGCAGCATGATACAGCTCAGTGTCAAGAAATCAGAAGTCAGCATGGATTAAACCTCCTAGAGTAAGAAGTAATTTCTGGTGTCTCAGCATCTGGTTACAGACACAGCTGAGCAATCCACTCACTTGGCATGTTCAGCATGTACTGTCACACAAATCATTGATCTTCTGGATAGGAATAGATGGTGAGGTGGCAGAGTTTGATATTAAATTATTCAGGGTAAAAGATTGAAGGTCTAGTTTGCAAGGAATTGAAAAGGGATGCTTAACCAGCTAATAGTGGCAGGTAAAATTTAGTGCAGATTATTTAAATTGAGGTGGTGGGAGAGACAATCAGAGTTTGACATATATGTAGACAGATTCTGAGCTGGTTACCATCACTTCAGCTGTTTTAGGGGTAAGAATAGAGCTGTGAAAGCATCATCTCAGTAGCAGTCACAATATAAATGTGATTTGGGAGCTAACTGGGAAGGGAGTAGAATATAGGAACAGTATGCTGTAGGATAAATGTGTGGGCCAGCTGTATTTAGAACTCAGTCTTCTGTTCTAGATCCCATGCATCAAAAATCTTTTAGTAGTGCTGGGAAAGTTTTTAAAAGAATAGAAACAAAGATGATCTAAAATATGTAATGGCTGTCTTCTAGGAACACTT
This sequence comes from Dasyornis broadbenti, assembly GCA_013397935.1. Classification (NCBI taxonomy): domain Eukaryota; kingdom Metazoa; phylum Chordata; class Aves; order Passeriformes; family Dasyornithidae; genus Dasyornis; species Dasyornis broadbenti. Next base: position 62,282 of record VZRN01001797.1, on the reverse strand, counting down.
AAATTAACTAGGGCTACCCTGCCTACAAGAGGCATCTAAAGGAATACATGCAGGGTTATATAGAAATCACAGAAACCTATAAAATCTTTATAAAATATGTATAAAGGTTTATAAACTCCCAAGGATTAGTAAAGCACTGAAAGGATGAGTACAGAAGGAATATTTGATATTTCTTCTAATATAGTATTGGACAGCATCAAGTGAAATTATTAGATGTCAGGCAAAACAAAAGGAGATCCTTCAGTATGTAACAAACAGTGAAACTGTGGAACTTTCTGCCTGGAGTATTGTTGTTGCTGAAACCTTCTGTGGGTGTGCAAATTGGCAGGATATGTGCAGGGAAGACAAATAGTTACAGCTACTAAATTCTCTACACAACCTTTTCTGGATCAGAAAGTCCTTGTGTGACAGGTCCCTGAAGGCCAGGAGTGGCAAGGGACAGTTGTTCGCTCTCCCTGTTCAAACATTCTTTCTGACATATTTCCACCTGTGTGTTTTCAGAGCCAGATGTTTAAAGTTAATGGATCTTGGGTCTGGTAGGGTTGGTGTCATGATGTGTCCCTCCCTTACCTCCCAGTCCAGGTTTAGATTCCCTTTGAAAAAGGGTAGAAAATGAAGAGTTTTGGACCAATTTGGAGAGTCAGAGAAAAGTTGCTATTTAAACATTTAATATTATTTTCTCTTCTGTTAAAGCCTTCTGAATGCTATCAAACCATGCAAAAATATTGAGTATTGGGTAGGAAGAAGTGCAGGACTGTTTGTCTTTAGAAATTTAGAGAAGGGAGGCTATCAAGGTTTTGGTTTTTTAAATTTGTGCTAAAATGTTTCACTCTCTTCCATTCCCCCTCCTCTTGTAAGCAGACCAGTGAGTGACAGACTCACTGGTGTATCTGCCAGCTAGGCCCCTGAAGATCTGCTGACGTTACTAACATTTCCAACTCTAACTTATGTAACTTTCTGCAGGGTCAGAGATTTAAGGTTAAAGTTCTACTGATGCGCTAAAGATTGACAGGAAAACTTGCCGTGTTGGGATCTGAATTGGGCTTGTACACGCTGTAATGAGTAGGCAATCCATTGTGGATTACTAGACTTCTTTGATTTCATGAATAAGCAAAAAGATGCTATAAAAAATTCAAGCATTCTGCATCACCGACTGCATTTATTTATTTTGACAAGTGTGATTAATTTTTAATTATTCATGATCCTTCATAATATATTATACCAGCAAATGCACTGCAGTCTATCGTAATGAAATATGAGGAATTTGAGATCTTGCAACTGTGGCAGTATTTCCTAAGGAGGCAGGTGAGACAACCCTGTCTGAGTTTAGACGGAAGAAGTTTGTAAACCAAGGAAGTTGCATTTTCAGCTGTGTGGATATATGTTTTTGTCATGCTCAAGGCAGAGGGTCATTTGCCTCTTTGATAAACCTGACATGGGTCAAACCAGTTATAAATTCTGTGCCTCTCAACTCGAGTCAAACCCAGGGTTTTCTGTACTATGGAGGCCTCTAGGATACAGCACTGAGTTTGGCATCCATCATGGATGGTTTAATAGCCATCAGAAAGTGCGACTTTTCAGAATTCACCTCTCCTGTTACCTTATTGCAGTGCTTGTATTTTCCTTCCTCCAGAGAAGAACTGCCTCAGCTTCCTGCAATGCTGTGTTGCCCAGGGACTTTGGAGGGCAGTAATTGTGGTCCCTGATCTGAGACCGCAGTTGGGGCTTCATTCTGAGTCGAACCTTACAAGGAAGAGAGAGAACCACTAGTACAAAGTTAATCCTGTGTATTTAAGAAGGCAGGACCAGTAGCAGCTGGACCCAAAACAACTGCACATAAACACAGTCCAGGTCTGAGCAAATGTCAGAGTGAGCTGTTTCTAACCATAAATGCAGTTTTAAACTGGAAGGATAAGAGTCTTGACCACTCCTGACTCTGGTTACACAAGTGGGTTGCCTGCTCCTCTTTAAATCTTGTGATTCTAGATCAAGTAAGTAAATTTCTGCTTCTGTGATTTGAAGATTTCAGGAACAGGAAAATATGCAGATGCTTGATAAAAATTTCAGATGAAGAGATAAGTTTTGGAGGTATGACCACCATTCTAAATAAAAATCAAAAAAGTAGTAAGCCACCCTGCAAATGTGAACACCAGTTAAAACAAGTTCTTAATGGAAAATGTAGATTAAACTTCCATGAAGGATGGCGGGGCAAGTGGGAGATGAATGAGGAGAAGGCCTTAACCAGCCACTGATTAGTTGAAAAGCTCTTATGTAAGTTCTAAAACAAGAAGCATCTGCATATTGTGTTAATGTGGTTTTAATTTTTGTAATTATTACTGAAGAAATGGAGCAAGGCTAAGGCACTGAGCATATTAACAAATGGGAGATAATGAACTGCAGGGTTATAAAATGGCTGTTGACTTTAATTTATGGTTCCTCAGGCAAAGAAGAATGAGGCAGATAATAAAAGATTATAAATAATGTTTTGTTTCAGATTATCACTTTATTAACAAAACAGTAGAGTATAAATCAATGTGGGCTTGCAAGAAATAAGTAGGTGAGAAGTTATTTTTCATGTAGAACTCAAGCAGAAAAAATACTTGTATCACTTAAAATTCCACCAAAAAAAGTGGGGGAAAAAATTCTCTCAGAAAAAGATAGCTGTTTATCAGGGAAAAGAATAAAGAGTAAAGAGAGTAGCTGGGCTCACACCAGACAGACAAAAGTTTTCCTTTTACATTTATTCTTATACTGGTTTGAGGATATGCCTTGATCTCACAGAATTGATGGAGCTTATGTGTCTTTTGAACAAGATATCAGAGGTATTTCTTATTTAGTAAATCATTACATGGAATTTGAGATCTTGACACTGTAGGCCTGGAAAAAGAAACAGCAAACCAAGAATTGTTTTCTCAGGATAATTTATATTTGGAAGAAAAACGGTTTTGACAATTGATATTGCAAGTTTTGACAAAAAACTTGCAGACCTGAATGTTTACTGTATCCTTGTCTCCAGTGCTGGAGAAGGATGTGGATCATTCTGGTCTGCAAAGGTTCAATCCAGATGGTTGAATCCTTAAAAAGATACTGCTGTGTTATGATGTCTCCCTAGTTTTATTATTTATATGCCTTCAGATAAACTATAGATATCTCATGAAGATTTGTGAACTTTTGTACTTTTGATTAGTACAAGTGGGATCCAGTTTCCTATTAGTTATTTCCCTCTTTAAGATTTAGTTGGTGACTCAGTGGAAATAATTGTTGTGTGTGAGTTGAAGGATCAGCTACATACCACAAGTGAAATAGTAGAAGAATTAAGTGAGATCTGGAAGTAACACAGACTGAAAATTATTCATCGATCTTACTGCGAATGAGAGATTTATGGATTTGTAGGTATGACTATCAAATTCTTTGTATACAAAGATGAGGGTTAAAATAAAAAATATTATTTACAGTGAATAGTTCTGGCTGTTCTAGGTGAGATTTAGATTTTGATACCCAACTTGGCAATGTGAATGTATGAAGTGTTACAACACATACCCATAGGAATTTATGTAACAGTAAGACACTAAATGCAAACCATACTTGCTTCTAGAGTCCATTGTGCTGTGGAGAAGGAAAAATACAGCCTATTTATAAGGATCAGATTCCAGCTCATGCTCTGTCAGTACAAAAAATGGACCAGGTGTTCCTAGCATTTTGCAGTTTGCTCTTCTATTAGTACTACACTTGTGCTTTGTTATTGCAAAATTATTTCCCTTTAATGAGCCTGCTCTAAAGAGGTAAATTATTGTCTCGCTGTAGGACAGTGTGTTTGTTTATAGAGTTGCTATGTATTTTTACAGACTATGGAGAAGCATGTGGGTTTGTTGATTTTAGAAATCTCGTTTGTTCATTCCTTAATTCAGTGAAGACTTGCATGCAACTCAATATTCAGCAGCCTGTTCCCCAAGCTGAAGAAGAAAAATTAATTTCAGTGTGCATCAGATGTTAGTATGCTCTAATGGCTTGCTCCATACCTGTGACTAATGTACTCTAACAAGTATATCCAGAAAAGGCAGAGACAAAGAAGAATAAATTGGTTATAAAATGGTCTCTTTCTCACTCCTAATGACAATTTCTCCTTGGGAAGATGAGAGGCATATTAAAAGGACAGCTGGAGGGAAGTGTGTCTTGCTGTTGGCTGTGTTTGACATTTTTATAGGAAAAGACTACTGGATTAACACACATTTGTAATTTTTTTTCCCCTCCATAATGTAGGGACAATGTCTTTATCACCAAATGCTTGTATATGTCCATGCACATGTGTTCAGAGGGCTTTTTTAATTGAACTTTTTAAGCATAGAAAACTCACATTTGTGCAAAAATATTCAATGAATTAATAAGTTATTTGGTAGTTTTGATTTCTTTCTAGCCTACCTGCTGATTCTATTTTCTATGTGTTGATTTTTTTACCATGCCAATGACAGCTCACACATATGGCTCTGTACACAAAAATATAATGTATGGTAAAGGAGTATGAGCAAGACACTGTGAACCTGGCAGTCCCTTGGCTGTATTTTGCTGATCCTTACGAACCATGGTCTAACTACATCCACTGCCAAATATTACAATAACCTGTGCTGCTTCAGCACTTCACCTAGGAGGCTCTGAGAATGCTCTACTAAATAAGGCACTTCATATGGTTTTGAAGAGTTGGGAGAAGGGTTTCTCCCTGTTGTCAAAGAGAAACTAAAGCACAGTGTAGTTAAATCAGTAGCCCAAGGTGAGTTGTGTTCCCAGTGATGCCGGACTTGTATCCCTTTCACCTGTATTAACAATTGCTGGGGCCTGTTGTTACCCAATATTTTTTTTCCATGAACTTGGCTTGCTCCACTTATAATGACTAGATGTTATCATGTGGGATTTTCTACACAACCATTCTGTGAGACTATGTTAAAAGCATCATCAAATTGACAAGAACTGGAATATTTTTGCTTTTACTCTTCACATCAATGAGAAAGGGTCTGTTGTGTTGCAGTAGGTATCTTACACAGCTATGCTTGGATGAATACATTAAAAGAGTCACAGAACTGTAAATCTAAGAGGTTTTATTGCTATGAATCTTGCCAAGGATAAAGTCCAGCTAGTTAATCAGAGGTAAGAAATTGTTAATTTCCAAATGTAATAGAGAAAATATGATTCAGTCAGGATCTTAGGGTAGCTAAAGCTAAACCCAAGCACAGTTTAACCATTTTGCCAGGTAAATTTGGGTAAAAAGAAGATTGATTTTTAGTATTTCTGTCTCTGGTTTTCTGATGAACTTTGAATTGTTTAGATTTAAGTCTGTAAAAGATATGTTGATACCAATGCTTTTGTAATATCTCTTTTTGGGGAAGACACAATTACATGTACTAATGTACAGAGGTGTTGCAAGAAGTATTCCCCTAGCCATGCCTTCAGAGGTTAAATCTTAGAGGAATTGTTAATGTTAAAGCCCACCAATGTAGTTTTATTTAGCTTTACCTTGAGGGGGGCAGAACCTCTTAGCTTAGTTGTTTTCTCTTATAGTAGGTTAAACAGAGCATGTTTCTTTTATCCCACTCAAAGTAACCAAAGGAGGTTGCAGCATTAAAGACAAGACACTGAATGAGAATTCTGTTTTCTGTCTTTAAAAAATAAATTTCTTAATACCATGCGATGCCTGTTTTGGCGGCGCCAAGCAACTTGCCTAGATTCTAATGAATAATCATCCTTTCAATTATGAGCTAGAAGCTATCCTTGAAGTTTCATCTATTTTCTTTGTTTGCTTGTTTTGAGCGCACAGTGATTAAACAGATAGTATAATTCATGAAGATGAGAATGGCCACACCGGGAGAGCAGGAGAGGGAAGAAAACTGATGGCTGGACTTCCCAGGATATTCTCTCACTCTTCAGACAGGCTGTGTCGGAGACTGTGCACTGAGGGGAGCATTAGAGTATAACCCTCTATGTTATGTTGTAACTCTGCTGGGGTGCCTACTACAGTATCCTCTTGTTAATTTGGGATTTCCAATCCTAGACCCTGAGCAGCACTTCATTTCTGTGCAATAAATTACATTGTGTGCCCCGCTCATGGTAAGGAAATCACTTTCTCTAAGTCCTTGTGAGTCCCTTTAGCTCAGGCTTTCTCATCTATCAAATGCAAACAATTTAGAAATGCTTGACCTTCATCTTTTACTTTCCCCAACTGAACAAGGTTTTTAAAAAGTTAAATATGAGAGATTATGTAAAGAGATTTTGTTAAAATGAAAATACTATGTTTTAAATAATTCATTTATAATTCACATGAATGGTTCCTACAGTTTTAACATCAGATGAAAGTCAGCTTTGTTAGCTGAATGCTCCAGTGTCACAACAGATGAGAGAAGCAAGCACCACTTAATCCTAAGTGGCATTTCCTTAAGAATTCAAGAAATGTCATAGTGGCCTTTTAGCCATTGTTCTGCACTTTTTCTTCTTTCTATTCTATGTCTGTGAGCAAATCTAACCCACTCCTCTGGGAGAGGCTGTCTTTCTAAATTATCTGGTGTAAACACAAGTAAAAAAAGTGATGTGTAGGTTTCTCCGCATTTGAAAAGATGTTCAAACAGCAGAAGCAGATCTGTTACTTGCCATTGCCTGTGTTAAAAGGATAAACCTGATGAAGGACAGAACTACAATAATTCACCTCATGTGTTGCTTTTAGTGGGGGTCATGTTGCTGCTTTCGTGTGCTTCCAGTGGGGAAGTGGAAAGGTCAGGCAATGAGTTTTGCTGTGTACCACAGACAGGCATCTCTGGCAGTCATTTAGAACTTTTCAAGGCACACAAACAGTTTAATAAAGGTTAGATCACAACTCCTTTTCACCTGTTGCAGTTTCGTTTATCAGAGAAAAGCCCAAGCTGCAGAACTCCAGTATTGATTTTGAGCAGAAGGTTCAAGGATGTTCTGTTTTCAAGGTGTTTATTCAGAGCATGGAGGAAACAAAAAACCCATGTTAAAACATCATTATGATGCAGGTTTAATTCCACTCTGTGTTTTTCCTGAAAGTCTGAAAGTGTTGGAGGAGGAGAAGGCACAGGATATTTTATATTTGACTGCTCCAAAAAATTACAGCTTTTCAGGCTACCAGCAATGGATAGGGTAGGCTCTGCCTGCCTGCGTGAGTTGATCCTACATGTCAACAAGGTCACTTCATTAGAGGTGAAAGTTTTCTGTGACACACAGCTTGGACTTCTACATACTGAACTTTCTTATAATGGGGGAAAAGAAAAGATTGTTCTGGTGGCCTCAGTGTCCAATTGTCCAGTAGGGAAAACTATTTTAGTTCTGTAGTTGTTGGCTTACCTGTCCAGCTGTCTAAGGAAATTATGTTTAGTGTTATCATGTTTTTAACAAATCAAGATTTCCGATGAACTAATAGCTTGGATAGTTAATTTTTGTTTTATCATTAATTAAGGGCAAAAAATAAGAATACAAGAACATATTACAAAACAATGTATAACTTCATTCAGAAACTATGGCTTACTCCCCAAGTAATGACCTTCTCAATGGCTAACCAAGGCAAAGTGGTATCTGTTAAGCAAGAATAGGTTCTAAAATCTACTGTTTAGTAAAGATGCCCAGCCATTTGCAATTGGTGGCAACAGCTGAGTGAACAGCAACAATTAACATTTTTAATAGCACATTTTTTAAGGACATTTATTTAAGTATGACAACCAGTGTAGCATATGTAGCTGGCTGTTTTATCCATAAATGGAGGAAGGTGAATAAAGTGTAAGGAGTTTTATCTTTGAAAGATTTGATCACCTAATTAGAGAACAGAAAATCTGGATTGCAGCTACATTGAAAGAAGCCAGTGATAATTGTAATGACTTTGAAGCAAGGGATGATTAAAATGTACTCTAGGCCTTTTCAAAGTTGATGCTTGACTTGCTGCAGGCAGTTCTCTCTGTGGTCACCTTGCAAAATGGATGGTTAATGGCAGGTGTTTGCTGTCCAAGAAGTGACTTTTGTTATATGTAAGGCTGAATTGAATATGGAGACTTCTGGAATATTTGGGTACTGCTTGGATGGAGCAGTACTATTCAACTACCTTAAAATTAAAGAAAACTCAAGAACTAAAAGTTAAAATGCTGATTGTTTAGAAACTTGAATGTTGGCTTCCATTAAAACTAAACCTCCTGTTCTGTTGTACAGTGGGCTTTTGCCAGGACTTGTTGACAGGACTAAAGGGTGTTTCACCGCAGATGAAACGCTGGGAATTGGTGTTCAGGTTTTCCTTGCAGTAAGGAGAAAGACCCTTGCAAAATTGTATAAGAGCTAATATGCTTCCAGTAATGTTGGTAGTGTGCATTTGCTTATGTGCTTAGATGAATGTTTGTGTAATAGATGAGTGCTGTTCGAAGCTGAGCACTCCATTTCTTTCCACTGATTTACAGGGGAAGGTGTCTGGACAGGTTAGGGCAACTGTGAGAATATGCCGGAGTATGGTCAGTGTTTGAGTGATTGGTGACCTGTACTTTCATTACAGAGTGAGTGATAAAGTGTGATTGAAATAACTGAGCTCCAAGCAGCTGAGGGACCTCATCTGAGTGTAAAGCACTGCTTAACTTGGGGAAACAGCTTTTTAGTGTGGAGGAGTTTGGCTGGGATATCACCAAATTAAGAGACAGGAATTGGCTTTATTGAAAAGAGACACATTAGAGACCATGCCTTTAACAATTCTCCACTTTTGGGGGGTTTTATTTTAATCTGAGTGAAATTATACATTTCAGAGTGCTTTGTGGATGGGCAGGTGAAATGTATTGCATTACAGGTGCGAATTGATTGCTCTGTGCCTTAGTCTGTTATATCCATTACTCTTCCAGAGGGTGGGGCACCAAAACTGACCCTGAGTGTGAATCTGGCAATGGGCATTGCATTGAGAAAGACCTAAAAGACTTACAAAAATCACAAATTTGTTGATTGGTTACTTAGTATACTACTTTTATCAGCAAGCTAATTTTTTTTTTTTAAATGAAAACAAGTTACTGAACAATTCCTTGTTGCTAAAACAACTATCAATAATAAGAACTGCAGAAACCTGAGTGAACTACAGATTAGCCCCTTTCACTCCTAAATGTAGTCAAAGCCCCTTGTTTGTTTGTGTATGGGTTGTTTTGCTGGGTTTTTATTTTTGGAAGATTTTTTTCTTTCTGCGTTCTGAAAAGCACCTTCCTGCTGTGTTCTCCTCCTCTGATCGTTATCAGGTATTGTCCTTTGAAAGTATCTTTAGGATTGCTAGATGAATGGGTACAAACTGCAGGAAGTGGCATTTTCCTAACCCAGGTTGTAATAAGCCTGTTTGTGAAATTGTTGAAGATGCTCCCAGTTTCTTATCATCGGGCTAAAGTCTGGGATGGTTTTATTTTCTGTCGCTGTCAGAAGGTGATACAAATGTGCATTTTGTCACTGGAAGCCTTGCTGCAGTTGTAACAGCAAGCATAGCAGCAGCTGTCTTAGCTTGTTTTTTTTTATTTATTTTCTGGTGGTTTTGTTGCCATGTTTGGGTTTTTGTTTTGTGGGAGGTTTTTTGAGTTTGGGGTTTTTTTTGTTTGGGTTGTTTGTGTTCTTTATTTACTTGTTTTGATTTTGGGTTTTTGTTAGTTTGGTTTGATGTGCCTTTGTGGGGTTTTTTTGTTGTTTCTTTTTGGTTGGTTGATTTATTTTAAACATGGGATCACATGCCTTTCTTAGAGATGCCAGCTGGGGTGTTAGTGTGAGGAGTTATTCTAATTTTTCCCACCTCTGCATGTTTTGTATACTTGAGGGAAATGAGTGTTTGTTAACTATGTGGGTGTTCTGCACTTGTTGCCTGGGATGGGGGACAGAGGAAAGGCCGGAGTGAGGTTTGGCTCTGCACAGAGCATTTCTGAGAGAGATCCAGGTGATCATCCTTGAACCCTTGCAGAGCTGGTATTAGACCAGCAACTTAGGTCAACAGCATCTTGACAACCTGTTCTTCAAGCTTGTCAGACAAGTTTGTGAGGGAAGAAAGATATTTTGTGAACTCCTGTGCAATTTGGAAAACTTCATTGAAGGGGGGTGGGACTCACAATTTTATTTCTCTTTAGAATTAAATTCTAAGCCAATGGTGTGTAGCTCAGGGATGGGAAAACTAGGAGAGTAGCAAAGGGGGAGGTGTCTTGTAGAAACAGCAGCTTATGTAGTTACTGGAAAAACTACTGCAGAGTTAAAGATTAGGGAAGTTAAAGACCAGTATCTGCTGTGTGACAGTAAAACATGCAAAGGACGTCTCTATTTCTTAGGACTGCTCAAATACTTAGAGAATGTGCCCAAATACTTGGTTAGATTGAAATGCAAGGCTTGTGTCTCTGCAGGACTGGGTCCATTTGGTCCCACAAAAGGCTGTTTGTTCTCCTTTTCAGGACAAGATAAGACTATAAAGATTTCTCTTCTGCACTACCTTTGGTCTACAAAACAGTAGCACTGAGAAAAGGAGATAATTTTTCACCTTTTCCATACTACCAGATGTCTCTTTAATTGATGGATATCTTTTTACAATCACTTTAAAGAAAAAAAATCACTTTTGAGGAATTTTTCTCTCAATTGACAGCAACTTAATGAGGGGTTGTGACTTTGTAATAAATTTTAATTATTGTGTAGTTAATACTGCTAAAAATAACTTAGCTTTGATACCAGATGATTGATTTGTGAAGCAACTTATAAATAATTGATCTCTTGTTCCCTAATGCTTTTTCTGTTAAAGCTTTTTAAAAGTAAAAAACAAAAAAAACCAAAGAAAACCCCAAACAAAAAAAAACCACAAACACCAAAACCTGAAAAAAACCAACCAACCAAAAACCAAAAAAACAATAAAAAAAAAAAAAAAACCCCCAAAAAAAAAAAAAAAAAAAAAAAAAAAAAAAAAAAAAAAAAGTCAGGCAAGCATTTCAGTAGCTAAAGCAGAGATAAAATAATAGCATAGTAACTACTGCTACCATAACTCGAATTTTGTACACTAAGAGCTGTGTGTTTTAACAGTTAAACCATGAAACAGAAAATTAGTATTTCTAGGTGTTTTTCCCATTCGATCACTAACTCTGTAGGAATGGAATCCTATAGAGCAGCCATTTTGTCCTTCAGTTTGCCACCTTTAAAATAGTGAGCAGACTCTGTCATATATTGTAATGCTAATTAGGATCAGTTCTGATAAGATTAGTCTACAAAAGACGGTAAAACCCTGCATCATCCTGTTATTTTTAGAATGCATGTCCTCAGTTTAGAGATTACAAGATGGCTCCTTTCCTCCACTGGTAACTGTCAGTCCAAAAGACCAGTTTCTTTTGGATTTTTCCATGTTGTCAGTACTAGAGAGTCTCTGACTAGACTTTATTGCAGCCTTCTCTTCTGTGCCATTGAGAATTTTACTTTTAATATTTGAAGTGAAGGAGCACCATCCTTCGTTTTCAGCAGTTGTCAGTCTTGTGGCATTGGAGATTTAAATCACCTGTTAGAACAAGGCTGTTTGCATGCATGTATTTTAAATAAGGTGAGACACACCAACACATTTGGGTCCTTGTTTAGGGTAGGACCACATTCTGCATGTTGAAAAGTACTCTGAGTTCCTTCAGAGGCAAGCTGCTATCAGTGATTATTGCTGTTCTGTGTGCAAGAGGCTGTGGGCTGTTGTCAGTAATGGGACAGTGAAAATGGTTTATCATTAATGTCAGCAAATACAGTTTTAATCATGTTAAAACCATATCTTTGTGAAACTAAATGAGATTTCTCATAACACAGCTACTTATTTGTATTCACCATGCATTGCACAGACTACCTTACTATTCTTAAAGCAACTACCAATCACCACAAGGAGTCAAGCAGACACTGCATTCTCCATAATTACAAGCAATTTCCCAATTGAATTATCCCATGATTTAATTCCTTACCTTGCATCTGGAGAGCATCAGCAATGTGCAGCTGTTTTGGCTTTGAGAATTAATTGTTGCTAAACGCATTAAGAGTGGTCTTACTGCAGTCATTTCAGAAAAGAGTTAAATCCTAGTTAATTTCTGAATTAAACTTTTATTTCTTATTTCCCTTTCTCTTGACTCGATCATGATTCAGGCCATGGGTTTACTAGCATTTGCCTTGGCTAGTTGTGAATCTTAACTCAAAATAAATATGTTTAGTCACTGAGTTGAAATCATATTACAATGAGACACAAAGTTTAATAGAACATGCCAGAGTCAGTAAAGACTGGAGGGCTAGGGATTAATGATAATTTATGTTAGTTTATCCTGCTTGTATGACTGCATAGCTATAGCAAAAAAAGAAGAGATAGTAACTTTGCAAAGTACAAAATATCTGCTGAAATGGGTACAACTTTTCACATCATGGGGGTTTTTTAGGCAGGCCAAGTACTTCCAATATAGGAAGAGTGTCTTAGTCATTTGTCCTTGAGAGAAGGATGGACAGGTATTTAGGCTGGGAATAGCATGTGGTTTATTTCTGAAAGTAGAAAAAGAATTGGAAGAAATATTGAGTTTTGTGAGGCTGAGATTATCGTCAGGGAATTAATTTCAGAGTCAATTAGATTCCAGTGAGAATGCAATTTTTTAAATCTGGAGTCTCAAATTCTTTTTTTTTATTGTTTGTTTGTTTTTGTTTTTGTTTCATTAAGTACAAAGACTGTAGCTAAGGGTCCTAGGAATCTTAAAATACAGAGGTGTATTTTCATAACTCTTGCAGGTTAATGAAACATTCTTGAACTCTGCTTAGTTAAATAATGATACAAAGATGATGTGAAACTTGTAAAGCTGCATGAAGTTTCTTACTTTGACTTGTGTGACTTTTAGATTGGTTATTTAATGTGTGTGCTCCTGGTGTAACGAAATAGCTTTTGTAAAGTGTTGTGGATATAAATTAAGGTTGATATAAAGTACTCACTTTATTGGCTGGGTTTGGTGCATTAATTCAGGTAGCAAAAAGTTATCTAATTTTTTAGCAAGAAAAAGTAACTGTTCAATGAATGTAACTTAAAAGATATCCATCCCCGATAAGCAGAGGTTACCTATCCAAAGCTGTGGAACATGATTATGAGGCTAAATATGAAAAAATTGGCTGGTTTAAGCGTGCTGAGGTGTTGCAAGTCCTGTTCATGTGCAATGTGTATGGTGAACTTCTCTGAAAACTTGGCTGTTTTCATCCAGGTGTTTGGATCATCCTTTATACTAAGTCAAATTAGCTTCTGGGTAACTTCCTAAACTACCTTAAGGTAAGGTGTCACAGCCCTATTGAAATTCAGGGTTTTGTCTGTTTATTAAGGAACAGATCCCATATTAGGATAACTGCTTATCAAGAAAAATAATTCAAATAATTCAAATAAGAAAATAATAAATAATTTGCTTAATACCTGCAGGATATTTGATCTTACACTATGGTCTAAAGCATCTGGTTATGTTAATGACTGTGAATTTGTATGAACTTGGAACAGAAATTTTTAGGAATTGTTTGTGTTTTCAATATAAGACACTGGTGTGATGAAAGTGCTACTGTTTCAGAGTGTGTACACAGATTAACACAATACTGGATCTGTTTCTCAAAGGCAATTTTTCTCTGCCCAATAAAAAGTATCCTATGCATTTACTCCTGGGTTTCCTTAGACTGTAGCAAAGTGGTTTATGCTGAAATGAATCCACAAAGAAATGGGGAGTCCAGTATTTTATCTTTTGTGCCTTGCAATAGAAGAAGGGGGTGCTAAGCCCCCTGCTATAAACACTGTGCTTTTCAAACACCTTACAATGATAAGGACAAATCGGTTCTGATTATATCTGAATAATATAAACATTACTGAGTTTGCCTGATGATTGGCTGGCTCATGATTTCTCCTTCCAATGACAATATGCAGGTTTAACATAACCAGGGCACTTAGGCAACAAGCAATTGAATTAGCTGCTTCTTGCAAAACCTTCCTTTGTTCTCACCCAGAAAGCAGCGTCCGTGAAGAGCTTGTCTGCTAAAGAATTTCACACTGTTATGTTTATTCTTCAGAGAAAGGTTTAATTCAGGAACATGGACAAGAATTAACTTCCTTCTCTTAAAAGCCAAATAATTTGTATCAGTTCTATTCTATGGCTGAAGATGTCTTATCTTGTTCCTAAGCAAATTGTAGTTGCCTTTAGAAAGCCTGTGTGGGTGACTGTGGATTTCTCGCAAGCTGAAGGGAGAAACTCCTGAAGGAGGAGCAGTGAGAAAGGCACAGGATTGCTGGACCAACTGATACACAGATTTATGAGTCATTGCCTCTAGACAGTGGAGGAAGTGCAGAAGCAGTGGAATAAATGTGACCACATAGGTTTGAAAGGCATTGCTAATACAATAGTGGAACAAAGTAAGGAAGAATGTGATGCCTTTAGGACTGGAATCTGAAAAGCAGTAACTGTAGCAGAAAATGAAAAATCTGGTACGTGGAGCATAGTAAGAATTTGTGTTTCAAGCAGGTTTTATTGGCTGTAAGTGGAAGCTGTAAGAGAGAGTTGAGAGTGTCTGTTAATTGCCACAGCAGTCAGCTACAAGACTGGTGAAGATTTTTCTGGAAGAGAGAAGAATATTCTATTTCCATTGCATAAAACAGTAACAGAGTCTAATGCAGAGTGCTGCATACTAGTTTGGTCAACCGTGTTTGAGAAAAAGGAAATCTAAAATGGGAATAAGTGTTGAAATGGGCTCTTAGAATGGATCTTGCCACACCAGGTGAGATTACAAAATAGCCCTTTTTAGTCTACTGACATGAGGAGCAGATGCTGATGTTTATAAATACATTTGAAGAAAGAAAGGCAAGTGTTGGAAGTCTAGCTGAAGGAGAAGGAAGTGCTGACCAAGGATCATGTGAACAAATAAATACAGGCCACAAATGCTTTTAGCATGGAAATAAGACAAAAATTATTAAGTATTAGAGCTGTGAATTAGCCTTCCAGTGAAGGGAGCTGGTAATCTAGATAGTTTTGATGTAGCATTTCGTATTGTCCATCAACAGATGAAAGAACTGTTGTTATTGTCACGTGTACCTCTTGCTCTAAAGTACCAAAAGTGGTAACTTCTGTATTATCCATAACGCAGATGTTAGGGCAGGGGGACCCTGCACTCATCCATTTATACTATGATGTGCTGAAAACTTCCATAGCTCAGACCATACAGATCCTGTACTAAGTTCCCAGCCTGCAAGAGCAGCCTGTGCCACACCAGAGTGCTGTCAATTTGGGCAGTGGTACTGTTTCATACCAGTATTTTGGCCCTGACTTGCTGTTGCTGACAGGATGATGGCTTTCCTCTGCCTTTCAAAAGTCCTGGATTTATGGTTTGATTTTCAAGTAGATTTGGATGTCCTGAAACAGTCTCTTTGCTGAATTTCTTTTTATACCTCAGAATGAAAGGGTTCCCCACACCACACAGGAGAACAGGGGATAAGTAAGCCACCTGTGCTGTTTGTTGTGCTGTGAAGAAGGACAAGCTGGCACTTGGCAGCTGCCTTGTTTCCCCCAAGTCCTCCACCAGTCAAGCACTGCATGCTGCACCGTTTACGTTTGGTAACTGAGCAATTAAGGATTTTGTATTCTAATTATCTGGCCAGTTATGTGCAGTGCAAAATTCCCTGCTAGTACTGCTGTAATAGCCTCAACTGCAGACAGTCTTGTGATTAAACTGTCCCTCGATGATGAAGTTGATAATTAACAAGAAGGCATTTTGCCGAGTAGTGAACAAAGTCAAAGAAAGAACAGAATTGAGTTTTCAGTGCTATAATATGGTTTTAATGGTGCTCTTCTCAGGGGCAAGGACTTCTCTGACCTCTCCTGAAATTAAAAATGCATACCACGTGCAGAAATGCAGACCTGATTTCTTTACAAAAAGCATAGTATTGATGATCAAAGGGCTGGAGAACCTACACCAGGAGGAAAGACGGAAGGAGTTAGGTATTTTCTCCCTGGAGAAGGTTCAGGGAAGACCTCATCATAATATTCCAGTACTTATAGGGCAGCTCCAAAGAGAACACTTCACAAGGAGTGACTTCACAAGGAGTCAAAAAAAAAGGAGGCAACAGAAACAAGTTGCACTGGGAGAAGTTTCATCAAGATGCAATCAAAACTATTTTTTTATGGTAACAATCATTCACTGGAAGAACTTGCCCACTGCTGGCGGTTTTCAAGGTGAGACTGGACAGAGTGTTAGATTATCTTCTCTAGGATCCCTTTCCCATGAAAGATTGGACCAGATGATCTTTTGAGGTCCAACCCAGGCTGTTCTATAATTCAAATTTTAACTGGGTGAAGTACCTTACCAACGTTTTTTTCTGTGATACATTCATCTCAGTCAAAACCTGTACAGCCCATGCTAGTCCTCTTGAAGAGTGTTCATAGCTCAGTGTCCCGTGTGGAGTTCTGTGCTTTCAGCCCTAAAACTTTGAGTGTCACTTTCTAGTGATAACTAAAGATGAAGTTTTTTTTTTGTTCATTTGTCCTACAGTTGCAAAATAATAATTAGACATTTACCCTTCACAGTGTAAAGTGATGTATGAATATGCAGTAAACAGGATAGAAAGCCACATGGCCCATCCATATCAGCCTTGCATGAGCTTTGAGTCAGGCAGACAGAAAAAACTATGCTATGTTATAGCATTTTACTTGAGCTGTTTTTTCTCTGAATAGTCTGCTTGAGCAGAAACTCATGCAAATTATCTTTGAAATTTATTAGCTTTTATTGAGGGTTATCCACTTAAAAAATTTAATCCTTGTGAAGATGTCAGCAGAGAAAAATTGAATTACTCCAGCAAATGCATTTTTCTCCCTTAAAAAATTCAAAATGTTGACAGAAGTAATTATCCTGTGTGAGCAAATCTTACAATTACAAGTTATCCTTAACATAGCAAACATAATTAAATTATGGTAACTGATTTATATGAAACAAATCTGGATTTTTTTTATTCTTGCTAAAAGTTGTATCAAGACAACTGAAAAATATAAATGAACTTGTATAAACATCCTTTGGTCTGATAAAAGTTAATTTTGTACATGGAATAAGATATTTTCCTTAAAAGAAACTTCTGAAAAACACCTTTTGAAGACAAGAACAAGTAAAATCAAGGGCTCTGTTCCTGCTAATATAGTTCATAAACCCAGCAATCATAATTTGGTAAATTAGTGCCTGAAAATTCTAGGAAATTTCTCTCATCTTACAGTATTTCATCAAATCATAAAAAATCTAAACTTGTTTTTATGTTTTGATTGTTGTAAGAATATGTGTTTAGCTATCTGTTAGAGCTTTGTAAAATGACTTATCTGCCCCTGTAAATTGTTAGGAATGAAACTAGAAACCCCTACAGGTGCTAATTTTTAAGAGGTTTCAGTTAATGATGACCTCCAGTGTACATATCCTTGGGGAGCACTTAATTTGGCAATGACAATGATAACACTTCTAATTTTGTTTGAGACTGAAGTTGAGAGCTCCCATGCCATGAAACCAGAATTTCAGCACATCTAAGATATTGCTGCAGACACTGGTACTGTATCATACCGTTTGAGGTACTGGTGCAAGGAGCACTCTAATGTATAGGTATGGAATAAGTACCTAAAACAACTTCCAGCCATGTCCACATTTTATCTCTATATAAAGAGGAGTCTTTCCTTTTTAATTTTCTTTTTCTTTTTTTTATTGCCAGTTTTAATTGTCTTCAATACTTTATTGCAATGAGTACTAGAAGCTAACAGTGTATTCTGTTAAAGGTTTTCCTTTTATCGGTTTTCAAACTGATACATT
Organism: Dasyornis broadbenti; assembly: GCA_013397935.1. Classification (NCBI taxonomy): domain Eukaryota; kingdom Metazoa; phylum Chordata; class Aves; order Passeriformes; family Dasyornithidae; genus Dasyornis; species Dasyornis broadbenti. The sequence continues at coordinate 44,468 of VZRN01001797.1, read as the reverse complement.
TAAATGGCTAGGCTTCACTTCACCCTAGTGTTAGTACTGATCTATTTAACATACAGAAAATTATCTTCTTGATTTAAAAACAACAACAAAAAAAACCCCTAAATTTATTGAGTTATTTTTCCAGAAGCTCTCACAACCTGACTCTCCTTTATCTCCATAGGATTGAGATACCTGGCACTGCTGCCTACTTAGCAGCCCATAAAAAATCTGTCTATGGCAGATGCATGCTATCTGTTTATGGGTTTTCCTTAAATCTCGCCAGAGTAGAATTAGAATGTTTTATACAAATGGGGTTTTTCATTTGGACAAGTAATTTCACTGATTTGATAGACTTCTACAGTTTGCAAAGTGATTTATATATCCCTTTTGAGTGAGACTTAGCAAATCTCCTGAAATGTGTTATTGTAATAGTTTAATGTGAATGGATACTTCAGGCCTGTGGTTCTTGAGAAGCTTGTTATTGAAGTAGTGCGCCTTAATTTGCTTCTCAGGTAAAATACCATATTACTCTTAGATAATCTTTATTCACCAGCTTTCAAAGAATACAGAAAAAGGCCATTAATTACTTTTTATCAATAACGTGGATTTAGGAGTTGACACTCCTAAACAACAGGTACATAATTATGCAACAGGTATATAATTTTATAATTGACTGTATGTTTCTAGCTGCTACACAAAACTCAGTTGTAATTGGTAAAGATCAGAGGCAAGTGTAAGGAGTTTTCAAGTTACAAAACTGCCCTGGGGAGCTGAGCTCCTAGAAAGTTAAGCAAGTGTCTTCCCATTATCCTAAGCAAAATGCACTTGGAAGGCACTGATGAGAAGGGAGGGACAAGGAGCTATAATGGCAAGTGGTGTTATACTGCTGCTACATAGCTGTAGATAGACTCCCACTGGTGCAGTAATTCTGGCTTCACAACTTAAAAGTTTCTCCATGGCTTTACAAAATGGGGAGATGGCAGGAGGGATATTACTTATCTGAGAAGATAAGTAATTGTTTTGGTCTGATTATCTTATTTTGATCTTAGTGATTGAAAGGCCATGCAAAAATTCTGAGGGATGCTCCTAAAGCAGAAGCTTAGAGCTCTGGTGGCATCAAGGTAAAACCAAGTCCTGTGCCCAGCACTTGGGTATATTCTTTTCAGAATGTCAGACCTTGCAAAACTTGGCATTCAGTTGCTATAATTTTATCTGGTGGTTAAGAGTAGAATCATTACACTGGGACCACAGAGAGGAATGAATCAACGAGTCTTGTAAGAGACAAGTAACTAAGTTGCTGGGGAAACTGAGAATTGTTCCTGGTAATCTTGTTTACTAGTAAATGCTGCAGTCTGTAAAAGCAGAAACTTTTTCCTCTGCCAATACAAATTCATTAGTTTGCAATTTACAGTGTAAGTTGATACAAAGCCAAATTCTACAAGAGCAAAGTTTTATCTGCAAAGAGACTGTGCCAGTGGTATAGTAGCCAATGGACTGGAAAGTATATTCTCTTTCCTCAAAATTCTGTTTAAAACCATAAATGCACGTGGATTTGTACCTAAATAAGTTTTATAAATGATACAAAGCAAAGAAGGTGGCAACAGATTTCCTCACTCTAGTGTGAGACCAAACTGTTTCTCCAGAGCTGCTTAAGGAAAGGAGGAAGCCTGGAGAGCTACAGAAGAGGGAGAATGGTTGGGATCACAACCTGTGTACTGTTGTATCTGGTGCCACAGTGTGGAGCAGCACTGCAGGCGGTTGAGCAGTTGTGGTGACAGGGAGATTCATTGCAGGAGAAATGCCCTTTAGCATAAGAGCTGTGGATTTGGAAAGGTTAGGGAGGGCAAATAGAGAAGGGAACAAGCCCTCTCCCTTAGTGGCACAAAATGAAGGTAGTGACTGCACATGAACTCTTATCACAGTTCTCTCCTGGAACCTTCGCTGGTGTGCTTTAGGATATACACAAAGATGCACACATTTAGGTCCACAACCTTGGACTACTGTCCTTTTTGTACTTTCTGTACTGTCTTAAGAAATGTATTGTTTTTTCATAAACCAATATGTCAGGGCTTGGAGTTAGGGTGAAGAGATCCAGAGAACCTTAGGTTCTAAAATCTGAAGTAAAATTAGCTGGTTTTGAAGCACTGTCTTTTCAGGAAATCAGTATGAAAAACAATTGGCATGAATGATTAAAGGGCTTAGGGTCTATACTTAGAACTGAAGTGTTTAAAACCTCTTCTATTATAAGCTTTCATGTCCTTAGGTATCTCCTAAAAAAACCCTAAGCAAGCAAACCCAAAGCCACCATGTAACTTCTGTGTATGATGTATCAACTTAAATGCAACAGCAAGAGAAGGTTTCTAAATTATTTTCTATGAAATCAATACAAAATGGCAGAAACTTAACAAATTCTTTGTTGGAGATTCAAGAGGAGTTGTCAGTCACATTGATTTATTTTTGATGGAGCTGAAACTTGTTTAGGCAGCATAATCTACATCCTGCAGATGAGATTGTTGGGGTTTTGTTTGCTTGTTTAATTCCACAAAGCATTCCTGTATTTTCCTTGCAGAAATATCCATCAGGGTTTTACAGAAAAACCCTTTTCTCAGCATGGGGTTTCATAGCTGTCACTGGTAGAAATATCATTCACTGGTACCTTTCACAGGGCTTGGATTGACTTGTATTCTTTCTTCACTAAAGAGATGTGTCTGATTAAACTATCCCAAAGTAGAGCGGGGGGAAGAAAACAATTTTTTTTTTTTTTTTTTTTTTTTTTGACTAGCAATCCCACCCCTGGTAGAGAGGCCTTCTCAGTGAAACATTTGTCAAATAAGCATGGGAAGCATCCTGGTTTCCAAAAGATTGCATGTTTCAGTTGGCTAGAATAGTTTCATTGAAGGAATGTGGATCAGTCCTTTGCACTGGCCTGGGCATCATGGGCACTACCAAGAAGTCTCCTGCTCAGTCTCTGCAACTGTTTTTTTTTTTTTTTTTTTTTCTGTAATATATTCATCATTGTTCCTTTTTTTATGCTTGTAATGACAATTACCTCTTCTGAGTAGAACTGTATTTGCAGGTTAATAAAAATTTACAATAATCTTTGATAATTTAGATAACTCAATATTTTCTGGGAGAAATGACATTACAATTCTTTAAAAACATTCTTTTTACAAAGGAGAAGTGGTCTTTTCTTAAAGGATCACTTTACTGTACAGAGGGAAGGCTATTAAAGGGAATGATTGGACATGTTTTTATTAATAATTTAGAACGATACAATCCCACTGTTACGAATGGGAGACGGGGGTTTTGTTAAATCTGCCTTTTGCCTAGGCCTTCAGCAGCAGGCAGTAACTTTTATTAGGGTGCCCGCACCCCAAAACCCAGTACCGTTCGCAAGTTCTTTAATAATGGGCCGATTAGGTCTAATATAAAATGAATTACTGTTTATTAGACACAAAAAAACCAACAAGGTAAGGAACTAAACCAACTATATACTACACAAAATTAAATAGAAACAAAACAAAAAAAAAGAAAAATAAACCTACTGGTAGATAATACAGCGCGAATTGAGGTACGTATAGTTACAGCTAGCGAAGAAGTAATACAATTTAGGAAACCAATATATCTTACCAACTCCAGTTGGGTGATGGAACATACATTAGAATCCTTTCACTCAATCCTCGAGGAAGTAACCACAGACCTGCGTCCAGACCTGGGGAGAGGCTTCTCCACGCTTCAGAGTACGTGCAGGAAACCTCTGCCTCTGTGATATTTCGTGTGTCTTTTATAGGGTAAAAGTGTGTCTTTCGGTCACTTGCTTATTCTTTTCATCTCTTTCCACACCTGGTTTTCTCGTACCAAGCTGTTGATTCCTTGGTCGGGATTCAGGCTCTCAGGCGCCAAGAGATAATCTCTTGCAGAGTCGTTGACTTGGTCATTGACTCGGTTGTTGACTCGGCCTGGGCTATCTATGCCAGCTTTGTGGGTGAGAGATAGAGGTGGAACACCCTGTCACACCCACTTCTATTTGTAGTCCTGCCTAGCAAATCACAGTGTCACATTTGTAACTCTGTATGTCAGCTCACTGTCCTCAAAGTAAGAATGTATGTGCTGGCATGGTAGGAATATTACCAGAGTAAACTTGAAAAAACAGCAAAATTCTTTTCATCAGCATTATTTTAAGAAGCAGAGAGCTCATGTAATATTAATTTTTTTTCAGGCTATGGTTGTATTGTTCTGTAATTTTCTCCTTATTTTCTAATGGTGTGTTTTCACTCTGGAAGTAGCACACTTGCACTGACTTTGCATTCTTATAAATCTGGACAGTATTGCTTCAAAGTGTTTCTTTTCCCAGATGTGGGAATTCTCTGACAAGCTGTTGCCAGCGAGCACCCAGCCAGGCTTCACGTGGTTGGTGGGACTGCACAGTGTTTTAAATAAGACTGAGATTTCCCTCACATACTGTGCTGCTACAGATATGATCATATAAAGAAATCAAACCAGTGCTGTCGTTTAAAATCTTTGGGATGATTGTTAAGGCTTTTTTAATGAGGAGGACATTCTTGAAAATTTCTTTTAGGAGAGAATGTTTTTTGTTGGGTTTCTTTGGTGGTGGTGGGTGTGTTGTTTTGTTGGTTTTGTTTATTTGGGGTTTTTTTTTCGTTAGGTTTTATTTCCTTTCCCACAATGCAGATTTAACAATCACTTGCCTTTGTAGTCTCCCAATCTCCTGTCTCCTTAGGCTGGGAGGTCCATAAAGCCTGAGAGTTGTAGTAGGAGCCTTACTGATTGCTGGAGGAGCTCTTGCAGTATGTTCAAGTAAGCCTCCAGAGAGACTGCATTTGCAGGCTGTTGTTTTAAGCTTGGGAAAAGCTTCTGAGTGACATGATTGTCTTGACATTCGATTTAATGCGTGAGATTCTTAAAAATGTTACAAGTAGTTAAAGATGGATAGGCTAAAACTAAATTAATCCCATCATGTGCAGCAGCAGCAGGGCAGCACTTCCCTACCAGGGTGACTTCCCCTGCCCTTTCCTTTTGCAGGGTGGTAGACTGTGAAGATTGTTCTTCTTGGAGTCATGTTTGGTCATCTGTGGAAAACAAATTAGTTAATAGATTTTAAGGCCAAAGGAGACCATTAGATCATCTGACCGCCTGTGTACACAGTGGATAGAAATTGATCTAGTAATCTTTGTATTGATTACAGCAAGTTATTTATTAAAAATGCACCTTGATGAGAGATGGCTATGATTTGTTTTGCTTGCTGTGTTGAGTGGCAGTGTGTAAGGCACACTAAACTTTGCCAAAGTTTTTCATTGTTTCAGTTGTTTGAAGAGAGACATGAAAATATCACCTTTCTGTTAAAGGCAGTAGATTGCACTTGTAATTTATGTAGGGATCTCAAGAGAATGAAATACAGGAAAAGCATTTCAAGGGTAGAAAGGTCACGTTCCATTTATCCTTTATACAGTGGTTATCCTGAAAATTGATTAGTTGGCTAAAAATGTTTATTTTTTGTCATATAAAAGAACTGCTTTAAAAGATGCCAAGGTCAGGACTATTTATCTGGTTGTAGTCAAACTTCTTGGCTTTGCTTCCTTTTACAGCCTGACCCAAAGCCATGTCACTGGTACTGAGAGCTGTAGTGAGGTACCAGTTCCCTGAAACTTCTGCCTCTGCTCGAAGTCCAGTTCAGTTGTGATGTCAGAGCAACACAGGCTGGGCCTCCCACCACAGCTGGTGGCAGTGCCTGACTGCAGTCCCAAGTTCAGCTGACCATCCGATGTTATGACTACAGCCTTTTCCATGCCACTGCCAAAACAGTATCTTCATACAGCCACTACTACCGTGATTTTCTTCCTGCATGTCATTTGACACTGAACTTTGTTACAGTATTGGTTGCTTGTACTATCCATTCTCTTGATCAATGATTTGGCCTTTTGTTTATGAATACCCTGCCTTTATGTCCGTTGCAGTCTTTGTTGCCTTTTGTGTTCTTCTCAGTGTATATTATATAGCAAGGCTCACTCTCCTCTCTCTTGTGGAAATGTTTACTTAGTACTCATCTCCTGTCTATCATGTTGTAAGACTTATTTCTCAGCTCTGAAGCCATTTAACTTGTCCCATGTTGATTCTCTGGTGCTCAGAATGTCAGGATCACCTCTTCAATCCTTTTTAAAAAAATGGTGTAATGCTGAGTTTCTCTTTGAAATTCTCTGTTATTCTAAGAGTTATTAAACATAAAACCTCTAACATTTTAGGTAACACCTTTAGCCATGTCTTTCAGAATATGCCAGTGTTATCCCAGAGCAGATCAACTGAGTTCAAAAGAACCCAAAAGGGACAAAAAAGGCAAGCATTCAATGAACAGTGATTTGCTCAAAGCTGTGCAAATTCACAAGTGTGGTCTGAATGTACAAATAAAATATCTATGAATAATAAGAAGCCACTGGTGAAATGTTAACACCATTGCAAACAATTAGCAAACACTCTTTCGTACACCTTATACCTATTTTTTCACCTCAAAAAACTCCTGTGATTGCAGTTACTATAGTTGTCTCCTGAATCAGCTGAGTGTGTTGGTTTTCCAGTGGCCAAGAATCCAAAGGATGGAGTGTGTCTGAACAGGGCTTTTAGCTTGCCACCATTTGAGTCAGCCAGCTGAAGCCTGTCTTGGCAAGAGGCTTCCATTTTCAAAGTAGTCAAGACTATGGTCCAGCAGTTCAGCTGCAAGAAAGTGAAATGTGATCTGGGTCTCTGACTGCTGTTTTGAGCCAGAAATAGCTCAGCTGCTCATTTGAGTTGAATTTTTAAAAATAATGTATTGTGCTTTTAAAATGCATGACTGCAGAGGGTCAGTCTGAGCAGGAAAGTATTTCTACAGTGCTCAGCAGAACCTTAGTTGCACTCATGCTTGAGGGTGTTTTCTGATAGCAGAAACTCACAGTTTTAAGCGATTGCAGAATATTTGGATAGACATCGAGTCTGCTCTTTAATTTCAGTTTGAGGGCATTAGTGATTTATATACAATTGTAGAGTAAAGGGTGACCGTGGAGTCTGGTTGGCCTGTTAAGTTGTTTTTAACATACTGTGATTGTTTATGTCAGGTTCATATATGCCCCTAAATGTAAATTACATTTGTTTTTTACATCATTGAAGCCTAAGAGCAGAATTTTAATATTTTCAGTTATTTTGTATTATTTCTAGCTTTAAGAAAACATCTGCTTCATAAAATATTAGTGTTAAATTCTTGTAGTATTTGTCTAGGGGTTTCACACACCATACTTTAAAGGTATGTTGCTAAGACAACAGATGTCCTTGTATTAATTATGATACAGTTCTTTCTTTTTTCCCTCCCTTCTTGCTTTATTCTGCTTCTTCGAGATCCGTGGTGAAGGGTAGGATACTTCACTATTTCATCTGTTAGAGTGAAATAAATGCTTTCTGAAAGCTTTCAGCATTTTAATTAAACATGCAGATAGCTGAGGAACAGTATATATTACATTTTTTTATTAAAAATGTGGATAAGGTACAACGTTAATCAGTGAAAAAGATCTTGCCCTTGCTTTCTTAATGGATCAGATTAGTCATTAGATCATTAGAATGAGTTCAAAGTGCTCCCTCTTTGTCTCATACTGTCATTTTGCTAATACCACTCTCTTATGAGTCACCTTCCCTTTTAGGCAGTAATAAATTTTACCTCTCCTCTCTTCTTTGCTTCCCAGCACCCACTTACTTGATTTGTTGTGTAACTTTCAAGGAAAGGCCATGTTACCTGGCTGAGGAGATTGAGAAAGGTGCAACCAAAATGAAACGGAGAGGCAGTGAATTAGCTCTGCCGGTTCATACTCTGCTTTGATTTATAGTCTTTCAAATGCTTTTGAAGCACAAAACACGTGCTGGTCTCTGGAAATGAATGCTTCATCTCCTCCCTCCCCTCCCCCCAAGGTTGACATTAGCTACTTTTGTGAAATCTGATTTATGCAATTGGCCAACACCTCCATCACTTCCCAAGTGGGGAACTTGAAACAAAACAAAGTACTTGGAGAAGTGCTCTTTGCTCCCCTTCCAGCACAGGTGTGCTTGGGAACGGCAGGCTGGTAGGAACAGCTTTCTGTCTTCACAGCAATAAACAACACCAGTGAGACAGGATATTGGTAATGGGTTTGAGACCTTTTCAACCTGGGGTCACTGGTTTAAATTCAGCAGGTCACCAGGTGCTGAAGGTCATTGCTGTCTGCAGGGCTCTTGGTCAGTGGGAAATGTGTTGGAGAACTCTGTCTTTTCCATCAAAGCACTGTCCACAGGAGCTGGCACTAATTGGCTGCCTCTGTTGGTGGTTTCAGCAGTGAAACCAAAGATGCTGAGCTGCCCTGTCAGTCAGTCCTTAGAGCTGATTCACATCATGGTAGCAGGGTAATATGTTGGGACACATTCTTAAGTTTTGACCTGTATATTTGTTCTGAAAAAATCACTGATTTTTTTATACTTTGAGCTGGGAAATTGGCTGTGAACACTGCATTTATTCCAATGTCTTCCCCAAAATATAGGACAACAGTTTTCAAAAACTTTGTCTTTTCCTTTGATGCAAGAGAAAAAGGCACCAACCCCCACCCACCCTGCTACCATGTGCAAGGAACTGTTAGAGTAACAAAAACTTGTAGCTGCATAGCTGGCTCATGGGACTAAATCTACAGCAGATCATGGAGTGCTTTGTAGGAGAGGATCCTGGTAAGGAGGATTTTTAAGGAAAGTCTGTTGTCAAGGATGAGTATTTAGCACAATGACTCTGGTAAAGAAGGGGTCACCATTAATAAGATGGCCATCATGTAATGGGAAGAGTCTTACCTGAAGAACGTAGAATGGAAAGAATGCTTTAACAAACACTATCTTAAGCATGTTGCTTGCTCATCTAAATAGTTCTATTTGAAATAGCTTGTTTGTATTATGGCTCAATTGTCTCCTGTTTGACTCTTCTTAGGAATGAGCTGCATCTTTTATATTTTCTGAGTTAGCATAGAAATGCTGCAGTCAGTCCTAGAAAGGAGTGTTGCCTCTTAAGAATTAATGCTCATCCAGTCAGAGGGTGTGTTTGTGTTAGAGTGCAAACATAAAAGTTCAAGCAGTGAATTAAGAATATTGACTTCTCTATAACCCATACTTCCTAAGCAGTTGCAAAGCGATCTATATTGCACACGAAGAACACTTCAAATAATTTCCAGAAAAAAACCCGTTTTTAGAACTTTCCATCTGTTTGCAGATTATTCATGGCTAAATTAGTAGAATATTCCTACGTTATTCAGTTATGGCAAGGTGAACCTTAGAAAAGCCTTGATAAGGTGTGCTACAAAGAGCAGCTGTATTTAGAACAGAACAAGACTCACCTGATCTGGTCATACATCAGAGGGATATTTCATGATTCATATTATTTGTAGTAGAGTACTTTCCAGTATCTGCATTTCAGGTAAAGGTAAGGTAAGATCATTTACAAAAACACTTCTGTTGTAGAAGATTATTTGAAAAAGGTTATCTCAAAGCTTCCTGAAGCTCATGAGAAGACTAGAAACCCCAGATGTTGAAATGGAAAATTTCAGTGCCCTTTGGATGAGGCCAAGTATTTTTTTTTTTTTATTACAGGATTGCATTTATTTGTTAGGAAATACTTCTGATTGTTTTTCAGTGTTTTCTTGTCCTATAAAGTTTTTAAAAGAAATTCTAGTTCCAATTTTTACAAATGAAATATGGGGGCAAAAAGAAAAGTGCCACCAAAGACTAGAAAGTGCAGGATTCAGAGCCCTGAACTGTGTGGTAGCTATACTTCCTCAAAGGTAGTGTTTGCTGCTGAGTCTCCTGTGCTGGTAGCAAGATCTTGTTTGAGTTATGGCCTTGGCTTCTACACACTTTATTATGCATTTATTAAGCTTGTAGCATAGCTCGGTCCTAGAGATAAATTTGAGCACTTGTCTGATATTTCATGATTTTTTCTCCTTTTTTTTTGCCCCTTCAGATTCCCTCATTACAAACAATGTAACATGCAGCTGTGATAAATTTAACCTGATGACAATGTGTATGTCTGGTATCTGATTCATCTTTGATTTTGTGACTGAATCCCAAAGAAGGGAGAGAGCGAGGAAATTGGGGCATCATGGTGGCAAGCAGGATTTGGATGCTGGTAGAGACGATGAAGTATCAGTAAGACTTTCTCAAGCAGAGAAGTAAGTAGCTAAAGAGAAACCAGTATGCACAGGTGGAAAAACACTAGAAATGGAGCTTAAAAAATTGCAAAATTAATATCAGTGATTTAAGAATGAGTGTGTAAAGCCAGCAAGAAAGCGTCTGTGTGCTTGTCACTAGAGCAGAGAGAAATATATACAGGAACTGACATTGCAGGAATTCACCCACCCAATTCCATCAGCAAAGTTCATTCAGTTGCCCATTTATCTCTCCTAGACCACTTCACAGAATACAAATACCTTTGTTGCTGCGACTGCTGAATGCTAAATAAATAAGTTAATCCTCTAATAAAATTTACACATGAAATAAATAGGTCAATCCATTTATTCTCTAACTAGAGTTCATAAGGATAATGAGGTTTGGCTGGAGGCAGCATGGTGCCCTGAAAGCATATTGCTGTTTAGCCTGTTAATGATTGTAGTAAGATTAATCCTAATTCATTTTAAGGCATTCTTTTGTTTAGGCTTTTAAAAATGTGGTCTAATAAAACACAGAAAAACAGTATTTTGAGACACAAGCCCACCAACAGACAAAACTTCAGTGTCTTGTGCTTCTGCTTAGAGTAAATATAAATGTCTGTGATCTTGGTCCTGTCTTGTTCTGTAGGTACTCGCCTAGCATCCTCTCACCGTTGTTTTACTACCTTTTTAATTTAGCTGTGCAAAGTCCTCAGAGAGGTTACATGTTCTTGTCTGTGTGCTAGACAGTTCCATGTCTGTTCAGCTGCTCCAGTAATTTTGTAGGTGGTTACATTTCTGAAGAACATCTCTGAGCAGTCACAGTAGTGCTTTCTGTATGATCAATGCAGTAACATTTTGTTTCATTTCCATCCTTCTCCCCAGGGCAAAATGTGTCAGTCTGCAAGCCAGTGTATCAGGTACTTGCCATAGTGAGGAGATGAGTCAAGGAGGTGCCCTCCCTTTAGCAGTAAAATGGCAAAGTTCAAGGGTATTTCCCCCTTTTTGAGAATTTGTAATCTTTTATGAGAGTGCAAGAGAGTCTTGTTTCTTTTGCCTAAGCAGCAGACATATTTTGGTAAAAGACAGTTGTGGATACCATCTGAGGTCTTGAAATGGGGGTACTTTCCTCTCTCTTTCAATGTGACTTGGTTGGATAAGAGCTGCTTCATTTGTTATCCTATTTCATAGTGTTACCTGATACCATTAAAAGCTTGTTGGCCTTTTCTTGAAACGTGCTGCCTTTCTGGCCAAGTAAGTTAAATCCCTGTGTGACATTTGCTTATGTGAGAATTAATCTGTTCTGAATCCCATTTTAAATCTCAGATGAAAAGTGCTACAGAAATGTAAAATATTTATTATGTTTTTTATGAACAATTCTCTTGTCATGTATGCATATTCACTACAAATTCATACTGGCATTTATTATCCAAAACTGTTCTGCCTTTTTTTGCTGTTATTGTTGTAGGATTGATTTCAGTACAGTCTAGTTTTTGAAAGGCTTTCTTTTTTGAATTGTAATATGCAAATCACAGCAGTAGCAGAATCTTCAACTTCTTTTCCCTTTAATTGAATTTAGCAATTACAATGCCATGGCACCTATGTGAACCACCATATGTTATTAATCTTTCTTATTGTTCTCAATTAGGGTGTTGTCTGGCATGGTGTTTTCTGTCTGCTTCCTCTGCAGTGATTAATATAATAGAGTTATAATCTCACTTATAATCAAACTTTCAGGAAAGGTTGTTGGAATTGAGGTGACTTGTATGCAAGCAATTTCCCAACGACCAAACTGGGTGCTTGCAATTTATGGGTTGTCAAACCTTTATCATTTCATGGCCAGATTATTACTACATCTAATAGACAGGCTTCTGGATTGTTGGGTTTTGTTTTTTTGGTTTTCTTTCCATTTTAGGGGTGGTATCTGTGCTTCATTAACTACAGTGTAATTTTATAGGAGGCCATATTTTTCAGATACTTTGTAATTGGCTTGTTATCGAGGCAGCACAAAGCAGTCGCCTGCCACCATGTGTGTTCCATGGTGAGGTGTAAGCAGAGCTGACTGGAAAACGTTATTGGCTTTCATGAAAAACCACAGATTTCTGCTTTCAAACTATAGATCCTCTTGGTGTATTAAGAAGATTAAATTTATATACATATATATATATACATATACATATGTATGCATACATATATATACACATACACATACTTATATATACATACATACATATATGTGCGTGTATATATGTATATATTTATATAAACTACCTTTCAGGGAAGAGGAGAAGCACTCAGAACCACTACATGCACATTCTCTATAGGGGATTTTCCTGTTTTCCCCTTGAAGTAAGTGCTATGTGCATACAAAGAGTGATGTAGTTAGGCTTGGTACTTTGGGAATGGAAGGACATGCTAAAAAGGGGAGAGGGAAAGTATAGAATAGTTACTTTGCTTATAGAAGATAAAGACTGATTTTATTCATGACTGAAATAGGTAATTTTCTAGCTGTAGAAAAATAGATGTTGGGCTAAAAGTGTCTTTGTTATCTGTCTTGGTTTGAAAGACAGGTGTCTGCTAAGGAAGGTGAGAACCTCCCTTATAATAGAGGATATGACCCCCCTTTCCTCCAAATTGTTATAACTTTGAAATCAAGGGCTCTCAGGCAAAGATATGGGAAAAGGAGTAACAGTTCTTTTCTAGTATCTATAGCGAGGAAAACAAGCAACAATAACAGTAGCAGTAACAAACAAACAAACAAACCAGAAACCCAGTGGCATCTTTCTCTGGGCTGCCAGATACCACCCCTACCCCCCACTTTGGTGCAGTTACAGTCACAGCCAGCAGGGGGCGCTGTTGGGCTGCCAGGCAGGGCAGGGGCCATGACTCCTGCGCAGCTGCAGGGGGCGCTGTGGTGCGAGTTCAGGTCTCCTCCTGACACGAATAATGGCGGACGGACTGGATGGCAGGGCAGCCAGATGGCAAGATGGGGGGAAACGTCAGAGCAGCAAGCTGGATAGCAGGGCTGGTTCACTCCGGCCAGCAAGCAAAAGGTGGCAGAAACTCCGCAGCGGTGGCAGAAGCTGCAGTGCGTCCTGGCAGGCAGGGAATGAGGGTAAGTGAAAGTTGGGCTCTCACATGGCAGCTGCCGTATGCAGCCGGGGGAGACACGCACTCCGGGGTGGCCCCTTCACCACACCCAGCCACCGCTTTTGTTTCTTAAGTATCCAGTAGTTAAGGTTCGTTAAGGTTGGCTAGCAACCAAAATGGAAAAAAATCCCCAGCCTCTAACATTTTCTCATTATAGAAATGTTTTAGTTTCAACCAGACCATCATATTAAGGAACTATGACAGGTCATTAGAGCTTTTTCACCCAAAAATGACAGTTCTCTTATAATGGAGTTCATTCTAAGTCCCAGTTGATATGCTGAGTGCTAGGGCAGGAGAGATCTTTCTAATCTATCTGAAATAATAACTGCAAAATTGTAGAAAGTGTCAGCACCCATGAGAAGGTACATCATTGACAAAATGGAAAGGCAGATACGATGATACGATTTGATTTTTTTGAAGCAGCTGGCTAGGAAGAAAAGGTACTACATTAAAAGTATCTGAATTATAAAGGCCAACATTTACCAACTCTGAAGCTTTTAGGATGATCATGAGATAAATGGCAGCTGCAACTCTGTTTCTGACTGGGTAGGTATCCACATGTCAGAAAGCCTCTGTCATAAACTGATAGCCCTGCTGGAAGTCTAGAGGCCAAGGAACAAATTGCCACTAATATTTCTATGAAGCCAAGATTATTCTGTATGCTACAGTGTAGGTGGTGCTAGCTTTACCCAGTACTTAAGACCCCTAGAAAATATGAAATATTCTGATTCTTTTGAGTGCTGTTATATTTCAGAACGGTTTATGTTCCAGTTGTTTATGAACCATGATCCTTGATCAGCTTTCATCTCCCCCACATAAGGTATTAAAATCTGCAAATCGCAGGCTGTTATCAAAACCTTGAACACAATATTTCAAGCAATAGCATCAAGTTGTGTTTTCTGTATATCACTCTTCAAGGATTGCAGACTAAACTGTAGAGGACCATGGAGGTTGTCTCCTATGGCTTTATATATCATTTTTCACCACCCTATTTGTGTGGTTTAGATCTTGTACACTTCATTTATTATGAAGTATTTGCTTTTACCTTAGGTGGTATCTGACTTCCATGTAGCTGTAACAGGTTAGGATTTCCTTAAAAGACCATTTTATTGGCTTTGTGGGCTGTGCAGTGATGTAAAATGCTCACCAAGCTCTAGTTGTCTGCTCCTTTTAAATGAAGACAGTCTTCTATTTAGAAGTATTCTGCAATTTGTATTTGAAACCTTCTAAAGTGGTAAAGCTTATACAGTATTACAAAGGAGAAAAGCATATGTACAATGTTATTCATGATTAGGCTCTGGCAGACATTACAGTGGCTTCCCAGTACTTAAAGGGGCCCTATAGAATATGTGGGATGACCTTTCCATGTAAGGCAGTGGTAGAATGAGTGGTAATGGTTTTAAAGTAAAGAGGGCAGATGGAAATTGTTTATTAGGAAGAAATTCTTCCCTGTGAGGGTGGTGAGGCACAGGCACAGGTTGCCCAGAAAAGCTGTGGCTGCTGCATCCCTGGAAGAGTTCAATGCCCAGTTGACTGGGATTTTGAGCACCCTGGTCTAATGGAAGGTGTTCCTTCCTATGGCAGGGGGATTGGAACTGAGTGATCTTGAAGATCCCGTCCAACCCAAAGCACTCTACGATTCTATGCTAATTTGTTTCAGTCACCCTTAAAGCATTTGTGGATTTGCATTAGTTTCTTTGCAAAATCAATCAAATATACCATGTTATTTTTATAAATAATGCCTCTCACACTCACTAGACAAGTGTCATACATGAAGCAGCAGTGAAAACTTTGTTTACCATTCAAACGGAACATTAGCAACTATCTTTAGAATAAGCCTTTGTCTTAGAAACAGTGCTAGAAAGGGATCCCAGGTAAACATCACTGCAAAAAGAGCTATTAGAATTAGCTGGTTTTGTTTAAACTTTCTAGGTATGAGATCCAGAGCTCATACCGTCTTCAGTTCTGTTTTCTATGCAAATTGCAAAATTACATGAAAACTCACTGACACGTTTGTAAGTGTTCAGTTTGGAAGGGATGAATGTATACAGGATTGCAAGAGATGGCCATTGTGAGTCAAGCCTGTCATTTTTGGCTTTTATATTGGCATGTTTAGTTCCTGGCAGAGGTTTGAACATCAGGTATTTCAAATCACAAAGGTCCAAAGATTCTACATCTCATTTGTCTGTGCTTGAATGCTGAATTACAGCCTTGGAGAGAGGATGCTGGTTTTATGCACCTCACCAATGCTCTTCTTGCCTCTGTCTCCCTGGGTTCAGAGTTCTTAGTCAGTTGATTTTCCTACAAGAATGCCAAAAGCTGCAAGTGACTGCTGTACCTTTCCTCGAATGTATGATTACATTTAATGGGAAAAACAGGATCCCTCTGAACAACAGTAAATGCAGTAAAATTCAGTAGTTATTCAGTCTTGAAGACCACCAAAAGAAGGTATTTTTTTTCTGTTTGAGCAGTTCTATTTGCTTCCTTTTACACATTTCTCCTAAAGGAAAAAAAACTATCAACCATATCTAGAATGAGGGCTGCAGCCATACTGAGACTTAACTAAGTACCCTGATAGTTAGTCTTCAAAGATGGAAATGATTTGAAAGCTTCCTCAGTCTGCAAGTCTCTGCCATGTTCCCTTCAGGGTCAGTTCCATGTTTGTAATGAACAGAACAGACATGTTTTTCCATTTTTAAGAAAAACCCAACCAGTTTAATAGAAAAGCCATTAAACTCTTGCCATGTGGGATGAAAAATGCTGCCTGCAGGAACTGTGAAAGTGCATGCTGTCAAATATGACATACATGCACAAACACCTGTGGCCTTACTAGAGCCTCCATAGTGACATGCTGTCAACAGTGTATTTCTGCTGCATATGACCTTGCAATACTTACTATTATCTAAAAGGCAAAGAGAGAAGGAGCATTATTCACTGAAGCTTGGGTATCTCCTATAACCTTTATGGAGTCTCTGCAAACCACTTCATAACAGCCTGTAGCACATTTGTCGCGCTGCTGCTGACCACTACACTGGCCCGGCGTGGCCAGGCAGGACGATGTTCAGTGCACAGTCACTGAAAGTGCCTTCGCCGCAGCCTGCCCCAGGCGCTTCTGCCTCTGAAGCAAGCTGTCGCCTAGCAACCCATTCCGACACGCTGGGTGGGCGCAGCTGTAGCTGATGTTAAAGTAGCAACAATGGGAGCAAAGAGTAAGAGGAGACCTCCTGTGCTGGGAAATTCAAATGTCCTTTATTACCCAGCCTCGCAGAGAGACGTGGGGTCAAGTGACACTTAAGGGGACCAGGCCCAGAAGGCACAAGACAAGGGGTGACACAGGGTTTTAAGGAGAGGAGGAGTTGAAGGGAGTTGGGAGAAGACAATTCCCTGGGCCAATGGGGACAACTTACATCATATGAATAAACCAATAGACACTGACCCAGGGCGGTCTCAGGGGCGGGTTCGAGGAATGCAACCAATGAGGGAATGAATACAGTGGAAACTTCTAGGGATAGGGTGGTACAAGGGAGGAGCAAAGGGAAGGGTTTAGGGATTGACAAAGCAGATTGATAACTAAACAGAGAAGCTTCGGGAATAAAGGGAGGAGAGCCCGGGGACTGACATCCCTGGGGGAGTGGCCAGCCCTCAGACTCCTTCTACTGAGTTGAAACTCCCAGGGGGATCAGCCCAACCAACCTCTGTGTTAATCCACATGCTGAACTCCCTGGGGTCAGTATTAGGAGCCGGGGCGGTGGTACTAATGGCCACTCCGGCGGTGCCAGATGGAGAGAGGGCAGCTGCCACGGGAGCTGCCCGGTGCACCGCCACACACATTCACTCTGTACAGGACTTGGGTTATTGAAAAGCCATAGCAGTAAATCCTGTGGCTGGATGTCACTAGAATTAGGAGAACTCTCTGTTTGCTCTTCACTGTTGTATTATAGCTTACATGTCTGCTGCCTCCACTAGCTTATTCCTAGGGGAGTTTATTTTCCACCCTTAAAAGATGGCTGCCAGGCTGATTTAAGGCCAGAAGTGATGCTTTCAAAAAAATGAGGTCTGTTGAATCTTGGATCGTTTGACAGGTGGTCATAAGGTTTTGTTTGAAGTCAAAGAAAGCTGAATCTTGTCTGGTTTTAAATAATATCCCTTGCCACAAGATTTGGCAGCCTTGTGCTAATGCCTCCAATTAGGAAAGGAAGGCAGCATAGTCATGAAAAGAAAAGTGACCTGCAGGTGAAATGAAAAGTGTAGGCAAATTATGTGAATGGTGTAAAAGTAAAATAATCTTTCCTCTCTTAATAATATGGTGTTTTACAGTATGGACTTTTAAAGCAGCCTTATTAAAACTAAGTCCTAAGTATCTTTCTTTGCTGTCCTGTAGAACACCAGTGACCTTTGTGAATTTAAAGACAACATGGGTGATTTCCCAGAAGTACCTTAAATTCATTCAGCTTACCTTTGAATTTCATCTGTACCATGTTGCATAAAATACTGCACCAGTTACCATAACACATCAATTTGTGAAATGAGGTGTTTCCACTCATTCTTTGCTAGCAGAAAAGTCATCTGTCACCTGAGTGGGAAGCAGAGGGCAAGGATAGTTGTGGTAAGGCAAGCTGTCCCCTTTCATGTGCCAGATCTGTTTGGGCTCCTGAATCACTTCTGTATCTCCTGCATGTGCTATCCGATGTACCTGCTCATTTCAGAAGTAACATTCACTGGGGTTTTGCTAAACTGGGATAAGGACTGGAAGGCACTTAGGGCTTAGTGCAGGTAGAATGAGACAGCACTGAGGTCAAAATTCACTGTGTGTCTGCAGTACAGGAACAATATAGGTTTCATTTACACAAGCTTACCACTGAGATGCCTCACTATGGTAGTGATAATGGTAATGGCTTTGTGGTGGGGACTCACTGAAACCATCAGCTACAATCACTGTCGGGCATTGCCAGCTTCTGAACTCTTGAGTGTCATTCTGGGCTGTGTAAAATCCATGTTATGAGCCACAATCCATTTCCAATTCACTCTGCCATCCATTCCTTATTCTGTTGTCTCCAGGCTAAAACTAGAGTAGAGAGATAGTCTTTTAACAAGACAGTAGTTCTTTCATTCTACAGCTAACAAAAACCAAATAAAATGGGATTTCTCATTTATGCTATATCTTATGGAAGTGAAAAGAGCATAGAATAATTGTAACCAAGATAAATACACAAGTCATAACCTTTCTAGCATAACTATGCCTGTCTCTAGAAAATTAGAATGTCAATGAGCTAAAGGTAATTTGTTCAGGGTGCCAACAGAATGATAAGTCTGACTACTTGATTTTTTTCTCATTAGATAGTTTCAGTAGGGCTGAAAGGTGAATGTAGGTGGTCAGAAGTGCTTTGTACAGCTTTGCAGATACACCTTGACCCACCTTTCCCCTGACAATCTATGTGACTTCTTCAGTTTGATTTTTAAGGCAGAAATGCTTAGATGGAGCTGTGGTGACATTTCAGAGACATTTAAATATTCTTTTGTAAGAAGAAAACTCATATGATGTATCATGGTTAGTCCTGTTTAATTGAACTTCATGTAATATTTCTCCATTATCGTTAGGCTTTGTGCTGCTAAAAATTGTTATTTTGTAAGATAAACATTTCTCTCTTGAGAAAAAGAATTGATTTATGAGGCATGCTGAAGGTAGGATTACAACATATGAGGTGATTGGCATGCCCTGTTCAGTGGGCAGGTCCCCTGTGGTAGTGCCTTTTTTTTTTTAGAGCAAAAGAACTGTATGGTCTTTCATCCATAATGTGGATCGAGAGCTTGAACTTCTACAATTTGTACTCATGTGCAACCAACATTGAAGCCCCATGCATATTTACTTGCATGCAGAGTGGAGACTTTCCAATTCTTTCACTGCTGGAAAAAGTAGTGTCATTATTTCAGTCAGTTCACAGTATTCAGAGCCCAAAAGTGTGATAAGCAGTTTGCAGAACAAGTAAAGAAAAAATGGTTCTTCCTCAGTAGAAATGTAATTTTCAAGTGAATCACAATACAATCACAATAAGAAAAGCAAACTGAAGGGAAGAGACAAGGCACAGAAATTATGGTTTGGTATTGCAGCAAAAATATTTTGAGCTACATGTGCTTTAATAGTCACTGTTGACATGACTGAAGTGTCTCTTTGTTTCCATGTGTGCTCTTGTCACTGTCTGTCTTTTTGTAGTTGCCAGCTGTCCTTTCCCTCATTCTCTTCGAGTCTGGTGCAGTGACATTCTAAGGTGCACTCTGTAAAGAGGTCTGGCCTTCAATGAGTTTCCTAGGCCCTGCGGGGGAATAAAGTGTTTTAAATAAGCCATTAGTCTTCCTTGGTACATGTTAAGCAATTTTATCATTAGATGATACTGGGAACATGAATTTCAGCAAATTTCTTTGCCTTTACAGGCCAAGACAACCCCCAGACCTTGGCATGTAACAGTATAGGTTCAAGGGAAGTGCAGTAAGGATTGGGAGAGCCAGTACTGGAGCTGGTAGGGCTCAGTATTCTCAGCCATGACTTAGACAATGAGACACTGGTCAGATTTGTAGATGACCCACAACTGAAAGAAGAGGGAGGGGACTCAGCCGATGCAGTGAATGGCCGAACTTTGCTGCAGAGGGGTCTTGGTAAACTTGAGGAATGGGTTAATGGGAGCCTTGTGGAGCCACCAGAAGTAATAAGCTCTGCTTGCACCAGGATCTGCTGGTGCAGCATCCATTCCCCAGGCTGGGAACTGGTGGCCTTGAGTAGTCCTGCTGAAGACGACCTGCAGGGTGTGGAGGATCCAACCCCATAACAAATAGGGTAGGCAGCCATCCTAAATAAGGTAGGAGGAAGACATCCAGCATTGAGAGAAGTTACTTAATCTGGACCACTCGGTGGTGGTGAGGCTGTACCTGGTTTGCTATGTCTGGCCTTGGTTTCCCTTCCCTGGTCAAGGGGAATGTGCAGAAACTAGCAGGGCCCAGTGGGGCTGCTGTGTGTTCTGGGGCCTGCAGGATGTACCCCCTCAGAGAGATGGAGAGAGCTGGGCCCTGCCTGGGCTGGGAAGAGGTGTCTGAGAGGTGAGCTGGAGGTGGCCACAACCACTCAACAGTGAGATACAAAGAAGCAAAGCCAAATATTTCTCAGCCATAGCAGATGATACAGTAGGTGGTGGCAAGAGCGTCCCATTTGGGGGGTCCAGGTTGAATTTCACAGATCCACTGGGAACAGGGTGCAGTGCTGGAACAGGTTGCCCAGAGAGGCTGTCAAATCCTCACTCCTGGAGGCTTTCAAGACTTGGTTGAACAAAGTTGTAGCTGCCCTCACCTGCTGTTGGTGATGGTCCTGCGCAGATCAGGACATTGGATGGAGACCTGTGGAAAGACCTTCCAGTTCCTGTGGTTCAGGGATCCCATTTTAAAACAGTGACAGCACTGGACAGGCTGTTTGCTTCTTTGTTCTGGAAGGTCCTTGATAGGTCAGAACCAAGACCAGACAGCTGGAGTCTGGTCTATTGAGATCTGATCTTACCAGGACATGACATGTAGCCTTCATCTGAACCATAGTCCCTTCTTTACCTGTTACACTGTCTGTAGAATAGAAAGGAGAATCTGTTTTATTTCACAGGAAAGGCAGATTAGGTGGTTTTAATTAAAGAGTTAATAGCAAGAAGCAGATGAAACTAGCTGTTTCGAATAAATGTTGCCATTATAAATAAGATTGCTGGCAATTGAGCAGTTCACACTACTAATTCTCTGTGATGCTTGATTTTACTGTATTGAGGAGGCAAACCCCTTACTTTTGTATTGTCTTTTCCAATCTGAAAAATGGATTTTTAGCATCTTGAGGTTTAATCATTTGATGTTTCTGCAATGTTTTGAATTTATAAAATGCTGTCTAAGTGTGGCGTTTAACTGTGTTGTTGGAGAACACATAAGTAATCGAAGGCCCAGGGAACAGAAACTGTGTTAGCTGGTGAAATCCTCTTCTGTCATTGATTGCCTCAGCCTTTTTTCAGCATGCCTATCAACATTCAGAGAAGCTCTAACTCATTGCCAGAACTAGGGGAAAGGGTCATTATCTCCTCACTTGTCTGCTCATTGACAACTGGTATGTGCGTGAAGATTGCTTTTTTTATTACACATGAATGTCAAGTGAGTTTTTTGAATGAGCAGAAGGAAAACCAGCAGCCAGTGCAACTTTCACAGTAGAGCAGAGAGTCCTCAAAAGGTTTCTGCCATCTGCATTTCTTTCCATCCCCTAACTGCTGTGCCAAGGCACCCTCCTCCCTTTTTATCCTTGCAGTGATGACTTAGGAATGCACAGAAAGTATGAGGAAGCTCTAGGGCTAAAAAGATGAGTGAAAAGGAGCCTGCCAAACAAAACTGGCATGCAGAACTGATACCCAGGTTACAGACAGGCAGATGGATGGAAGTAGTGTGGACCAGAGATAGAGGAAGGATGGCTGAACCTCAGGATGGGCAGGGATTTGGTGACAGATGCTTTATGCTATCAGGCATTTAACAAGCTCTGGATAGGATCATCACATTTCCCACTACTTATGGTGACAGTTGGGCAACTAACAGACTCCTGGCACCGTGTGCATGGATATAACATGCATGTACGTGGAGAAGATGATGACAACAACAAATTGAAATGTATGAGTCATTAAAATGCATCATCTTGTCATGGTTTATCTTATTTATGTTATCTGTGGACCAGTTTCATGATTCTCCAGTAGTCTGAGTTATGACTCTTGTGCACTTAAAGACAACATAAAGGCAGCTTCTGTGTGATGAGTTTAATCATGGCATAGAATGCAAAAGGAAGAGAGCTGTACCAGAGAGATTTAATTAGGTGCCTTCTCTTGTGGCTTTCAAGTTCTTCAGAGGACTAACTTGCAGTACTAACTTCTTGTTTAACGTGGTCTCTGACATTACTGAACAGTGAATTACTTCAATTCTGTTTCTGGTACTTTTCTATTCAGGTACTTGTGTGTCACAGTATTGCCGAAATTCTTGATTTTCAAGCTTCCAGCCTCCTGAGTGTAATCAAATAAGCACACTCGAGGGCAAAACAGCAACTAGAGGCACAGCACTCAGCGTCCTTTCACACCCTCCCATTAACTACTGTACACACTGAGCTACTGAACATTCTGCCTCTCTGTTTTTAATGACATGACCTGAGGTAAGCTTCCTCTTACCTTTCCCTTTAGGTCTGTCTTGCTCATGATGACAGAAAATTCTCCCATCCTTTAGTCTCAGAACAGGCATCTCGAAAGCAACTTGCCATTCGCCTCTGTCAGCAGCAAAAGAGAAGATGCATATTGGTTAATCAGCTGTGCAAGGCTGAATTATTTAAAGACTCTTCTGTCATTCTCTAGGAAAGATTTTAATTTCAGCATTGAATTTTAAGTTTTTAATTAACTAACTACTTTTTTTCAGTTCATTGCTTTTTAGCTGGGAGCAAACGTTGCTGAGTCATTTAGGAATTGGGCTGTAACAGCATCTGGCTCTAGCTCCTGTTGCAGAAGGCAATACCTGGAGATTTTAATTGTTTTCTTTTTCTTGTTCTTCTTCCACGTGACTTTCCTTTTGAAAAACTGGATGTAAACTGCTTTGTGAGAAAATTATCTTTTATTGTTGTCTATCTAAAGAGTACTGTGATGAGATTCAGCTTTTCCATATGGATATGCTAGGCATTACTGAAATCTAAACAGATAAATAGAAACAAAGCTTTATAATGGTGTTCCTTTGGACTTCAGCTCACACACTACACCTGAGTGTAGGGAAGTGATAGGGGAAATCTGTGAAAGATTTGTGTGAAGGTCATGGCTAGAAGAGTCCTCCCTCTGTGTGTAAGGCTTCAAGATTGCTTCCAGGAGAATAGTTAAAGTAATACAGAAAATTTCTGGGACTGGAGTGTGAGAAAAGGAAGGACTCCTGTCTTTCCTAACTTCAAGTCACATTTCTATGGCACTGCTGCAGTTCCCAAGGGTGACAGTGAACACTGGTTGTTAGAAGGACAAGGCTTTATATGAGTGAAGCCATTGAATTTAAGAGAAATCATATGGGGCAAATCGAATTTGCTTGATGCCTTAGTAACAGGACAAAATTTTACTTTATTTTGCTATGATGGATTATTGGCCTTCCCCTTTATCCTTAGGAAATGAAAAATACTTGAATAGGAGGTAATTTTTAAAGAGTTTTGACTTGCAAATCTCAGCTCTGATACCCATCTTGGCTGCATGCTGTTTGCAGTTGTTTAATGTCTGCCCTAACATGTCCATTTGTAAAATGTATGACATGCCCACAAGAATTAGTATGAATTCATTAGTGCTTCTGAACTGCTCTTGCATCATCCACAGGAACATGCTCACACTCCTGCTAGGTATTAGAAGTGAAATCCCCGTTCTATTTCAGCTAATGGCAGGAATTCTGATCAGCTTCCAAAGAGGTAAAATATAATCCAATTATCATAATTAGATTGTTAGGAATTGTTCAGCTCCAAATTTTATAATAATTCAAAGGCTGTTACCTTCATGAATTTTAAGTCAGATGCAAGTATAGCAGGTTGCAAATCTTGTGGTGCTTTTGCAGTCACATTGCACTCAGCACTGGAGACCATTCACATTCTTGCATTCAGCACATTTTGGAGCCTTGATGAGGCAATTAGAAAATCTGTATATATAAGACCAGAAAAAGCATAACAAAATATTTTCTTTAATATTATCACTCAGGTAGTGCCCAGTTCTTTCATGGCTTTTGCCAGCTATGAGCTCCTGCTATGAAAGTTTTGCTTGAATAGTTAATTTGAAAGTCAAGTGTAAAATGAAGAATGTGAATACCAGCTCTGTGGGATGTTTTGTGATACTAGTGGAAATGTTCTCTCCAGTCAGCATCTCTAAAGACTATAAAACTTGATTTAAATAATTTTTTTCTACTGTACAGTCCCCAACAGACGTTGACTTAATAGTTTTTACAGCTCTAATTTAATCTGGTAGAGTATTGAGCTTGTACGTGAAAAGTAATAAAATCCTTTTAGTAGGAAGATGGAGTTTATGTTCAGAATAGCAATCTATCAGTTTTGTGAAGATTGTTAAATTCCTGCTTTATAAATTTGATCAGATTAAGTCAGCCTAGCTATATTTTGAGCCTTGCTTTTCACAGAATCAGAGATTTGTTAGGGTTGGAAGAGACCTCATGAGAGCATCCAGTGTAAGCCCTCTGCCAGGATAGGGCCACCTGGAGCAGGTGATACAGAAGTATGTCCAGGTGGGGTTTGAGTGTCTCCAGAGAAGAAGACTCCACAACATCCCTGGGCAGCTGTTCCAGTGCTCTGCCACCCTCAGTGTAGAGTTCTCCCTTATGCTGAGGTGGAACTTCTTGTGTTTTAGTTTACAGACATTGCTCCTTGTCCTGTTGCTGGGCATCAATGAAAAGAGTCTGGTACCATCCCCTTGGCACCTGGCTTTGAGCTATTTATATGTATTAATGAGATGTCCTCTCCGTCTTCTCTCCTCCAGACTAAACAGGCCCAGCTCCCAGAGTCTTTTCTCACAAAAGACAGAGACCCCAAATCATCTTTGTGGCCTCTGCTGGACTCCCTGCAGTAGTTCCTTGTCTGTCTTGTACTGAGGAGCCCAGAACTGGACATAGCACGCCAGATAGGCCTCACTAGGGCCGTATCTGTAGATAGAGGACAGTAGAGGAGCAGGAGCATCTCCCTCAGCCTGCTGGCCACACTCTTCCCAATACACTTCAATATCCCATTGGCCTTCCTGGCCACCAGGACACACCACTGGCTCACAGTCAACTTGTCATCCACCAAGACTCCCAGGTCCTTCTCCACAGAGCTGCTCTTTAGCAGGTCAGCCCCATCACATGCTGGAAATCCTAGACCTCAGCTGCAAGTTGAGGAGTTGACTCCATGTACTTGTCCCAGAAGAGCTGGTTGCTATTTTCTGCAGTGAACACTTTGCTGGAGACTTCTGTTTCCCAATGTGACTTCTCAGGCTGCTGAATTTTTGGGCTGCACCCATCTTTCCCAGGCTGCTGCCTCAGAAAAGCAATGGGGTTGTGCTGACCTTGCTGAGCATCATGAGGTTGTTGAGTAGAAGAACCTGACCTGGCTCTGTCCATGGCTTTCCCCCAAGACTGACCAGGAAGGATTTAGGATATGAGCAGTTATCAGCGCGTATTCAAAACTGTTGGGTAGCTGTCAGATGACCAGCTTTTCAAGGGGCTTGCAATAGGATTCTAAGTTTACCCAATTCCTCAGGCTGAAGGAATGGCTCTGTCTTTTGAACATTTCAGGGTTGCCTCAGCATTGACTGGCATGAGTTTCAGGTGTTTTGTGCATCAATATCAGATAAGGCTGTTGGGCCAGAGATTGTGGGAATGGGCTTTGTTGCTGATGTGGGTTTAAGTTGTAGGCTTACCAGTTTATGTTCCTTCATTCGAAAACTGTTTTGGACAGGTGCTTTATTCATAGTGTGTCTGTGCATGCATAGTACTTTAACATCAGTTTTCTTGTTTATAAATAATTGGTTACCTCATTAGTTCTGAACAGTAGAACTTGAAGCTGTTTTCATCACCTCAAAAACATCTTGCTACTAAACTGATAAATCATCCTTCCCTTTGTGTGACATGAATGTTAAAATATTGTAAACAAGTTTCCAAGGGATCAACAGCAATTTTTCATGCAGGATATATTAATTTGTCTTGTAATATTCCTTTTATGTCAACTGCAATAATTTACTGTGCTTAAAGCATAAATATCTTTTCATGTGTGTTTGTCTGAAGTGACAGCAAGTTGCCAGAAATGTTATCAGACACAACATGAGAATGAGTAACACCATTACCTTATGACTACAGCTATTTAAAAGGCAGGGAAAAAATATCATTAGAAGCTGAATATTAATGGTAGTTTTCTCACACACTTTGTGAGTGTTTAGGGGAAATGTGAAAAATAAAGTGTTTACATTTAGACCAGCACTTTCTGGAACACCACAGAGCAGTATAAGCCAATATGGTTTCTGTCATATAATGCAAACATGGATGTATTGGGGGCAAAATACTGAAGGCTGTTCCCTCTGAAACCCTGGGTTCTGTGTGCTGATGATGAATGAGCTCAGGACCCCAGAAGTGCTAAGTGCCTGGGTCAGTGGGTGTATAGCTAGTTACAATTTGATTATTTTAATTGCATCTCTTCAATATCAGCATTGTACTGTGCAGCCAGAGTCCAATTAAAAACCTGTAGCAAAAGATTCCTGAAATGACTCATTGGTGAAGATCTTTGTGATAAGTAACAGACCTTTCAGAGTCCTGAGCAGCAGAATGTGACACTGGCATCATGTACCATGATGGAGCCTTTCATCTCAGCTTACGTCCCCTGATAACTAAATAGCAGCAGAAGTTTGGTGGAAGCTACAGTGCTTTTTCTACCTATTTACTTAGGGGGATCCCAAGAGTTTCATTAGAGCTGCAAGCCAATGGGAGAAAAGAAGTGCAAGAAAATTCTAGCTGGAACCTTAGAGCCTTACAAGCGTACACAATGATCTTGAGGCATGCCACATGGACTCCCACAGAAGGGAAATACAAGGGAACAGGTAGCTTCCGGTTTTGCTGGAAAAGTCTCTTGTTGTGAAATAGAATATTTTTGTATTCCTTGGCATGGATGTGGAATTGATCTCCATTTGATCTCTTAAATCTAAGTAGCAGTCTTAACTCTTAAGTAGCAGTAGCAGTAGTAGATCCGGGGGGTGGGCATCGCAGGAAACAGTGGCAAGCAGTGCCTGAGAGATTGTGCTTTTGAGGGAGGGGAGAAGCATAGGGATTTGTGTTCATAATGTATAATTGTGCACATCAGATACATTAATAATTCCTTTGTGGGTGCCATAGTTTAATCCCAGTCTTCAAATTCTGCTATATAAGAAAGTCTCTGTGGTTTTAAAGGAAGTACCCCCATTTCAACTTTGGAAACCATTCCCATAACACCAGAGCTAAATGAGGCTCTGATCATCCCTTGCTTGGCAGTTATGAACTAAAAGAACAGTAAGAGCAAAAAGAGAACACTGCTGCAGACAAGGAAGTCACCCATGAGGTTGTTGAACTTTCAAAAACAAGAGAAAAGTTGTGTTTATTCTCTCCTCTTTTAAAATAAAATAAGCATCTATAAATATATATAAAATGCAATCTCTCATAGCTATAGTATTTGCCCAGGAAGGTGATCTCTCCAAAAGTGTGCACTGGGAGTATCTCTTCAAAAGTATGCACATTTCTGACAAGACTCCGTCGGTGGTGAGGCCAGCACAGTGTAGTCCATTATGGAGCCATGTTCTCTGTACTGATGTCTTAGGCACAATTTCACAGCAGCTGGGAACAGCATCCTGAGAGAGTGTGCTGTGGTAACCCCACCATGGCAAAACTGTACTCCTTTTAGCAATATAAATCACTAGGTGCAATTGGCCATGTGATGAGCAATAAGCTACAACTGCAGAGTGTGAGCCATGCAGACAGAGAGTAGAAATAAAAAAGTCAGAACAAAGGAGATTTGTGACTATCTCGCAAATTTGCTGTAGCAGCTACCCTTGTCTACTTCTGGATTTCATTGATGTTATGAACCTGACCTCAAATCAGGGCATAAGAGGGACTATCTTTGGCAGCTCTCTTGATTTAGAACCACTGCAAGAAAAGAAGGAGTGAGAGCTGCCTTTGTTGTTTTTAAAATCCGACTCCCTGTTGCAAGGCAGTAAGATGAGCAAATGGCTCTTGCACCTGGCAAGTTACCATCTGCAATTAGTGCAAGTGTCTTTCTGCCACCAGCAGAAATCTCTTTGCTCCCTTTCATGTCAGAGATTTCATTGTTCTTATGGGGATGGTAAAATTAAACCCACAAGATTTACTGTTCTAATTCTCTTTTGTTTGTAACAAAAGGGAGAGACAGGGAAGGATGATACATGTGGCTGGATTTTGTTTTGTTGGGTTTTTTCTCTTTTACTGACCAACAAAAGTAACTGACAAAGCCAGTTTGTTTAAACTCATGGAACAATTCCATTAGCAACTGTATTAAAGACTATTATTCAAATAAAGGGGTCTTGTTGAAAGGCTGTGACTGCATTTCACTCTTCTCTGTTTGCAAATCTTGACATCTGAACAGGCTGTACTTTATATATTTCTTCATGTTTCTTTCATTACAGGTGTTTTCTAGTTTTAGATATGTCATTAATATGGTGTAAATGTCAAGAACACTGTTTTTGACAAACATGTAAAAAATGCTGCTTATGACAAATGTGTGTATGGGAGGGAAAGAGATTGTTTGACATGAATCCAGTTTTCATTTTTAGTTCCTCCATTACTGTCCTGTGTGTGACCTGAGGTGAATTACCAGATCACTTTCTCAAAGGTGACATCTGTGAACACAAGTGCAATTCCCATGTTCTAAACTGGCATCTGACAGTGAGCTATTCAAATCTGAGCTCTTGACCCTCAGTTCAGTGGAGAGAAATTAGAACAATCAAATAGGGACAATTCACCAGATTCCTTGTAGGGTGACTGCTTTACACCTCCTGGTCCACAGCTCATATGCTGTGGTGAAAAAGAGCAGGATTCATCTGTAGCCCCTCAACAGTATTTCTTAGACACCCGGGATACCATTAGAGCCATGCTCAGTGATGTAGGCGATCATTTCTCTGAAGCTTCGACCTTGGCATTTTCAAAAACAAGGTTCTGCTCTGGCTAAAATTTGTGCACATTTAAAATAAGTTTCAATTACAGCCCTGTTGAGTCTTAATTTCTCTCTTCAATGAAATTAAACTCTTCATCAGACCAGCATGTTTTAATATTAACAGACAGTCTGTATTAATGGATGTTCCAAGTAATCAAGAGGATGCGATTTCATTACCTGACCAGTCTTGCTAGAATTTGTGGAATAGCACACTTTTTCTTCAAGGGTTGGTCCCTTTCATTTGCCAGCTCCAGGCCCCAGCATGCTTGTTCTGTGGACAAATTGATAAATTAGTCAGCTGCCAAAAGGGAGTCATTTGACTCACCTGAAATGAGCAGCAATGGGATGAAAATACATTACCTCTGTCCCACTGGATAAGCCTCAGATTGTATTGAAATAGAATTAGGCCGAGGGAGTCAATGTACTGGATAATAATGAAATGTTTAATGTGGATTAGCTGCATATAAAATTAATACATTAGAATGAATTGCTGAAGAAATGAAACTGTGTCAGACCTTTATCCTGTCTCTAATATTAGATTAAAAATGCTGCAGTCTTCTGTTTATAGAAGAGCAAAAGTAAAGGTATTGAATTTGTGTTTTTTATTTGGGTGAGAGAACTAGATATAGTATAAAATATAAATAAATATGTATATGTATATACCAGAGCTGTTCAAATCAGGATCCCACTGAACCAATGTTAATATATTTTGGTCTGGACCAGACCTGAGAGGTTATAGCCAAGAATCTAAACCTAAAACTCCTTAATCACCTTTGTGGGCTTTTTCTTCTGGGAGTTAAATCTAATTGTAATATTTGTTTTGGACCATTCAAAGGTGAGTTGAAGCGTTACTTTAACCTTAATAGGTTTGATACAAAATGGGCAAACTTTCCAAACTAATTGGCAAATATTACCTTTGACTGTGAGGTATGGAAGGGCTGCAGAATGAGCTGAGACATAAAACTTGAAAGTATTCATCTGTAATCTAGGAGGCTCTTGGGTTTTCTAATTTTTAAAGCTTTATTATTGCATCTTCTGTTCTAGGTTTGTTTCTGTTTCTCAGCACATCAGAGAGGCCAAACCCCACCATCCTGAGCCCTTGGCTGAGGAGCGACAGTGATCAATGTGTAGTTCAAGTGGCTGTGTACAAGTTTTACCAGCAGAGTGGAGAATATATTGCTCGTGTCCGTCCCATTGATGAGAGCAGCAGTGAAATCCTATCAGTGGAGAGTCCAGAAAAACATGGGTAAGTCTCATCCTCTTGTGTGAGTCACAGCTTGAATTAAGAAAAATCACTCGATTGTGTAGCTATATTGCTACAAAATGCGTGCTGCGCCTCTGAGGGGAGCAGGATACCACACTGAGGAGATGCTTGTCTTGTATGAGTCTAAAATATCACAGAAGGTGGAGATTGGTGCTTATTTTATTATGGAAAGCATTAGCAACCTTCTGGATCCATATAACTAAGTCTCTAAGTTGGCATCGTATTTATTCTCAGTGCCTGCAGGTACAGATAGAGTGTGGATACTCATCCTAAGGTTAAAGCTTTTCTGCCCAATTCTCTCTGTCTGATTGCTTTTTACTACTTCTTAACCCACATATACTGTTTGGCTTAGAATATCTACTGAGTCTTTGCAGTTTCATGTGTCTGCATACATTTTAAGTTTTGTCTTCACTTCTGGGTTTTTTTTTTTTTGCCACTAAAGCAGTTCAGAACTACCGGCAGGGGAGGAAAGCTTTTGATCTTTTAAGGGTGCAACTGTTTGAAATGTTACATCCTTTTTGTACAATTAATCTTGATGATGTTTCAATTTGTCAGACTTCCTGTGTATTCTTTTAAATGTGTTAGCAGCGAAACAGCAGGAGATGAATACAGTAAATATTTCAAGATGCTATAGTAGTAGAGTAACTCGGAATTTAATTTGGCTATATGTGAGGCTAATGTTCTACCTGCTCTATATACGGACTTTTAAAAATTTTTATTTCTTACCTTTGTTGTGAAATGTGTTAAGAAGTGTAATTTTTACCAAACGTCTTAAATGTTCTTTGTTTTGATGTGATAGATTAGAGTTTCTCATAGCAAATCCTGCTGGCTAGTGCTCGTAACAAGATGTGATTATCTGATTACTATCTACAGCAAATTCTGTATCTTCCAGTAGCTAAAGGAGAATGTGCAATAAAAAGCCTTGAAGGAGATAACCTAACTCATAGAAACAGTTTGAATAGTTGTAATTCTCATATACCACATGGTCAATAAAAGTGAGGAGGAGAGCTTGTGTGTGGATCTAGATCATACTTAGTTCCAGCAACATCATCCAAATTGTAAATTGCTGTTGATGTCTGGGGAGAGGTAATTAGAGGAGCCACAGCAGCTGTCTTCTTCCTTAGCTCTTTGCAAATGTTGTGCTCTGTGTCACAGCTAATAAACATACTTTGTGCAAAGTGCCTCCTGCGTTGGTGCTGCCCCTGCACCTTGGCACTCACAGGGAATATTGCTGTGTGTAAAATGCTCATGGAGGAGCTCTAGCTCGGGTCTGTGGGCGGGCAGAACTCACCAGGAGCACAGGCAAGTGCCAAATGTAAGGAGCCTTGAAGTGAAGGGAAAGATCACTCTAAGTACGATAACAAATTCCTGCCTTTGCCATCTGCTGGCGATAACATGGACGACTCAGCTGTGTGTTGCAGATGGAGATTGTCACCAGAGTAAAGAGGGTTTTTGCTTTTACAAGAGGTGGCTTTGGTTATAGCTTGACTGTCCCATATGCTTGCCAGAAGTGCAGCTTGCTCCCCAACAGCATCTCTGTAGTGTGTAGCAGGGTAAGGATGTGCCTGTAGCTTTTATGGATTTGTACGTCTGACTCCTTGGTACTCTGTGTGCTGTAAAACTGCAGTCAGAGCAACGAGCTGGTTCATTTCCACCCCTCCTTTGGTCTGTCCCTTCTCTGTGAGAGGCAGTAGCTCTTCTCCCAGCTCAGTAATGCAGAAAAACTCTGATACTGTGCCCACATAAATGTCACATGGGGATAGTTAAATAACTTCTCACTGACTACAGACACAGATTAGAGAATGTAGCAATTTGGTACCATTTGCCCTGAATCTTCATTCCAGAATTTGAGTGCTCCTCCTTTGTTTGGAGGGGTAGTATTAGCTATTCCAGCTCTGATAACAAAACATATAAATCTCACTTTTTTAAACATCTTTTTTCCTTTAAATAGGAATTCAGAATAGCTGATCAATAGTCAAGAATAATTCAATGAAATTCTTAAATAAACTAGCAATTCTACAGTGGAAGTGTGTTCTGTTCAATATTTTATTTTGTCTTGAAAATTGCAAACAATTGTGTTCTTTTATAATGAGTTCTTTGACCATGCTATAACCAAATAATTTCTAAAATTTTATAAGGATTTTAGCTCTAGGCACAAAGTAATTGAATTCCTCAATGATGAGCCTGTGCTAGAAATAAAAACACTTTAAAGTTTCACAGCTGACACTTCTTTGATTCTAAAGGCTTTATATATTGCTTTGCAAACAAGAGGTGTAAAGTGTGTGCAGTTGGCAGCAACTTGTATGTGCAGGAGTGCATCCATGCCATTGCTTAAAATCAAGCTCATAGCAGAAAAAGTATTGAAACAAATGCATCTGAAGTGAAATAAAGCAATAAGTTAATTCCAGGGTGGATTTTCTCTGATCTTGAACTATGCACAGCACTAATATCTTACATTTTAAAAAGAAATTTAAATTGTATAACCCAAATTACATATATTAAGATCTTACAAAGTCTTTACAGTTCACCTACATTTACAAGAGAAAAAAGCAGATGCTGTCAGGTATTACTACTTCATTCAGAGTGAAACCAGGCGAGCAAAGATTTTGGTTGACAGCACTTGAAGCTGATTTTAGGTAGAATATATGTAAAGCTATGAAACTGTATTAGGTAAAGACATCATAGCACCCAAAATTTATTTGTTACCAGAGTTCATTCATATTGTCTTTGTGTGTAAATTACTAGGTGCAATTATGCATAAAGACTCAAAGTAGAACTATGGATGTTCTCTTTTCTCCTCTGGTCTCATTCTCTAGAAAAAAAATAGCCCCAGCCTGTAGACTAGAGTTGTACCAGGTCCAAAATGAGCCAGAGGGATTAGAGAAGTTGTGTGGAAGGCATATGTTTGTTTTATTTTCTTACTTGACATATTTCACTGCAGCTGATATATTGCATGCAGGAAGAAAGGTGGCTACATTAAGATGCATCACACTGCAGTAGGGTGGGGCAGATGGAACACACACCAGGAACAGAATGGCAGAAGTGGTGGCTGGGAATGGTTCCTGAATAATGAAGCATCAGAGGCTGGCAAAGGGATACTTATTTTGTGTTACACAGAAACTCTGCCAAACACAGCCATAACTTCTACGCATAATATTAACAACAATGCTTGCTACTCAGAAGGTAACTATGTCCTTGTTTATCAGTTCAGCAGATTTGTATACCTTTTTTTAATTATTATTTTTTTACTCCAATTTAACCTGTGGGTTTTGATACACCTTTGGTTAGACCTTCATAATTGAGCTCCTAAGCAATCAGTAGG
Organism: Dasyornis broadbenti; assembly: GCA_013397935.1. Taxonomy (NCBI): domain Eukaryota; kingdom Metazoa; phylum Chordata; class Aves; order Passeriformes; family Dasyornithidae; genus Dasyornis; species Dasyornis broadbenti. Next base: position 10,827 of record VZRN01001797.1, on the reverse strand, counting down.
ACTCCTCAATGGGGAACAACATATCACTGTGTTCTGTTAGAGTTAGATTTGTTTTGTGAAAGTGTTGCTAGCTAATCTTACTCTGTGGACGTGTTTTTATGTGGTTAGTATCTTCTGACATCTCTTGCAGTTCTATTGGGTTTTACAAGCACCAGCAGATGATACAGGGAGAGAACCAGTGCACTGCTATTGATCCTTTGTAATGGCAAAAGAGTTGTTATTATTCCTGCCATGGAGCACAGCACTCTGATTTGTCTCAAATGACATCAGATGTGGGTACTATCTTTTGCTGTTTTTCTGGTCCCATGGTGCTGTATACAATCCTTTCTTATTGCTATTTAATGGAGTTCCCATTTTCTGCTTCTGAAGGTGCGCAGACATCAAGTTTACATTGCATATTGGTAATTTAGCAAAGCAGAGTTGCTGCCACAGTTTGAATGCTGGCTTCTGGGTGCTTGTTAGACTGTCACTGTGGCCACTGATTTAATTTTACTGCTCTGTTTATCTGTTTCCCCATGTGTTAAATGTATAATTATAAAGCAAGTAAGATTGTAAGTGTGCTTAGTAGAGTGGAGAAAACACAAAGGAAATCTTGTCAGCAAGGTCAGAGTTTGTAATAAAGGATTGATTTTCATTTCTTTAAATCTGTATATTTTGGAGAAATTTGAGTTGGGCAAGGACAAAATTATTGTGGTTCATTTTAATTGCTAGTATTACTTTACATTTCTACTTGCACTATTAATGATGAGTTGCAGTATTACATACTATATATCAAAACAAACTTTTCGTAAGAACATAGCAAATGACACCTAATTTCAATTTGGTGTTTTATTGTAGACCTCCCTCATCACCAAACTTGAGATTAATCTGAAGACTTTTGTATAAATATGTGAAGTTGAAGGTGTTTCTTAAATAAAATATGAAATCTTAACATGCATGTGTGAGAAAGGAAGTAATAAAACAGTAATACTTCATTTAGCCAGTTATTCAGTAGGTACATGAATATTTGTGCACAGAGCACTTCCAACAGAGAAAGTTCACCTGGTTCTGAAGGTTGCTGCAAATCATTATAGGCTATTCCCTTTCTGGCATCTACAACTTCACTTAAGATTGACTGCATTGATAGATGTCAAGGAAAATATATGAAGGAATCAGTAGCATCTGTCACATTTGACCTTGGAGCTTGAAATCTGAAGGTTATTTCTTGAAGTGGTCTTGTTCCTTTTCTTGTTTTTTTTCTTTCTTTCTTACCAGTAGTTTCAGTAGATCGTCTCAGAGACCAGGAGCTTAATAGAAGGAATTTTTTAATGTTTGTTTGTTTTATTCTCTTTGTGAGGATGGGGGATGTTTGTTTGGTTTTTTTCCTTCCCCCCGAAAAACATTACTAAATTCAAGCATTTGTTTGCAAATGCCTGGGCTAAGACATAAAAAGAATGAAGACCAAAGTCTTAGTGTGTATTTGGGTCATTTAAACTTATGTTTAAGCATCAAAATGTATCTCATAATTTACAGGATATTTTAACTCTCAGAGAATTCTAAATCAGGAGTTAAGTGATTCTGTCCAAACTATGCATTTGAAAACTTCAGGTAATCCAGGAAAATAATTTGGATTTATGGTTTCATTAGAAACTAAGCTCTCTCACCCTGATGGCCAGGCACCACTAATCCTTAATTTTAGAGAGAAATTAAATTGTTCTGGACAGAAAATTAGCACTTAAACTTTTTCTGTGCTACTATCTACTAGCCAACTTTTAGTCCCTTTCAGTCTGTGAAATAAGGTGCAAAGGAAGGGAGGAGAGGGAAAAGAAAAGTAAAGACAAAGTTGGTGTTGCTTTTTCCCCTTCCTTTTTCAAAGCATACTGTACTTGATACCCAGGAAAAATCAGTGCCTTTGATAGTAAATGTTTGTATGTGGAAAAAAGATTTTTATCTCCATGTAACAAACCCTTGGTTCTTCCAGTATCTCAAGTCTAGACCTGAGGATGGAAAGCTTTAACACTGTTGGTCATGGCACCTACCATGTTGGTCATGGTAATTTGTTGCTATTTAGTTTTCAGTTTGTGCAGCATCACAGAATCAATTAGGCTGGAAAAGGCCTCTGAGATCATGGAGTCCAGCCTTTGACCAAACACCACCGTGTGTGTCAACTAGACCATGGCACCAAGTCACATGTCCAGTGTTTTCATAAACACCTCTGGGGACTTGACTTCACCACCTCCTTGGGCAGCCAGTTCCAATGTCTTATCACCCTTTCTGGGAAGGAATTCCTCTTAATGTCCAACCTTAAACCTCTCCTGGTGCAGCTTGAGACTGTGTCCTCTCATTCCATCACTGGTTGCCTGGGAGAAGAGGCCAACTCCCACCTAGCTACAGCTTCCTTCCAGGGAGTTGTAGAGTGATAAGGTTACCCCCGAACCTTCTTTTCTCCAGGCTAAACACTCCCAGCTCCTTCAGCTGCTTCTCATCAGACTTGTGCTCCAGGCCCTTCACCAGCTCCCTTTTCCTTCCCTGGATATGCTCCAGCGACTCTGTGTGTTTGCTGTAGTGAGGGGCTCAAAACTGGACACAGGATTTGAGGTGTGTCCTCACCAGTGTCAGGTACAGGAGGACAACGCTGCTGTGGTCCTGCTGGCCACACTACTGCTGACACAGGCCAGGATGCCCTTAGCTACCTGGGCACATGCTGGCTCATGTTCACTGTCAACCAGCACCCCCAGGTCCTTTTCTGCTGGGCAACTTTCCAGCCACTCTACCCCCAATCTGCAGTGCTGAAGAGGGTTGTTGTGGTCAAAGTGTAGGACCCAGTGCATGGTCTTGTTGAACCTCATATCACTGGGGAGTTTTAAATTAAAGCCATGCAGAATGTGTAAGGTGAACTAGAGCATGTAAAAGTTTTAGGAAAGAATATGAACCTGATGTACAAATGTCTGCATGTGTGGAAAGACTATTTTCCCATTGCACTCGAGTCCTGGATTTTGTGGCTCAAGTTGTCACTTCTGCACCAGAGTGAAGTAAATATCTGTACACTTCTGTTTTAAATGTCATGGTGGTTTTGCTGCTGCTGAAGTGTGCTCTTATTACTTAAGATAAACATGGGTCCTTTTTGGAGGTTTGTTTGTTTATTTTTTTCTTGCAGTACTGGTTTCCTTTAGAGCTTGCCTGATTTTTGCATGTTGCCTTAAGTACAAAAAAGCAGTGGCTTCAAAAGTCTACTGTGTTGTCAGTTGAGATTGGGTTGTAGTGCCTTATTTCTTCTTACATCTATATGGAAGTGAATTCTGTCTTACAATTAATATTAATATTACCAGAAACTGAATTTTGACTGCCATTCACTATTGTGGCAGATCATATTGTAAAGGAACAATATTGTATGACATCTTGGACCAACCAAAGCCAACTAACTTAATTCAGCAGTGAATAATTGCAATTCTTTTTTTTTTTTTTTTTACCATTCGATTACAATCCCAATCAAACTGATGGAAAATCAGCCTGGGGCAATGTGGGGGGAAAGTGCTCTTTCTTTTCTTGTGAGATATGTTATCAGACAGTTATTAGCTGGCAGTGCTGTCTTTTATTGATGTTTGCCAGATTCATGTGCAAATGAAATAACCGAAGTTGTGTAGTGTACTTCCAATTACAATGATGAAAAAGGAAGGGGGAAGTAATTTTAAAGTTGAAATAAAGTAGAAAATGAGAAGTATGTGTCAAACATGGAAATTTTGCTTACACAGAAGCAAATTACTTACTATGTAGAGAATGGAAAAAAAATAAAAGAAAAAATAAAAGGGAGGTTTATTTTTCAGGGTAAGTACTCACTTTTTACCAAGTGGAATAGCCTTTTCTGCTGCTTTGAACATAGTGCTGAACACACCGTAGTGTAGGAGGACTGGGGTGGGGAGCTGAATGCCCAGTATACCTTGTCACAAGGATCCTTGTGGCTTTCCAAATAATCACCAGACCTGTTGGTGACCTTTGGCTCTGGGAGCTACTTCTGTGGAAGAAACCCCGGAGTCTGGCATATCTGATTCTGTAGAAATGGTGCCAAACTGACCACTGTAACAGGATAGAGGCACCCTTCATTCACCTGGTTTGGATAATTTTTCTTTTGAAACCAAAGGTTCTCTAATATAAATTATTTCTTACAGGGCTAATACAATTTCTTCAGACCATTCTGAGCAACCTAATCCAATTTTTATACTGTCTGTATCCTGGGCACAAAAATGTATCATATTAAACTTTTATACCTTGTGTCCTTCAGAATTATTTGCAGGTTCATCTTCTCTGGCTGTTATGCTATTCTCACTTTCCAAAGTATGTGTTGCCCCCCCC